>WBNO01004764.1:189140-291323 GCA_013400575.1 Peucedramus taeniatus | reverse complement strand
TGTTGGGGTTAGGATTGAAGGTACTTGAGATGATAGTTCAGGTTAAGACTCAGGTGTTTATTGTTTCTTATCTATGTTACAGCCTCACTACTGTGAGTTCTGTAGTCTTTCATTAGTAATGGCTAACTATTTCTTGTTACAAGGTCTTTTAAGGTTAAACTATCCAATTAAGAAATGACACCTAGGTTATTTTCTCTTTTAACCCAATAACTGATCCCTCAAAGCCCGCAATGTGGACTTTTCTGTCCACTTACAAAACACCATCTAAACTTACGAAAAAGTAGGAAGAAGAAGGTAAAGAAGAACAACCTGTCTCCACCCTCAAACCTCCATCTTGTTTCATTTTTTTTTCTATATTTTAAATCCCCAAACTCCAAGTTTTCCACTCTGTGATATTACACACTTCTAACCAACTACACACCCGTAATCTTAGTGCTATTAATCAATTTTGTAAGTCTTCTACCCAGCCTCAAGTCAAATACAGTACTCTCTTGTGGGTCTGTGCCTTTCAGCACAGAAAGTTTAAAATTCTCAACATCCAGGATTCCAACAGTTTCTAATTTCATAGAATAATGAAATATTGACCCAAACAAGGGCTGTAAGTGTCCACAGAGCTGGAGGAGAGATAGAAATGATTATTAGGTAATACACACATTTTGGTTCCTCTTTTACTAGCATGCAAAATTTTTATTGGATTCTGGAGAGTTGAGAAAGTCAGGCTTTTTAATCTGCTGTCTGTAGGATTCTTGCAGATGCTTTGCGAATACTTTTGTACTCCAAGAACTCTGGACTGATCTTCTGCCAAAATCCAGGAGGTGTTCTCCTACTTTTTCTGATAAAGCAGGCAGTGTTGTTTTGGTATTCTGTCAACTGGGATCTAGAGTAGCATAATGAAATATGCGCTGTTGTATTATAATCTTTAGTGATTACATAGCATTTTAAATAATTTTCCAATGGTAAACTCAGGAGCAGTTCATCATTATGGCCCCTAAAGCTATAGGATTAGGTACAACAGAGTAAAAGCTCAAAACCCTATTTAAATATTATAGAATCTGAAGACCTTCTACATCTGTAACTTTATGCCTTGATTCTACAAAGAATTGGGCATATATTATTTATATTGTGTGCAGATTTCTGACATTTTTCCTTTCCATCTGAGTAAGGTTTTTGAATGACAAAGATTTCTGTTTTGTAATAATTTGTAATATACCAAAGACAATCTGACATTTACCCTTTGGCAGCATTTGGATGCTACTAGAGAGCTTCAGCTTTGATTCTGGTCATTTGTGTGGATAAAGCATCAGTTGCTGTTTAAACAGGTGCTCAATAGAAAACAGTTTTCATCTACTTCCTTATGGACCTTTTCTTACCAGTGCCCACTGCAGCATCCTGTTGAGGAGAGCTGCCAGGAATCACTGCCACTGTATTTTGATACATGCATACAAGCATTAGACAGTTCTTCATACCAAATTCTCTTCATGTTCCTGGTTCTGCAGCTAATAAAAGAAACGAGCAGGGGTTCCCATTTCTTTTGAAGGTCATGGATTTGCCTACATTTTCTCTAAGTTTAGTCTTTTCCTTCTGGAACAATAATAGATGTAAATTCATTAACGAGAAGATACCTGAAGGAGGTTGTGTCCAGGTGAGTATTGGTCCCTTCTCCCAGGCAGCAAGGAGAGGACAAGAGGAAATGGCCTCAAATTGCACAAGGGAGGTTTAGGTTAGAGTCTAGGAAAAGCTTTTTTACAAAAGGGTTGGCAAGCATTGGGACAGGGAGTTCAAAGAAGTGGTGAAATCACTATTCTTGGAGGGATTTAAAAATGTGCACAACTGGTGCTTCACAGACCACTACTATTGCACTTGTCAAGAAACAGCCAAGCAGTAAAGAAAACCATGTCTCTCTTATATGTCTTGCATTTATATATTGATCATCTATGTGAAGTGACCACATTGCTTTAGTAGGCTCCAGTCACCCATGACTTGTGTCAAATCAGTTACAAAAATGCAATGATCAAGAAATTACTGTTTTTTCCTTCTGCACTGAAATCAAATTCTTGTATTTTCTTTTCCTAACTCCTCCACTTCCTGCTACCTCTTCCTTTAGGCTGCTGACTTGTGGCATTTGTCACAGACAGAAAGCCTATATTTGGAAATTAGATGCCTGGAAAAAGCTGAATAAAGCTCAAAGAGTTGATTCACCATATCAAAATCGTGATACCAACAAACGACATAGGACAAATTAAAGTGCATAGAAAGAAAGCAGCATCTTCCCATCACTGCCCCATTGGCATATCCTTTACCAAGTCTCTGAGTTCTTTCAAACCTCTCCTAAGAGTGCAAGAAAGATTTGGGAAATTACACCCATCACCTTCGATGCTGCACTGAGCTCAGTTCCAATTTCCTGCAGTATTCCAGCAGACCTCAAAAATATTACTGCTTACTGCCTCAGGCTAAACCAAATTACAGAATCTCTTGGTTTCAATTTCCTATTCCACCAAAAGTTCCAGAGCCACAGCTGTCACTGGACTCCCCAGTAATATCCATATGCAAGGTTAATATTAAGGGACAGTTAATACCCTTTAATTCATTTTTGGCCTATCTGCAGTTTAAGCTTCACACAAAGTGGCAAAACCAAGAAATACAGCCAAGTTCTTAAAATTGAGTCAGAACTTGTTATCTAAAATATTTTGGTAATACAGAGATATCAATGAGAAAAATATGTCAGCTTTCAAGATAAACAGGGAAAACAATTCAAGTAAGAAACCAAGATAAGCTTGTGCAGCTTTAGGTTTTGTGGCACCAGTCTTTTGATACACATACAAGCTGTAGTTGAGTTACTTAAATATAAGATATGGGCACTTTTAATACATTNATAAAATATAAAATATAAAATATAAAGCTATTTAGTCATAAACATTTAGCAGCAGCAGCAAAGACCCTCTGTGACTACTGCATAAAATCTCTATCTTGATTTGAGCCATATTGAATTTAACTATTTTAATAACAACTTCTCTCACCAGGAGGTCATGTAATAACTTTCTCAGCCTGTAGGGAGAGAATGCAGCTGAAAGATACATCACCACCAATACAGATTTCTGCTTCTCTGCTGTATGCTTTAAGGAAGCATCTTCTCTCACACAGCTCTACCTGTTAAATATTGTGCAAAGATGCCACTCATTTGACTGAAAAAATATGCAGCATAAGGCAGGCGTGCACTACAAAACCACTGATTTTAATTGAAGATACTGAATAGCTCTTCAGAGGTTTGGTTGTTTTAATTCAGCCCCTAGTTTTTATTCCCTCATAAAACAGAGCAATTCAAGCACAAAGCAACTACGTAGCCCATTGTATTCTCCATGTTAATACAGCGAGCTCAATAAAAGGACTCTGGCAAGCAAACTTATCAATACTTCAGCAAATCTGCAAGACCACCACCAAAGGCAGCAGCCTTTTCCCTTTTCCCCTTTCCAGTTTTGTACATAAGTGAAATGTCATGGATCCAATGGATGTGCATGTGCTTATGAGTCACACGAGGCAATGGCTGGACCAGTCTAAGCAAGAAGAGGACTGGGTTTGTGGTCCCAGCCTACACACCTTTTTCATCTCATTTTTCAACAAGTATCCTTTCCTACCTCTCCTCTGAAACTTGAAACAAACAAGTGTACTTTTACAACTCTTGCCTGTACCATAAACAAAATATACACCCAAAAACGCAAACCAGAACATTACTTACTGTCAAGCTCCGAACAAACACAAAAATAATGACAGTAGATACATGATGATTGTTATTTTCTATTCATACCCTTCATACTAGACATCTGCCAAAAGTTACTTTATTTGCAAAGCTTAAAATTCTTGAAAAGCCAAAAGCACTTTGGAGACTTCCTACTTCTCTGAGTATTGGATTACAGTATGTGCACACAACTGACTGACAAGTGAAAAAACAAAAAAAATATTATTTATGTTTGCACAAGATCAAAAGCATATACGGTAATTATTTCTGACAATATCAGGATATCAGGACTATTCCTGAATAACCATCCCATGGAACTGGAGTGGAAAGGGAGGGCTCATCTTCAGCTCTTGTACAGAGGCTTGGAAGTAACCCTAATCCTTCCCAGAGCAGAAGAAAGCACAGGCACTGGGAAGACCTGGCTTCAAATGCTGGCTCCGATCATTTCAGATGAGTCAACATTTCACCCAACATTGAATGTGGGACATTTATTTTGTAAGCAAACATCAAGCAGCACAAAGCCACTGAAGAAATGCAGTTTCAGAATGGGACTGCTGGCAATCAACCTCCTGAGCCTGCAGGACCCTCCAGAGTGGTGAAACAGAAACACTGCCTGCAGCAGAATGGCACAAATGCTACAGGCTGGCCCCTGCTTCAACACAACAAATGTTTGGGGTTTATTCCTTATTACTGCTACTCTCATTTAAAATCCTTTTGGTAAAAAGAAGCAGATTTCCCTTTAGGTGTCTTCCTTCTATATTGTGAATGGAAGCATATAAAGGGTTTTACCTATATTTTTAATTTCTGGTTTTAATTTCTAATGGTCGTTCATTGCCTCTTGGACGTCAGGCACAGTAAAAGATGTTGTGCATCTGCATCAATGTGTCCAGGTTCTGCCCATCTCAGCACACCACTGATCTCTCCCAGCTATACCTAATGCAGGGAGCAATTTATTTCAAAACATTTTAAATTACCATACTTGTTTGTTTGTCTCCATATCCTTTGCCTCTGTTCTACTCATTCCTGGTGAACTAGCTCAGTTGGTTAGAGCATGGGGTTAATAATGCCAAGGAACACATGGAACACACAAGGCAGGATTGCTAAGCTGTGACTTCAAAAACTGATTTAATGTCCTTAAGGTACACACTGTGCATACCTAGAATTCAAAAGACTAATGAGATGGACAAATAAGGTCGATCATAGTAAAAGTTGGAAGTTATTCCAAGAGAGGATATCTTGAGTAAGGTGCCAGCCAGAGTTGAGCCATCATGCTGCCACAAGCCCTGGGTCAACACTTTACCTCTCCATGTGTCAGTGCAGCAAATAGCTTAAATGAATTGCATCTGAGAGGGCACACAGCTGTGTAAATCTGCACCCTCTGGGCACAGAGTGCTTACAGCAGTAAATGCCTGGAGTAAAACAGAGGGGCCCGAAGTACACGGGGGAATGAGCTAGACCTTTGTTTGACCTGAGATACTACTCAGTGCAACTGAAGATCAGAGTTCAGGTTTTACCAAAAAGAAACACATTTGACTTGGAAAGCATTATTCAGAATGTCATGGTACTCATTAGGTGTAAATCTACAGTAATTCCATAACAGAAGCTGGAATAACACCAGTTTAAAAAAGGTGAGATTTAGAAAGAATTAGGCAATCTCCTTGGTTTGTTTTGCATGGACTAATTAACAATAATTGCAATCTGCACTAATGAGGCAGGTGTTACCTAAGTGTAAGCAGCAAAAATACAACCTCCTAAACAATTCTCTGTCTAGACATTAGGTCTTCCTCAAACTTAAAGATACATTCCATACCAATCTATTTTAATTACCCATAAGCAAAGGGGGAAAAACCACTCACATTTTAGTCATTTAAGTCCAAATTTCACTAGTACACAGATGACTTACAAAGACCTCCACAACACAGCTCAGGATGGAAATTCTGAGAAGCTGTTGAATCTAATGATGCAACAGAGATATTAAATTTACCTCACAAACGATTCAAATCTGGACAGAGACAGATGGAGGAAGTATATGAAATGTTGGTGTTTCAGGGGAAAATTTTAAGTAGTGAAAACATGATTACAATATCAATTTAGAAAATATAAAATCTACTGAAGTCTTACTTCCTTAGTCCACAGAGGTCTCAAATGCAACTGCTGAAGGATTGATGCTACAATTTAATTGTGGAGATATTCTGAATTCATAGATTACAAACGTTTCTACCTAGCTGCTCTGTACCCCATGAAAAAAGAGCTGAGCTTCATTGTCCATCCACAGGATCTGGCTTCAAATCCTGGCTTCAAGTGCTGGCTCCAATTCCACTCCTTTCTGAGACTCTGGGAAAACAATTTAACTCCTAATGGCCCAGTACTAATGCTGACTAATCCTGCACAAACCCTCCGATCTATCACGATTCAACTCATGAATTCTTTTGGAGCATGCAAGTTAACCTGATACTACTCTTTGCTCATCCACTGGGATTGCAAAAAATTTACTAAACAGTCTCCTCTCTCCTACCAAGAGCAAGTCTTGAGCAGGCACAGTCACAGCCTCAGCTCTACCCAACAGCCCCTCCCCTGGCCTTGGAAAGACTTGGAGCCCAGCAGAAAGCATGTTGCCCTGCCTTCTCCATCACCCAGGCACAAGTTTGGGCAAACCAGGAGCTGGAGCCAACTGCAGCTGACCACAGCATAAAACAGGCCTTTGTCTTGGTCAAATATCCTTGTCTCAATCTCCCTGCTTTATACAGCAAACCTAAAATTACTTTGCTTCATCCTCTGGACAGCCATGATCTGTGTTATTAAGTGAATGGGAACTACATATCCTAGTCTACAAATCTGTAACACTACTCTGGCTCTTGTCACTGCATTCAAAGTGATACAGAGCCAAGAAAAAGTAAGTAAAATTCTTCTCCCATCTCCCCACTTCTTCAGCTACTCCAAATAATAGCTCTGCAGAAGTTCATATAGATAACACACAGACACAGACACACACACACACACACAGGTTAAAAACCTTTTTACCTTCTGCTTGAATTTGTCATGCTTTGGTTTCCAGCCAAATGTTCTTGCCATGTCTTTGACAACAGGATTGAAGATCCTTCTACTCTCAAAAATTATTCCCTCTGTGGGTAATTATAGTTGTCACACCATTCAAAAACCTTCTGAATGCTCACTTCTACCATAATAATTTAACAAATAAAACTAGTCAGGTTTTACTTTTTCAAAGTAGGTGTTTGTAGACAAAAATTGACTTCTCCATATTAAAAACAGGGGGGGGAAATCCCAACATTTTGGAAGAGTGGTTGGGAGATTTTGTTACTTGCTTCGACAAAACTTACGGTCTCCATTTTTTCTTTTTTCTGTAGTTGGATTTTTTCCTTCTTTTCCCAGATCCTTTCATTTCTTGTAGTCAAATCAAAAGGTAGGAGGCAGACAGATGAAAATGGCATTTAAAATTCAAATACTTAATTATAAACCCACAAAATGTAAAACTTTCTCTTGAAATGTTCAAACTTTTAATAGTACAAAAACTAGAAGCATGAAAGGGTTGCTTTTCTCTTTGTTAAAGCAGCTCTGTATCTGGGCAAGTTAAAGTCTCTCGTTAAAATTATGCTCTTGAAATTAAAATATATAAACATATATTTTTGAAGGCATATTCTCCTGTACTACTTAGCCTCTGAAATTCACTTTGCCTCCTTTATTTTCTTAATTTTCCTTCTATTTTCATTGCTTCTGATGGTTGACTGTAAATTCTTCTGTTTTAAGACACAAAGAAAAACATTCAAATGCCACTGAAGGATAAATGTATACAGAAAAACAATCACGAGCACTATAAATTTATTACTTCTAGCTGTATAACAAGATGACCTTATTTGCAATATATCATATTCATTGGCTTTTACATAGTGTCCTTTGAAATCTGTTAATTCTGCAGTAATGTCTTAATAATATCAAACTGTGTACATTACAAAGCATATATATTATCTCATCTATTGAAATAACTTCTCATTACAGCATTTCCTAGCTCCTACATCCCCATTTGACAAACATTTAAACAATTTTTACCTCATATTTTAAAGTATGGCTGACAAATGCAGAAGATGAATACTTCCAGGAAAACAGGGGAATAGTAATGAGTATCCTTCTTATCTATGACATTGCATTTTTCTGTTTTCATTGTTCACAGTGCTAATACAGTGCTGCTTCAAAATGCAGTTACTGATAGATGCAAATCACTAATAATGGCACATTCTTCTTTTTATCTCCTCCCTTAAATCTGAGTATTTTTAAAACTAAATTATATTTCAAATATGAGCAGTATCAGAAAGCCAATCAGGAGAAGAAATCTAGGCTTTATTTTTCCTGTTTCCTCACCCATAAATATTGCCAAAAGCATAAATAAATGCTCGATTTAATTAATAATTAATTAATTAATTAAATCACTTTCCTGTTATCAGTAACAGGAATAAGTGAGCTTGGTTTTCCAATCAAAATGAAATGTTAAGAACAGAAAGTAGAGAGAGGGAATAAATATGGAAGCCCACAAGTAATCACTGAGGTCACCTTCTGAACCACACACCGATTTTTCTGACAACAAACCTACCCTCATCTAGAATAGAGGTTGACAATGATGTTCCTGTGGTCACAATACTCCATTGTATCAGCCAAATTAGTGTTGCTTTTATTCATAATGTCCTTGTGTTTTGCTGTCCAAAGTCACTTAGGTGAATTTACTGAATATATTTTCACAACAGTAGATCAATCGGAAAGGCTTAGGAGCATATAATTATTCCATATCATTGCATTTTACTGCTGTGATAGGACAAACTTATCCAATGGGGGAAAAAAAAAGATCCATTTCAGAGCACAGAAGGTTTATTTCTTTCTATTTCTGTCTTTTTTTTTTCCTAAATGTCCCTGGCTTTTATACTTTCATAAGTAAAATGATTCACTGCAGGAAATGAAGCGTTAGTGCAGCTTCACGACATTTTGAAGCTACAGCTGTTTCAATAACAAGAGTTTTAGCCCTGAATGTACCAGTAGCACTTGGAGCTGAAAGCATCTATTGAGTGAGGAAGGGCTTGACCCTTTGCTCGGTGACTTCAAAGTTGTGAGTCATATGGCCCGAAAAGAATCCCCGAAGTCTTTAGAAATAACAGTGTAACATAACCATTGTGCTACAAATGGCTTCTGTAAAAAAGCACATCTATCATTATGCACCAAACTACATAAATGAGTCTGAAAAATTTAACCACACTTTTCAGAGGCTAAATGCAAAGAAATAGAAAGCTGCAGGCCTGGACAGCTCAGTCTCCCTGATGCAAGAGGAGCTGGTTCAGTCCCACTGCCATCTGCAGCACAGGCAGGCTCTGGGCTGTGCTCTCCTCACTAGAACATCATTTGCTAACATCTACATAAATTGCTTTGTCAAAGGAGCACAGTTAGGAATCCCAATTACTAACAACTGCACTGTCTTCCATCTTCTCCAGCAAAGATTGCCTCATTTACCAATTAGAGAATACTCCTTCTTTTCCTCTTAACAAACCTTTTCTCTTAGCTTCAGTGGGAGCTTCCATCTCACAGGAGCCTCAGCCAGGGTCAGTAGGCAATGAATGAGTCTCTACAAAGGAAGGAAATACCTGCAGGTGTTGCTGATCAACTGTACAAGAGGTAACAGCTACTATGAGCACAATCTCATGTCCAATATAATAAAGGTAGAAGGGGAAATAGATTTTAACTACTGCATACAATATAATTAAGATGGAGGCAAGAATGTCTCCATAAACAAAACCAGAGAGGACATATTAAAAAAAATAAAAAGAGGGAACTAGGAAAAAAGTTGAGAAAATCAATTATCTAGGAAAAAAAAATAGTAATACTGGTTCCAGTGAAGGAAGGGGTAAGTAACTGGAAAGGAGACAAAACAAAGGAGAAAAATACTGCAAGCAGCAATATCAAAGGCAGGAAAACTGCTATGAAACAAAACAAAGGAGTCCCTGGGGAAGAAAGGATGGTAATGAATGCTTACTCAACCCAAGAGCTGTGAACATTAGGTATTGGTCTAAACAGACAATACCAATGTTTAGGAAAGTATTTATATAAGAAATTAATCAACAAACATGTTTCCATTGATAGTTTATGTAACATAAACATTTTATTAGAAATCTAAACAGTTAAAACAGATGTCTGTGCATGGCACAGCATCACAGAGGCTGGACACTGAAACAACCTGAGAAAAAGTCCTAAATCCAAGCAATACAACAAATTCCAGCAATACAACAAAGGAAAGCCACTGTAATGAAATGCACTTTGGAAAGATTCAATGAATTCACAATCAGCCTTGACTCCTCAGGGAAAGACATCATCTCCTTATGGTCATATGGGCAGCTTGATTAAAATCTTTTGCTCACTATTATGTAAAAGATGCACTTTGATCTGTGAACCAAGTTCCTTTCCAGTGAAGAGGCATTGGTTAACTGTATCCTGAAGTACTTTAGTTCTAAGAGAATTTGAGTAATTCATGATTCTTCTAAGACACATGAATACTAAAGAATGCAACAAAAAACTGTCCTCTTTTAGATGGGTTTTTTAATTCAACAAATCCACACAAAAAACAAAAGCAAAAAACAAACAAACAAACAAAAACAAAACAACAACAACAATAAAGCTGAATCTGATATGCAAAGACCTATTTTTCAAATAGGCTATGAATAATAAAATGTTCCCCAAAAGGACTGGCTTGCCAGACATGCAAGGGCCAGATGAAACTGATGGCAGCCCATCCTTAATTTTCCTGCCTGCAGCAGACTCTAAAGGGTTAAGTACATGAGGGTTTTTCCCTATTCAAAACTCTGTGCAACCTATTTCCTTACCCAGAACATCTCATGCATTGTGTTAGAGCACAATGAAAGTATTTATAAATTCTTGTGATTCATTGGTTTTCTCTCATTGGTTTTAGGCTGCTGGCTAGGAAAGTGTTACTGTGGAATAACACAAGTGCTTTTATTAAAATTACTTTGGTTTTTTAACTCACCTCTTCTGGACTTAGGGTGACACAAGCTGAAGCAGAATTTGGCCTCTTCCACTTCTCACATCCTTAAAATAAATCTGTGAAATATGGCTTCATCACCCTTTTCCTCAGATATAGGAACAATACTGGGTTAGATCATTAATGTCAGAGAGTTGCTAAAGCCCAAAGCAATACAATGATTTTGTCCAGCTGAGAGCTCAGATCTATTGTTCTGTAAGGATCTAAAAGGTGATAAAACTTTCCATTCTGGAAGGATGCTGCTATCAAATGTGCATCAGCTTCTTCTGATTTAAACATCCATTTGCATCTGAAAAGATTCTAAATTATATGTGTGCTCCACATGCAGTGCTTCGCAGTAATCAAATAACAGGGCTAAGAATGACATAGATGTTTCAGTGCTACACACGAGGGCTTATGGTTACTGATACCACAGAGTTACCTATCTGAAATTAAAGATGAACTAGAAAACCACTGCAAGCCCCTGTGCCCCCAGAAAAGCTGGGATAAGCTAATACAGCTGCATGGCAGGGAAGTCTCTCATGGACAGGCAGCTCGTGGCACCGTCTCAGTTCACCAAGCCTCCAACTATGA
The DNA here is from genome assembly GCA_013400575.1 of Peucedramus taeniatus. Taxonomy (NCBI): domain Eukaryota; kingdom Metazoa; phylum Chordata; class Aves; order Passeriformes; family Fringillidae; genus Peucedramus; species Peucedramus taeniatus. The sequence continues at coordinate 279,969 of WBNO01004764.1, read as the reverse complement.
TCTCCTCAATCTTTCTCCTGGGTCAGGTATCCACACAAAAAATAATCTGAACTGTAGGTTCTGGCTTGGTTTATTTAGAATATGCCATGAAAAAAAGAAGAAACTTTCTACAAAAATAAAACTACAGAAGATAGAATAAATTCTTTCCAGGTCTGAATTCAGGCTGATCCAACAAGCCTAGCTTTGTCCCACATCTGTTGGGAAGATGGAAAATTTGCTTACACTAGCCCTCAGGAAGGGCAAATTGTGTATCAGAATGTTGGCTGAGCAAAATAAGGACCTGTGACCAAACTGTTTCTCAGACTGCAGAAACCAAAGCTCTAAAAGATTATGGTATCTCCTTGCTGAAAGACAAAAACTATGTTCTTTAATAAAAGATGCTGTTACAAAGAGGATTCTCTGCTACATACACACATCATTCCAATTTTGATGAAAGTCTCATAAATAAAATTAACAAAACTGTCTCTCTCACTGGCAGGTCATTTTTTATCATACCCAAATTTCTTAACAAGTAGCAATTACCAAGCCACATTGCCTCTAAGTGCACCCAACAGTCACAGACTACAGGATGACATATTATACCCATGAATACCTCACAATTGAAATACATTTTCCCTATGGGACTACATCACTGCTTGATTTAATTTTTCCTGACATTTGGCCTGGAGCTTCTTTAAAGAAATGAACTTAGGATGGCTTTGCTGACAGCAAAGGACAAACCATGGCTATATACTCAAATCCTACTTAAATCATGCACACTACCCTTTTAAAACACTGATCCTGCATAAATTTTAGGACAGTCACTGGGATCTATTAGTCAGAGTTCATCTTCTACTGTTTGAGGATGAGCTATAGGTCCACATAAGCAGTACAAAAGGTCCAGCATAAATCATACAACTGCAAAGGAATAAACAACTTCACCAGTGACAAATTTATTGATGTGGAAGGAGATATGCCAACTCGTCAGAATCCCTACCAGGGTTTTTTACAGCCTCAGTAGTTCTTACTATGAATCATCCATATTCTGGTTTGGATTGGTTTCTTTCTCCTTTTCCTCCCCAATGTTCACTAAAAAAATGGCACCTAAAAAGATTCAATTTCAAGAGAGAGAGGAAAATGGAGAACCTTATGTAAACTGAGGGAAAAGAGATAGGTTAGGAATTAGAACACCACAGTGTTCCTAATAAATCTCCTGTTTGAAGAGCAGCCAAAAAAGTCTACATTCATTCCCCAATTAGGTTATATATTTCTCTTTAACATTATGAAGCTGTTATTAATGTTATGAAGCTTTGTGTCTCTTCAAATACTAATGTCTATTTTAAGTGACATATTGACAAGTTCAGAGAAGGAAGTGCTCTGGCTTTGATAGAGGCACAGTAATACCATCTATTGAGTATTTTCAATGGTTTCCTGACAGTGTCTCAATCCTGTGTCTGAGAACCAAACTGTAGTTGTGTGATCTCCACTTCTGGAATGCTTGGCTTCAGTACTGAAGGGAACAGAATATATCATAAGGAGGAAATCTATCTAGTTTTAACTCCATAAAGCTCGAAGAAATTATTTGTATTTTAATTAACATATTGTCTCAAAAATACATAGAAATTTTTCCCAAAGAAAAAAAGAGGAAAACTATGGAAAAAATAAAATTAAGACTGAATTAGGCCTGGCCCCAGTCTCATTCCTCTGAGGACAGTTTTCTCTGAGCTCCACATCTTCACCTCAGAGTGGTCTAACAATAAACACTCCTCAATGCAAACCCATCCAAGGCTGGCATTCCACCAAGACATCAACTGCCTGTATCCCAACAGGAGCAGAAAGTAATTCATCCATAAGCAGAGGGGTCACCCAGGAAGCAGTGAAACACTGTGACAAGTTAAAGCAAGACAAACAGAACTGTTTGTAGATACCATTACACTAGATGCACTCTAGGTTTTGTGACTTTCCTTGGACATTTTGAAGCACTTCATCTAAAGACAAGTTTTTCAGGCATTTTATAATTTGTTCCACACAATTATCTCTAAACTCAATTTTTTCTCATGCTCTTTATTTTCCTCCCAATCCTCTTTTCTCTGCCCTCTGGAGCAGCTTGACCACCTGCAGCAGAGAACACAGGCATGGAATAACCCATTTCTGGGTTAAAAATGATTAGTCCAGGATTAAAAGTGGCAATGGTTGACCAATCTTTGAATAAGTGAATCTTTGAATAAGTGACTAAATGCTTAAAAGCAGCTTAGATCTGTCCCATGAATAGCAAAACAGAGAAATTGGGCACATTCAAATGCCCACTATTCACATTTCTCATTCTTTCAAATGCACAGCCTGTTTATTTGTAGAAACCATGGGACAATATGCTCCAGGATTAGGCCTCAAGAATAATCTCTTTCCTTTTTCATGCATCTACAGGATTGCCAATGTTCTTGTTGTCCGGGTATCTTTTGTGCCCTGAGCAGTCTTTTTGAACATGGAGAAAGTTGAGTTGCTGCAGTTGAGTTCCTGCTTATCACACAAATCTTGGATGAAATGTTCTCACTGAAATCATGAAATTAAATTAATGTAAACTACCACTAAGTAAAGAAATGGAAAGATTTCTGAGATAGAAAGATTGCCTATATGAGCCATTTTTCACACACTGATGGTGAATTTTGTATGTCTTTAAAAAAAAAAATTCTTCCCACCTTCTAAAATAAGTGAAAACATTTCAATTCAATCTTTGAAAATACTTGATTTTGAAGAGGCAAAAAACACCTTTTAAGTGTTTAGGTTTTCACAAAGAACCTAGTCTGAATCATACCTCTCAAGAACAAACAGCAGCTCCTTCGAGTTCAAATGAACTGGATTCCTTTTCAAAAACTCTATTCTTTTAGCTGAGCTCTTACTCTCTATTCTGTCCCTCTGGCACACCTGATCTGTGTCTCCCTTTGCCCATGTTACTCTCTAATAATGATGATTTTCGCTTTCCAATACTGTAACTCAAGCTCCTCACCTTTCCCTAGGTTTCTTTTGCTTGAGGCAGTCAGAACTAAGACAGATTATTTTAAGACCCACATTTTTTCCTAGGTATATAGCAGACCCTTGGTGTGACCAAAGCAAGTCTTTCAGCTCTCTGCTTCCATCTCATATATTTAGGAGAGGACGTCAGGCAAGGACAGTCCCTCCATCACAACTCTTCATGTTCAGTAGAACCATGATCTCATTAAAGGACTCAAATGATAATATTTCTGTGTCAGATTTTAAATTCAAACATGATTTGGTTTTCAAAATGGTAAGCAAATTTGTTCCTTAACAACACTGTAAACCTTTTCAATCATGAGTAAGCAGCAGAACAAACCTCTATATTGCTCGGGCAGAATAAGATATTTTAGTGCCAACTCTGGTCCATTAGATTTTAATTGGCTCCAGCTGGCAGTCCCATAAACTATAACATTTTTTACCTGCAGCTGAGCAGCTGTCCACACAAAGTGAAGAAAAAAATTTCCTACCCAGGAAAAAGAAGAAAATATGTTGCCTGTAACTTCTTCCTTACAGTCTACAAATGCAGAACTAAGTATAGCCAGTGTACCTGATTAAAGAGCTCCCTCAGAGTTCCTTTTTATCCAAAATCTAAATAACCTCAAAACCTTAAATTCTGCAATGTATTTACACAAAGAGTAAATACAGTCATTCAAACACAATTCTTCAAGCAATCTGTATAACACTGTAAGAGTGAGAGAGTCAAATTTAACTCAGAAACTTAATATGAACTCAGAAACAGAAATTATCAGGGTTTTTCCAACTCTCAGCCTCTGCTTTACCTGCCTGGCTAGATGCACTATGGGGCAGAGCATCTCACTGCTTCTTGGGGGCAAACTCAACAGGCATTACAGCTCTCACTGAAGAATTCATTGATGTTTTCACATTCAGGTAAAAAGGATTTAGTCACAGAAACTATGAATTGAATAAGTTCTGCCACTACAACCATGAAGTACAATTTTAGTGAAGTACAGACAACTGTCCACATATTGCCTACGTATGTGTAGGTAGAGAGACAGATACCAATTACAAACAGCTCACAAAAATTATAGCAGCTTCATCAAATTCTTATCTCACTGTAGTAAATCTAGAGTAACTAGCAGACCAAAGAGAGAGTCCAGATTTTCACTAAGAATAACCAACATGACAACTTGGTCTGCTAGATTCCAACTGTAGTATTTCCTTTTTCTTCCTTCATTTCCCTTTAAAAAGAACAAGGAGGGGAAAAAAACCAACAGAATTTCAGTCTGAACTGTAAATCAAGTCTTTGCAGCTAAAGAGTCTCACCTGTATTACTACTAACAGTGTTAGAACAGACATGGTACTGTCTCCTGCAATCCACCTCTGAGAGGGGAGGGTGGGAGCTGGGCAAGCCTTTCAGAAACACCATAGCATTCCCCAGAGCCACTGCTGAGCCCCCTCTCCAGCACAGCAGGACAAGAACAATCCTGCTGAGGTCTGCAGGCACTGCCAATGACCAGCACACAAAGAGCTGCAAAAATCCCCCATTTGCCAGCTGATACGTGCAACACCTGTATGAGGAACGTCACCAACTCCCCTTTAAAACCTTGAAGCTCAAATGGGTGTTGTGTTGTCCCCTAAGTGAGCACACAAACCCCATTCCCCTGCCTCTCCTGCCCCTGCTCTTCTCTTGATGCCACAAAGGTCTGTTGATCCAGGAAAACCACACTAAACATGAACACCTGCAGGGGTGTGCAGGCCTTCAGAGCTTGAAGCCTCAAAGATTTTCCCAGCTCAGGGAGCGCCCAGGAGGATGTGAGGCTCAGCTTCCACCCTGCTCAGAAATGAGCAGCCTCACACTCTGGCATCCTTCCTCCCTACACACGTGCCGGCAATAAAGCAAACAGTCAGAGCTATTTAAAAAATTACTCTAATGATGTAAATTAGACAAACATTAATAAACTCAGCAGGTTATTTCCCTACTGGAAAAACCACCATAGATCAGAACAGCTCTCACATCAGTGATTCATATTGTTATACGAGGCCTGTGTCTGAAAATAAAAGTCCCACATGAGACTTGCATTGAAAACACCTTATCCGTCAGGATCGCCTTTATTATTTCTGAAGTACAAAGAGGCCAATAAAAGAGCTGTATTAAAACAGGGCCCCTGTTACCAGAGTGCTGTGATTAAATGTTTGACTTACAGTTTGCTTTATTAAGCAAAGCAAACACCATCAGCTTTCCAGCTTTCTGAACTTTGAGTCATTTTTTAACATTAGGGCGGACCCAAACCTGCTCATGTCCTACAAGCCTGGAAACTGTACATCATGCAATCCTGCAGGTTATATTTTATCCTACTGTAAATTGTTAGCTGCCTGATTATATAAGGGTTAATTTACCATTAAGGCCATCTCTTAAAGCCAGACAACAGAGAGGCTGAAGAATCACAGGTTTTGCTCTTGATAAAAAAGGTTTATGACAGACAGTTACTTCTAATTTTAAAATAAACACATAATCTTATATTAAAATTTAATCCAAGAATTCTCAAATTCTTAATATTTTTGGTTAATTATGTCATTTCTATAAGTGAAATAACACATAAGTCTCAAAAGAAGAACAGTAAGGAACTACAGACTAACAGCCAAAAGACATCAAAGTTAAAGTGCTTTCTTCCTACCTCCATACTGGAAAAAAACTTAAGCATGAAGAGAAGCTCCTCAAACACTTGTAACAGAATCCACATCAATGGGACTATCAGCATGTCAGTGATGGGTGAGGCTCCTAAGCACCTAGCAGCAGCTGTCTACCCTTCCAAGGCTTTCTCCAAATATACTGGCACAGCTAATCCTGACTTTGGTGTTTTGATGACCATTTTAGGACTTGAGCTTTCTCTTTCCCAACACTATCTTCTGCAATATCTTATTATGAATGATTAATTCTATCCTAGAAACAAAAATATATGGAAGTAGACCAAACTACCACTCCAAACACTGCTTTTGAATGTGATGTCAGCAACCAGCACACAATACTGAATAGCCCTAGACTGTGCTACTTCACAGGCTGGATAAGTTTAGACTGCTACAATGAGATCTTCACTGACTTGATAAAAGAATTTTTGCCTACTGCTTCCTTCACATGTAGACAACTCTATCCAGATATTTAAATTTAAAAGCAGAATCTTACCCTAAAGTCTAGATGCAGGCTCAGGTTTTACTGACTGCGTTGTCATCCAAATTTTTCCACCCCAAAGAAAGGAGTGCCTTCATGAGCAGTGTGGGGAACTTTGCACCTGAGACACATTTAACAATTTTCACTTTGTGACTTCATTAAGTCACAAATGAAAGTAGTGTGAGCTGTTCCTTCTGCCTGCAACTTGTAAGTAAAAAAAAAGTTTTAGGTAGGTAACTTAGCCATTGTTCCTCACATACAGTTCAGCTGTTCTGTTCCACTGTAGACTGTGAGGCCACAAAGGATTTAAGCATGTCATTTAATCATTCTCCAAAAGACAAGCTGAACAATGTCACATCTTGATCATTGCATATGGCATCACTTACCCAGATAGCTGTAAAAGCAAGAATCACTGTTAGGCATTTAATCCTGTCAGACAGGGATATTAACCTGCTATTTTAGAAGCCATTGCCATCTGATCTGTAGTAGTGACAATGATGGCTTCCCAAGGAACAATTCCTTCTGCCAAACCATTGAACGGTACAAATAGCTTTGATGGAAATGGAACTCTAGAGCTGGTTGAGAAAACTTTTGATGCAAATAGAATTTATTTCAGTAAAGATAGTGTGGGAGGAAAAACAGGCTCTTTAAAACATTCATTAACTTCCTGTAGTACATAGCAAGTTCATCTCTTTCCCTCATTTGTATGCTTACAAATGAGGGAAACACATACATTATTCACTTACCTGTGCCTACAAGGATAAAATCAAAGAATGACCTCATGCCACAGTTAATGTCCTAGCAAGGATCTCAACCCCAGAGTACACTTCAGGGGGGAGAAGGTGAATAAACTGAGGATTTGCAGTAACAGATTAGACATTTGCTTGCATAGTACTGAGCTGAGACTAAGCACAACTGCAGGAAGCAACTGGACTCTATACTCTGAGCAGAATACAGCCAAACCAGCTGGACTCAGTTGACAATGACTCTTTCAGACATGAGATGTTTCATTCATATATCACACAATGGCTACATGAGTAATGAACAGATGGGTTTGCTATTCCCACCACTTAGTGGAGCATGAAATGATGCACTGACAGGTAGGAGAGAGAGGAATTCGAAGCAGGTGTTGTAGTAACACCATGACAGCATACAGTATGTCAAAATGCACGGTGCAAAATACATAACTCCAAAATTAGAAGTAGTATTTAGTAGCTAAAGTTTTTAAATTATTTTTCAAGCTCAAAGGGCAAAAATTATAATAAGCTAGGACATTTTGGAGTGAACTCTGTAACTAATCCATTCAGGCCTGTAAGTCCTTCTGTACTAATGGAAGAGAGACAAGGATCATTTATATATTTGTGCCCTCCAAGCCTGACTGCTGCAGCTCACAGTGCATGGGACTGAAAGCTGGAGAGGTCTAACAGACTCCAGCTGATGTAAAAGGCAGCTGCCCAATTAGTAATGGGTTTGCTGTCTCACAGACACGTTGGTGTTCTGGACACTGTACTTGCTCATGAGAATAAAGTTAAAAAAAAAAAACAAAAAAAACCACCAAATTTTAAGAGTTTTTATCTTCAAATCTATCCTACTCTTTGACTCTCAACTGGAAACTCCAGGATTGGGTTTCTGCCATCATATGATGGTGTCTGGGACTGGAAGCTGACTTGCATTGCAAAGCTAACATAAAGAAAACCAAAAGCACTGGTTAAAATCACACCAGTTTCTCTTGGATTTAAGTAAAATCATGCCAAATCTCTCTGAGAAGCCAAAAAATCTCAACTTCAAGTTATATTTTGTATTCCTTTTAAGTCTCATGAATGACTTTTTTTAAATAATTCATTATTTAGTACTGATTTTTTTTTAATATTTTAACAAAGACTGCATACCAGATTTCATTTCTTCCTAAAATACTTTAATAAAATATTAACATTTAATTAGGTATTACTAACAATTACAAAGTAAAATATTTTTTGAGTTTTACTAAAAACTGTGTGGTTTTTGCTGCAACTATCATAATGTGAGTGAAATAAAAATTAGCTTCTCTTCCATGAGGAAATCTGTCTCTGTGTGAGAAGCTTTGCTTGGGAGCAGTACACCTCCTCATACATCATTTGTCCTTAGGGTTTTACCCATATTGTAGCCCTCCTTGGGCTTTTTCTCATAATTTTGGACTAACACATTGCTAAAGACAATATGTTGGAATTGACACACCTTCCATTTCCACTGTGGAAATGAGTAGCAGCTCCAAAGCTCAACAGCCATGCAAAGCTACTGTTAGTGAGGCAGATTTTGGATCTCATGTCCCTGTTGCTTGAGAACTTTATGGTACAATAAAAAAGAGCAGCTGTTGGAAAGATGAGATGTAATTAATGAGAGCTATAGGCTGCTGGGGTGGAACACACATATTTCCATGGAATCTGTGCACAGTCCTGACTGAGCCCAGGCACTGGGCTGTGGGATTTGTGTCTTCTCCCAAAGAGGGGATCCACAGGAGCACCCTGGAGCTCTGGCTCACAGCCTCTGCACTGACTGAGGAAAGAGACTGCCATCTACTGAGGCAACCCATCTATTGGCAAACAGGGAGTTAATGCAATGAAGAGGGGATTCATGGTTAAGGCAAGGAGTTTAGAGTATTCCCACAGACATCAGCTGTTCACACTAACAAAGACTTAACAGGAAACAATAATTTCAAGTAAATCTTTTTCTTCTCTTCCCTTTCTCCCCAGCTACTTTCCCCTAGTCAACAAACTGATTTTCTAATGGGAATTATTCATTCTATGCATACTTTTGCAACATCTAACCCCTGTAATCCTTTTGCTATGAAGGACAAGATTTCTGTGCCTGCTGTTTTGCTGTACTGAAGAAGCAAAGCAAAAAGGTGGAGTATCAGAAAAAGAAAACAGAAAAGGAGAGTGGAGTGTTGCAAGAAGGGAGGCTTTTGAGCACTCACAGAGTTCACCAAAACATTTATATGAAACAGTCAGTGGAAAAGCTCAAAGAAAAAGCAATAGAACATACAGTGAATAAAAGAACATTGCCACAAACAGCCCATCCCCACTGACAGAGAAGTGTGTTCCTACCATTAGGATAGAGCTTCATAAGCCTGAGCACTTGAAAAGTATCTCAAAGCAAAGATCTCAGAGCAATTGCAAATATTAAGGTTCCTTCTTGCACCAGGTGCTTTTCATGATCAGCTATTAATATCCAATGGAGCCAACTATGTTCAGGATCTTGCAGGACCCAACTCTAATTTATTAAAAGCCTCAAAACAATGCAATGACGTATGAATTATTGTCTCCAATTTAACCAGAAAAAAAAAACCCCTAAGAAATAAAAGATTTCAGAAGATATTGCATGCTTCTATGTTCCACTAAGATCCACTAATTTTCCTGGAAACCCAGAGAGTTCCTACAGCAAACATAAAGCTGAAACATTCAGTCACGAACGCCTGTATGAATATACAGTTAATTACAGAAACAGCAAGTGCTGGGAATGTTGGGTGTCCAGAAGGAAAAGCAGAGTTGTGGGTTTACATTAAGAAACTAAGTAGCTTATATAAGCACCTGGTTGTAGACAAATAAACTCAAAATTTTGTCCATGTGATTTTTCAAATGTCATCCAGCAAGCTGATCTCAAAGCTGGGATGAGAATACATGAATTTTTATGCCTAACCAAAAACCCCATCCCATTCTTCTTACGATGGAAAGTAGACAAAGCAAGAGGCTAATTATTTTATCCTGGGATAACTCAATTCCATTTAGCTAACTCTGCCCTGACTGAAATAAAACTTTTCCACTTTACATCCTCCCAGGGCTGTTGCAACAAGCATTACCACATAGTTTCAGCTGACTGCACCTGTTGTTGACAACGTCACTTCCCAACTGTGCAGAGATTTGGAAATGGCTATTAAACACTCATCAAAGAATAAAAACAAAATTGAATCTAAATGGGCTGTTCTACACTCCATGGAAGAGAGACAGCTGGCAAAGCTGCATTGCACTGAGGCCTCCTGTCAGGCTCCACAAGGAATGTCACCCAGCTTCACCGGTGGCATATTAGCTGTAGTGGCAGATTCCCACATTCCAGGTTATCTGCTCAAATCGATTCTCCATACGTAGCACGAGATGTCTTCCTTGGTTTCTTTATAAGAGGCTGCTGAATATGGCTATGCTGAGAAGAACCTGAGAAAAATTTAACCCAGCTGGTTTATTTAAAAAGTATCAATATCACTGTTCATTTATTATCTTCTGTTCTTTCAAGCAGAACCACTCATTTTCACATATCATTCAAGACAGAAATGCCTGAAATAATTTCCTGTACTATAAATCCTCCAGGAATAAACAATTAGGCTCATGGGAAAGTCCATATTTGCTTATTATGGCCAACATTTTTATTCGTTTCAATTGTTTCTTGCATGGACACAGAGATGCCACATTCTCCCATCTCCCAGGGAGGTCCTGCCCTTGGCTAGGTGCTTTAAAGAGCAGTCTGGGAAGTAGGTACACACATGGTGGATCCCATTCCCACCAACAAATTGCCTTACAGACAAGTTTGAGAAGGCTCCAAAACCCAACTTGACTTGATTACAAAGCCATTTCCATTTTTATCTTGTTGAGTCACGCATATTTCCAGCCATTTCAAGCACTGTCTTGCATGATTTGGAGCTAAAGACTCTTAGAGAGTTGTGAGGACATTTTTCTGCTCAGCTACTATACATGGCTGGTAAATAACTGATTTCTTCACTATACAAACTGTTGAGCTACAAGTGGAGAGGGTGAGGGAGGAAACCTCAGGGGAACAGGTCTGATCTCATTTCTTATCAATGGTTCACTGCTGCCAAATGAAGCCATCTGAGAAAATCCAGCAAACCTTAAAAATGGAAAGACTGAACATCCCCCAGAGAAAAGCTAATGGGATACAGAGCTTTTCACCTCCAGGTCACAAGCTCAAATCTGGCTCCTCTCAGAAGCAACAAGACTAGCAGGCTGCTCCTCAGCTGGGTGGAAGGATGCTCTTCAACCAGTGGAGCCCTCACTGCTAGTCAGCGAGTTCTGAGAAATGATCCATTGCATACCACTCCTGCCCTGAGCAGAGGCTGAAACTTCTGCATGCAAAACATCTTACCATCACAGCCACAGCATATTAGTGTTGAGGATGAGGTAGAAATACACTGCCCAGGATGCTTATTTAAATTTCAACACTTTCATCTTCTGTCATGGTTGACAGTTCCTAATCCAGTGTTATGTACTAAGATTTTTTATTCAAGATGTTTTTCTTACTGTTTCTGCTTCATATAAATGGCCTGACAAACTCGTATCAAGCCTCAGAGGGAAGGCAATGGGAAAGAATGCAAATAAAATAGTAGCTAAACTTTTAGGCTAAAAAAAATAATGTTTCTTTCATACAGTAATACTGTGGAACTACCTCCCACACACTATTATAGATGTCACATATATAAATGGATTAGAGAAATTAGAGAAATGAGTAAGAGTCATAAGGTCTGATTTAATGGGCACTAGAACAGGACTACCGAGACTTGGAACATGTACTAATTCCAGCTGAAGTCAAAATTAACATTTCCACCTGCTGTAATGGCACATGGACAGATCTTTTAGTTATAATTTAGTGAAGCTAGTGGAAAAACAAGTACTAAATTCACTTCCAAATATCCAGATGCATATCTAGAATCATATCATATAAGGGAAAGGATTTCTGGAGGTCATAAGATCCAATGCCCTGATGAAAGCAGGGTCAACTTCCAAGTCAGAGCAGGCTGTTGTGGGTTGTACCAAGCAAACCAGTGAGGATCCCACAGCATGTCTGGATGACTGCTGTAGTGCTTAACCACCAATGGCTTTCATGGTGAAGAAGTTTTTACTAACATCTAATGATATTATTATGTTCTTCAAAGAACATAAGCAAAGGATCAAGAATTTTCCTGAACTGCTGCTAGTCCCACCTCAATAGGAAAGAGAGTTTCTGATCATATCTGATGACATGATGACATATTGTATCCTCTCCATTTTTTATCTCCTCTTTAACAGGGAAAAATGAATGGAAAAAATCTGCTTTTTTTGACATCTCAGAATCCATGACACTAACTGCTATGATTGTATCCAACACCAGAAAGGAAAGTCTGTGTAAGCAGTCAACAGTCCTAGCATCAGACTTACAGATGGTGAGGCTGTCTGTGGGTATCCTATTCTCTGAGGCATTATATATATATATATAAAATCCCAATAATATCTAGTCTCTGATTTTTTTTTTTAAATTTTCATTCTGGAGTTTCAGTCCTGCTATTCAAAAAAATCAAACAAAATTATGCCTGAGGAGGTTATTTCCATAATGGCAGAATGTTTTTGGTGACAGCACAGTTTGCTGCAGGTGATGTTATAACATAAAATGCCTGCTATATTAACTTCATCACAGTAGTCCCTTGGGATACTTTACTGAAGTGTATTCTTATGATAAAACTCAAGTTTAAAAATAAAAATGACCAGAGCTATATTTAGCCCTCTATATTAAGCAGCATAAGATGCTGTTAGAACTACGCCTCCAATATCTTCTGGAATCTGCTACTTAGCAGTAATTGCCAGCAGAGCATGAACAAGACAAAATACAGTTCTCACAAAACATTTGATGGAATAAAAAGTGGCACTATTTTCCTTGAACTATAATCTATTACAGCATTAATGATTTAGATATTCAAAAGCTTTCAACTAACATTCAGATAAGACAGTGGAACATAATGTCAATATTTATGAATATACAAATACATGAAGACAATAACAACAAAAATTCTCTTCTACTAATTGACTTCTTTTCCATAAAGACAGCATGAACTGCAGTTCTCCTTGACTCTTCTCTGACACTAAGATACATGTATTCTCATAAATTCAATGTTACTGAGGGGAGAGGAGGGAATGTTTGGGAGAAAAAAAGAGTGAACAAAACCTGCTCAGAAATTGCTGAATTTCTGATGAAAGCTTATTTTTTTCCAAAATAACTGGTGAATTCACATGCGTAATTTCACAAGGAATACTGAAAGGACTTGACTTTCAGTAAGTGATGAGGATGAGGCAACAAGACAGACATATAAAGTCATTAGTGATTTTTCAAAGGGTAAATTTGTTTCTAGAACACATGCCCAGGAGACTGAGCAACCAAGAGAATCACAAAATAATAGAATAGTTTGGGCTGAAAGGGACCTTCAAGGTCATCTAGTTCCATTTCCCTTGTCGTGGGCAGGGACACCTTCCAGTGCACAGCAGGTTGCTCAAAGCCCCATCCAGCCTGGCCCTGAACACTCTCAGGGATGCAACATCAACAATTCCTCTGAGCAACCTGCCCCAGTGTCTCATCACCCTCACTGTAAAGAACTTTCACCTAACATCTAACCTAAACCTGCCCTCTTTCAGTTAAAAGCCATTTCCCCTTGTCCTGTCACTACATGACCATGTCAGAAGTCCTTCTATACCTCTCTTGTAGCCCCCTTTAGGTACTGGAAGGTCTTCCTGGAGCCTTCTCTTCTCTAGGCTGAACAATCCAAACACTCTCAGCCTGTCTTCATAGCAGAGATGCTCCAGCCTTCTTGTGGCCTCCTCTGGACTTGCTCCAACAGGTCCATGTCCTTCTTGTGCTGGGACCCCAGAGCTGATGTAGCCCTGCAGGGGGGGTCTCAGCAGAGCAGAGCAGAGGGGCAGAATCCCCTCCCTCCCCTGCTGCCCACACTGCTTTGGATGCATCCCAGGACAGCTTTGGCTTTCTGGGCTGTGAGTGCACATGGCTAGCTCATGCTGAGGATCTCATAAGCCAACACACAATAATATTACACACTCATGTAGGACAGGACTTGAATGCAATACCTTAGCCAGTGGCAGCTGATGACAGAAGTCAGTGAGACAGCACATAATTACCCAAGCTGGAATTTTGCCCAGATACCCGAGTTAACAACCTAGAACATACATACCACGGATCTTTAATTACCACCAGTGTTCATGACCTCAGTTTTATGCATCATCTGAAGTGTGCCCTGGGAAACAAGCAAAGTCTCCAGTATACATGACTGAGTGAAAAACAGTCAAGATTTTGGTGATTTGTAGGGAGAAAGGCAAAGGACTGTTTAGAACTGCAAAGATCTCCCTAGGAAGGTAATAGGGATACAAAATCTGATTTTTGTCACAAATGACTTTCAGCTAGCAAGATCTCTTGGAGAAAAAAAAAAAAAAACACCCCCCCTTTTCTTTCATCAGTCAAAGCAAGTTTGATGATTCTGCCTCTTGATTTAATGTTGCTCTACCCAGGTATAAAAGGGAATTTCAAAGCAACTCTACTATTTAAAGAAACTCTTACTGCCTTAAATCTTTCAGGGAATATACTGATTGCATTACCAAGAGACCAGAAGCACTGGTTTTTAAAGAATTTCTGTTGTTACCATCTTCACCTGACTGTGATTTTCCATTTTTCATTTTCCTTTGTATTGTGATTCTTAGGAACAGTGAAATGTTAGATGCACTCCAATTGTTGAAAAAGGTTTTATTTCTTCCTGTGCCTTAAAAAAACATGTTGAGGTACTCTTTAACATGAGTCAAATTGGTTTATGCAAAATATTGTTTAGAAAATAGCTCTACTAGAGAGATTAGGAAAAGCAGAACAAAACCAAGTTTTCCTTTAGTATCTACTGTAATTCATCAGTGAGTTGGCTACTTTTTTAATTGGACTTTCTTTGTCACTGTTGTCTCTTAAAACTATCCACTGCAACATTACATATATAGCACTGGATTTACTCTCACATGACAGTTGGGGAAGAATTGGCAGGAAAAAAAATCAGTGGCTTTAAACTGGTTTAAAACATTTTATTTGGTTTCCAAATTTTTAAATTCATTCTAACTAGGAAATTGGAAGAATCATTATTATTCATTCAGATTTACTTCTAAGACCTAGAGAGGTTGTTGGCCACAAGACCATTTTATGCATGCTAGAGTTAAGGAGGTACCAAATCAGGCACAGATGCTTGTGTCAGAGCCTGAGCCCCTTCTCTGACACTTTGCTGAATTACACAGACTGCAAGGTGAAACGATGTGTTCATTTCCTTACCTTTTCCCTGTTAATGTGTCATTCTCCAGTCGTTTTTCTCAGTATGTTTTGGCTACAGCACAGATGACCCTTTGTAATTTGCCTGCGAAGTCTCACTCGGAGGGTCTCAGATGTTTCATTTTACTCAGAAATGTGACTGCATAAAGATTTCATTTTTATTACTATTTTTCTTTTACTCTACTGCCCCTGTAGAGTCTCAGGGAAATCTGTTCAGTGGAATAACACGAGCAGGGCATGCTGTTTTCTGCCCCTGCTCGTCCTGCAAATCTAACTCAGTGAACAGAGGAGGAAGTGGATTTTATTCTGGTTCACACTTTGTCAGCAGGACCATTAATGAAGTTCCAGCATTTTCACCTGCACCACCACATTAACAGAAACTTCTTTAACACTGCAGTAGCAAAGAACAAAAGTACAGTAGGAACCCACAGTGCTGCTCTGGCACTCACTTTATCCTCCAGTTCTCTTTGAAGGAAGGATTAAATCCACTGCTGAAATAAACATCTCTCTTGGGAAAAAAAGCCAAACCCACAATCAAAAAATCCCTCAACATACAGAATCCCTCTTTACTGTCTGTGATAAATCCAGCTTTTCAATAGCATTACTCTGCTGTAAAATCTAATGGTATATTCAAATCATAGTAATTTCTCAAAAATGGCCATTACTATTCAGAAATACACTCTGTAAAATAAGTGGACAGTTTTGACAGTTCCTGGTTTTGCAAGCAATAAATCACATAGTGGCAAATACTCTGACCATTTTCAGGCGAAAGACATTTTAGTAGGATCTTGGGGTTTTGGGGGTTTATCAGGCTTTTGGTTACAGTTCTTGATGGGTTTTTTTACCCTACTGCAAACCATGGTATCAATAACAGTTTTGGGTTTTTTCCCCCAAAAACAGGCCAAACTCCTTGTTAATTAAGATGCCAGAATACTACTAACATTCAAGAAGATATTTGGGATTTTAAATATGAATGCAGACCTATTAGCAAACAGATTGACAAAGTTCTCTTATGTATGGGCAAAAGGACAGGAAAAAAACCCTGAGAACTGTAAAGTAAAGTCATCTATGAGGAAATTATTTTAAGTGCTTGTACAGGCAATTAGAGATCAAGCAAGCAACCAATAGCAACTGAATTAGTACCATAATTCTGATACCCTCTTTGGCTTTTAGGCACTTATTAGAAGCTTAGAGTTTTTGTGAGCATTTTTCCTACAATAAGCCTTAACATCTACAAGCAGTGTTCAAAATCCTATTCATTACCAATGCCAAGAATATGAAAGGACATTACCCAGCACACACAGGCAGGAGCCAATTCATCTAAACTCAGCATGAAAATGTGCTGTTACTATTCAAACCAGAGGGCACAACATGCAATGAGGCACTGGCTGGCCTTTGTTGCTGAAGAGTTGATCAAATTATCAAGTAATACACATCCTGATTTAAAGGAAGGGGGAAAAAAAGACAGTAAACTGAATTTTAAGATGACTAAAAAAAAAATAAGCTTTCTTAAAGACTAGCAACTGAACAAAAACTTCAATAAATTTTCTGATTTAGGATTACTAATACACCATTGAAAAACAAGGAGAGCAGATAGCAAGCTAGTGCAGTCAAATCACTGACATCTCACTGGAGATCTCTGTGAGCAATCAGGACACAGTTAAGGGATGAGCCTCATGAACACACACTCAAGGAAGTTACCATGGCTAAGCTGATTTACTGGTTAACAACACCTGTGGTGAGTTTCAGTACTCTGAAGAACTGCAGTGCAAATAAAAATGAGACTCAATTCTCAGAAAGCCCAAATCCAGAAAGTCATTGGTTAGATACCAGCAAAAGAACATGAAATAGCTAAGGCAGTACCTATTCTTCCCTTGTCTTGATGCAGAACTCCTGGACAGACATCCACAAAGCAAATTATGGCCTGGGGAAAGAAGTCAATTTTAAACAAATCCATGGATGACAAAGTCTCCAGAAGATTAAAGCCTACAGAAGGTAATTCAGAATCACAACCTGTTTCTTTTTGAAAGAAGTCAACAAGAGTGAAACCTGGCTTCTCAGCATCATGTTAGCTCATGAGCACATCTTGAATACTGACTGCTATCTAACCACAGGGCCACAGACACACAGAGAGATCTCACAGCAAGAGAAAGTCCTCGGAGAGATGCCAGAACAACTGAAAGAGAAAAGAATGAAAAAGTTCTCAACAGTTGAAGATTATTTTCAGCCTTAATTGACCAGAACATTGTGTGTGATTTGCAATTTTATCCTGATGGACATTTCGTGTAGGGAAGCTCCAATCCCAGCTCTGCTCTCAGATCCACCAGACACCACAGTCCTTTGCTCTGAGGTTACTCAAAGTTAATCTCAGCTCTGCAACTGGTCCAGTAACTACAGCACATCACCCAAGCCCCCTGCAATTCAAAAAATTCACCTGTGCAGTACTTACTAAAATATAACTTGTATGTAAACTGCAATCTAAAGCACTGTTATGTCCTTAGATGTAGGATGATAATCATATAATTTACATTTACATCACACTTACATACATCATGCATGCTCCTCTCATTGTCTTTTCATTAAGTAATCCTGGTACAAACCTACAGTGTGGCTGGGCAGTGTTTTTAACCTCTCCTTTTAGTATTTCATTCATCCTGTAATAGCCTTTTACCCTTCAGTTTGCTGAAGTTTTTTTCTTCTTTTTTTTTTCCCTCATTTTTTCTGTTCCTCATTACTTGGCAGCCCAAAGGAAGCAGGGTTTGGATAAACTTTGAGGGACTCCACAGAGAAAGTACAAAATATTAAAATTTATCCAGCCCAGTACCTATTTCATTTAATGTTCCCTGGAATGTTTATTGGTCAAGGCACTTTGTTAAATGTGAGACTATATGCTAGGCACTTTATCTAAAAATTAAATCTGATCAGGATAAGGACATGAGTTTGGATGTACACTATACTTCTAGGGAGTGGTTTTCATAACATGAACACACTTGTCTTCTACAAGCAATCACTTCAATGGCCAAAGAATACAGAAAAGTAAAGAGAGCACTTAAAACAGTGAATCACATTTTGTTTTGCAGTTCATTACCAAAAATTCACTCAGAAAAGAAAAGAACAAACAAAGGAAAAAGGTCAGGGGTAGGATAATCTAGCTGCACTGGAGGAAAATGCCCATGTTAAGTGCCTAATCAATGAAGCTTAGTGAATTTAAAGACAAATGTTAACAGATACTTCTTCATAAAGCAATCAAAACATGTTTTTGCAGCACCCTCTTCCTTTGACTTTACTCTCTCTTTGTTCCTTTCAGAGAGGGCTATGGAAAATGATTTGGTATAAACAGGGGATTACTTTCCTCTCTCATTGCTCATTCCCCATTTGCTCTGTTTTGACAGCACAGCCCATTATTAAAGCAATAACACAAATACAATTCTGCTTGCTCCATAGTACACAGCAGTCACAGGTACTTTTACTTACTGAAATGGAAGTAGAAAGAGATGATCAGCAAGCCAGGTCATTTCCAGCTTCTATTTGATTCTCAAAAGCCAGAAGAGGGTATAGAGACAACAAATCTTTTTATGTTCTGCTCTGCACCCTTTACAGTGGGTTGGGTCAGATCAGCAGCACTCACTGTGCCAAGCCCCAGGGGCAGGAAAGAAAGGAAAGGGTCATGGCACTGCTCTCCTTTCTGTGGACCCATCACAGGGAATGCAACAGCCACGTGCCCACTCTTGGAAGCAGTCTGGCTGTTAATGCTGCCTTTGAAATTTTCTAACTTCACATTAAGCTCCAGCTAAGCTGTAATGCTACTGCTAAGTCCTAGGAATTCAGAAAATTATTACATTTTCATAAATCATGTCAAGTTCTCAAATTCTCCCTCCTGCACACAATCCAGTCTTGAAAACAATAATCACTTTCATTTCCCAAGTTGGGTACAGTTTGTGACAGCTACATAAATCTGTAAGATATCCACATTGCACCAGATTCACACCACAAGAAATGAGAACAGAATCCAGCCCTGTAGTTTCACTCTATGAAGTGTTTTCTGGTGTGTTCCAATTTGCTGAAATGCTTTTGATTTTGTATTCCCAGTGCCACAAAAACACACCAAAAGACAAACCAAAAGAAGTATTTAGCAATGTTTAAATCAGAGCAAAATTTCTAAAACTATTTGATAAGCAATGCTTACATTTAGGGCACAGACTGTATGGTCTAAAAATGCAAGTGAATAATTCTACTGATAAAAAAAACTATTTTCATACAAACAAGGTGAACAGGATTTGGCTGGGAATCCCTAGTGGAGGAAGAGGCTGACGGCAAAGAAAACCAAAAGGAGAAACAGAACTCCCCAAGGCTCAGTGTTGCTATGTCAGCATCAGTGTGGGCACTGCTCTGCTTTATTTTACAGAGAGATGTGAACTTTAGCTGCATTCAAAGCCAGCTCCATCTACAGCTGTTCTTTGACATCTGAGACCAGGTGGTTCCCAAAAAAGGCTTATTCAAGACATTGCAATCCTAACCAAAATGGAAGCTGGTAATGCTAATAGTAGGATAATGTGAGAGAAAGTGCAATGGTAAATAGTAAAAAAAGCAAAGGTGATAAGAATCAATTCTCTGCTCCATCTATTTGATGCACAGCTGCTGCTTAGCCATCAACAGGTTCTGTTCTAACACATTCCTGTAATGTAATTCCTATTTTTTTTTAATCACTTGGGTTGTGAAGGCCCAACTTAATTGTTTCTCTACAATAAGTACCATTTTGTCTGATTATCACTGATGTTCTGACAACAAGAAAGAAAAAGGCATTAACTCCTGACAGCACTGCACTTACAGAGCTAGCCTCAATATTTGTTTTCTGCTTCTTTCTTGTCCTCTCCATTTCACTTTTGGTCACTTGCATATTCAGCAACATGCTTTACAAAGTACCATATCCCCTACTGCTTCCTAACCAAGCTTGGACAGTGTTCATTGTTAATCCAAGAGTTTGCACAAGTCCATAGCACAAGGTCAAGTATAATTATCTTCTCCACTTTTCCTCCAACTCCCTCAAGGCAATAATAGCTTCAGGGAATTAAATACAGGATCAAAAATGATAATTCTACTCCTATTAATTGACCTGCATTTTCAGACGCATTACAGGGGGAATGTCAGGGTCTCAGGTGCAACAGAATAAAGATATTAGCACCTGCTGTCATGTGTGAGGGTTCCTTACTCCATTCATACTGTTTGGAGCTCACAGAAATTGCCCAGACAGCATTCTCTGGTTTTGGGCAGAGGCTGTGAGAAGTTTAGGCTACATACCAGATGCAAAGTTATGCCTAGGTGAGCTTTCATTTAACATGAATTTTTCAGTCCAACATTGTTCCAAATACTCTTTTATCTTTCTCCATATGTGTGCAATTCCTTGTCTTCCTTGCACATCCTTCCCCTGAACAGAAAATGACAAGTCATCTAAAGTTCACTGAGTACTTTAAAGAAAGCAGAAATACAAAGCCAATATTTACACTTTCTCATGGTTTAAATAAAGAGAAAATTACAGGAGAAACACAGAGAGAAGAAATAGGAAGAAATTAAGCAAAGGTCAGATTTTCAAGATTATGAGTTGCCTTGTTTGCTACTGAAGCAAGTCATGTTCCACCAGAAGCATGCTATAATCTATTTCACAGTGCTAGGATTAGAAGTTAAAGACTAGCAGCATGTATTAAAGACAGCAAGTCATTCTTTTTGTTAAAAATTAAGGGACACAAAAACACTTAAAAAGACCCTGCAAGCTAAAATTCAGAAAAACATCTTCTATGTTATCTGCTACCATGGAATGTGGTCTCTCTAGGATATCTCCTCATAGATACCAGCAAATTAGATAAATCTATCAAATTTTTGCCAGATCTGCTGCTGACATTCTGCCACAGATCACCTTCTCCTTCTCATCACAGAGGAGGAGCATGGACCCAGAATGCAAACTCAACATTTTCATAGCACTGAGCTCATCTCCATGAGGACCATCATAAAGCTCTGAGACATCATTCTTACCACTGAGCTCCCTCCACTGGCTTTCATTCAAGGACACCTTCCTTGGCCTCTGCAGCAAGCCTTTGCACAGCCTGCATTTCCACTGCTTGTCCCACTCCAGTATGCTCAAACACACCCTAACAGCAGCCTCAAACAGTCTTTTGTCCTGTCACCTGCAACTCTGACACATCCAGCCCTAGAAATGCTGTCTCAGGACCAGCTCAGAAGACTCCTCTGTCAAATCTATTTCTCTTAGAGGTTAGCAGTTAACTCTGGCCAGACACTATCTCCTTCTGCTTAGCCTTGGGGACTGATTTTTGCCTAGCCAACCATGGGCCACATCATGGTTGTCATCACAACTTTCCATCCCTTCACGAGTTTCCAAATATCTTGTTTTGATCAAGATCACAAGCCCCCTGAAACCTAATTTCTCATTTACCACTATGTGTTTGCACAGTTCTTGGAGCACTATGGACCAAATGTGACTAAGAGAGCCCAGTACAACTAGAGTATAAATACAAGCAGTTTTCAGTTTCTGTTCATAACAGTATCAGACAAAATAAACACCATATGAGTCTTCATAATCAGCAATTGGGCATGTATTTTCTATTCTCCTCAATTCTCCTGTAAGCATTCTAAATGACTCCATCCATGCTGAAGACAGAATTCCTGCTACTTTGTTCTTTTCTGCTTTGGGAGGTTTGTCTCATGCAGGCTTAGGATGACCAGTACTCCTCATTCTGTTCCATAAGGACACCACTGCCCTCTCTAATCTCTTGCTAGAGCCTCCACCCAGGTGTCCCCAGGAGTCAGGGAGATAAAACACAACAGTAAATCTCTGTTGGGAAGAGCAGACACAAAGAGATGCTACAGAATGGCACTGCAGTGGGCTGGGATACAGCAGGGGAAGGGAGGTTAGTGCTCTTCTCCCAGTAACACTGATAAAACCTTAGCAGAACAGAAGAGATTTTTACTCTGCAGAATCATCAGACTCAACAAATATTCATTTGCAAGACAGAGAAATTGCTGGACCAAGCCTGCCAGAACCTGCACAGACAGAAGCTCAGAGAAGCATCTGCAGAGGGAAGCCTGGGCATCAGTGTTGCCATCAGCAGCTGTTTTGCACAGCTTTTACTCACAACATGCTTTGCCTGGGATGGGCTATCAGTCCCTTCCCTCTGCAGTCCCCTGGGATCCCCAGGGCACTGGTGTGGAAAGAGTTAAGATAAGGAAAGCCATCAAAGCTACAGGGGACTCTTTCAAATTGCTTCTTGTGGGGCAAAACACAAATGTTAAAATACACATTAATTTTCTTCCCCATAGCAGCAGCTTTGCAGATATTGACAACTCTCTCAGGATGAAGCTTACAGCAGCTGCATTAATTTATACTATTGAGCTATAATGCTTTTAATTTATTTTCTAATTTGCTTCACATCCCCAAATTCCCTAAACTGTTTCTGTCTGTTTAATATGAAGGTTAGGCAAGGCTCTACCAGATAAATCCACCTTAAGGCTATCAGAAACCTTTTGTGAAGCAAAAGCATTCTCCTTCCAAAGAGGCCTTTCTTCTGTTCATGAAAAGACTATTAATAACACAATTATTCCTGTTGAAAGAAAAGGCCATAATTAATAGACTCAAGAGCAAAACATCCATCCTACAGGAAAACAGATTTTCTGTTCCTGGAGGCAATATTTTAAATCCAGAGTATTCCTTTGGATTTAGAAGCTGATAAATCTAGAGACTAATGGAAAATAATAGAGACTGAAAAAAAATTTTAAAAGTTGCAGATTCCATGAATAGCTCAGCACTGAAAGCAGAAAATAAGAGGCTACACTTCCTATTTCCCAGCAGTCAATTAGACTTACCTTTCACACCATGGCTTGAACTAAATGATCTGCAAATATATTTTACACATGTTTTACCAAAGCTCAGCATTGGAAGTATATAGGCATATATTTTTAAGGATACAGCTACTTCAGAAGTATTTCCCTTATTTGCACCCTCATTCTGTTAGCTGGTAGCTGAACAAAATATTAACAAGCTTTCTGTGCAGTGCTAGAGGAAAAAGAGCATGGAAAAGAAGGGTGGGATAAATGAAGAGCAGAAAGCAGAGTGATACCAGAATTTTTTGAAAGCTTGTGGTCTCCAAACCTTCACAGCTATTAGCTGATCAGCATCACTCTTGTACCAGTGATAACCTACCCAATCTCAGCTGTGCTTGAGGAGAACAGTTGGAGTCTACTCCACACCTCACCACCTTATAAAACACGTATTTGTTGGAATTGAGCCCCATTTTGATTTAAAGTGAACCTAATTAAATGGGATGCATGCCGGGAGATAAAGAGCCTCATTGACTGGGTAAAGAGTAGGAGCCTGGAGCTGTAGTGATAAAAGTGAAGTACCAGGGGTGTCACCCCAAACAGCTGTAAGTTCATTTCCATTCTGTAATATTTCATTGGCATGACAGCTGCTCGTCTGTCCTGCTTCTAATCAGCTGCAAATGTCTGGGGGGCTGTCGTGTGTCCATTTGTCACCACTGGCTTTTCCTCATTCACACACAGGCATGCCAGCATCTCTGCTTTTTTCCCATTGTGTGGGTTTGGTGTTTTGGGTTTTGTTGCTTTTTTGTTGTTTTTTTGGGGATTTTGGGATTTTTCGGTTGTTGTTGTTTTGTTTTTTTTTTGGGGGGGGTGTCCCTTCTCACCCCCTCCCGCCATGCCATGTTCCCATATACCTTTGGCACTGGAGAAAAGATCTCTGTTCCATTTTCTCCCCTCTCATGATTTACCTTTACTCTGTCCAATGTTACCCTGTGCAATGTTTTGGTTATCCCACTTTCTACCATTACTAGATGCTTATACTAATAAATACTGTGTCACAGTTGAGAAGCTACTCTCCTTTTATCTTAACTGTGCTGCTGGAGGAGATTTCTTCAGAGTAGACAATGATTCAGCATCTTCCTTTATCAAAATCATGCCAGAGTGTTTGGTGCTGCTCTGCCTGAGCCTCCATTGGGTGTAGTGTGTCACCCAACACTCACTGAATTTGAACAGTGCAAAATCACATTACAAACACCACAACTCACTCAGAGTAAAATGCCTAAACCAGTACAAAACACTAAAACACTTCACTTATGTTGCAAAAATAAAGTTGCTGTTCCTGACAACTGTGACCTTTAAGTGTTCAGTGTACGGAGCCAAAAGAGGATCCTTTGCTGCCACCTTTACAATAAAAGATTTTTAGTATGTCCTACAGAGTGTCTAAACCCACAGATTTTGGTAGTGAAACTGCTGTGTCAGTATTGTTAATTGTACAGAGACACATGCCCACATATAGACTTATACACAAGTATACTGAAGGATGCTGTAGCATATGATATTTTAAAGTAAATTATGTAGTTACCTATTTCATTACTATACTCAGCACTATCCCATCAAAATGAAATCAACACAGAGCATTGTGTGAATAACTCTGGAATGACAGAAGCTAAGAAACAATCTGAGAGATGAGAAGGCCTTCTGACAAATTTGGCTTTGAGTGTATACTTTGAGAGAACCAGTTGTTTAATAATTATAAAGTGTTTTGCATATAAAAACCAACAGCTGTAGATATTTTTAGCATTTTTCTAAAGCAAAGAATCAAAAAACAGTGACTACTGCTGGGTCTGGTCTTGGTTTGGTTGCACCAAAAATTCATGCTTCACTTGCAAAATCTCATATGACAACAGCTATCATTAAAATCTGCTTATTCTTTGTGTTGTTTCAGGCTTAATGCACATCCTCTAAAGTGACAGGCTACACAGGCACCCTTCAGGGAAAAATCTGCAGAGTATTATTACATTTGGATAGCCAGGCCTAAGGTGAAAATACTCAGTATAAGCTTGTTAGCTTATAAATCTGCTACCATTTACGACAAGGCTAAAACAGCTCCTTAGAGGAGCTCAAAACATATACCATCAACTCAGGGGACAGCATCTGTCGCAGGAAAAGGTAGGTGAAACACATTTTGCATTCATTCAGCACGCAGTCCCCACAGAATTCCTTGGCAGAAGCTATCCTGCCACCGCCCCAGGGGGCAGAAAGGCAAAACAAGCCTCTCAGGTTTGTGCTGTGCCCTCCGTTTCACACGCACAGACACAGATCTGCCATTAACCTCCCCATGCACCTCAAGGGCCACTTGGTGCAACACAAATCTGTGCAGCAGAGCAGCAAACCGCACTTAAGGAGACACGTGGTCATTGCCTAAGCCTTACATCTGGCAATTCCATCCTTTGCACTTCCAAATGCAAACCTTTAAGCCCTCTTCCCAAAGCTCCTGGCTATCCCTGTTCTGAAGGATATCCACATTTTCCACTTGCTAGTACATGCAAGCTAAGCTTTTACAGCTCAGGAGCTCTCTTTCACAGATCTTTTCAGAATTCTGTCTATTAGGCATCTGTGATATTTGCCACAAGAAGGAAGAGGGGAAAATACCCACCTATCAGTTAATTCCTGTAGATTTCTTCTTTCGTGGACCTTAGTGAGTTTATATACATACAAATAAAGAGAGCGCCATTGTTAACCCTCTGTAAAAGAATGAGTCTCTTTTATCTTTCACCCATGGACTGGCAAGACATTCTGATGTCACTAGTTTTCCCACTTCCAATATGAGTGCAACTGACTGCATTGAGGTCAGAGCTTAGCTCACCTCAGCTACATTTAAGACAAGAGAGCTCCTTCAGCTGGCAAAAAAAGATAGAAAGCGACACCCAGGAGAATGAAAAAATCTTTCATTTTGTATTCTAATTTTTGGTCATTGGAAGCTGCTTCTCTATGGTGATGCTAATTTGTTTTTTAAAAATGAGACTCCCCCCTGGGATGAAAATCTCCTCAGAGGTCTCTGGCCTTTTGTTTCAAATTCCTTGTGAAGTCCTTAGGGTTGAAAATGCGGCTGCTTCTTAATACATTCAATTTTCCATGTGTTAGGGTCAGTAATCCAGTCCCATGCAGAGCAGGATCTTCCAGTTGGTTCTGAGCTTCCATGACGACAGTGAGCAGGGAGATAAACATTATAGAGACACACAGAGCCCCCAACAGCAGTACCTCACAAAAACACTACCCAGCCTGCCTTTCCTTCTCTTCTTTTTTCTTTAAATAAATCATCAGTGAATATGTGCCTTGTGGTTATGCTCCTATGAGAAGCCATCTGACAAACCATAATTAAAAACCATCCGAAAAATCATTCACTGCATTTTTTAACATCTGCTTATAAATCCCTTTTAGATTTTCCTACCTATTTTGGGTGCAGTGTATGTAAAACCCGGCACACAAAGGGGGAAGCGTTCATCTCACGCCACTTTATCTTTGAAGTGCTGATAAGAGGACCTAAAAATGCTAATACATTTGGAAATTCCCCACAGAGCCATAATGAACAGATTTCTATAAACCTCAGTATTCTGCCAGTGTCTGGGGTGAGAGATTCTTCAGTAAAAGCAGTTTTCTTCCTCATCCATGCTGCATGCCTCAGACAACAAGCAAAGTAGAAGAGCAACACTTCACAAAATCTACATTTACATTTTACATTTACAAAATCTACATTCTGCATGGGTGTATTAAGAGTTTATACGTTTAAATTCATGCAGCCCACCCTGAATTGTCCAGCTGCCACACTACTGGACAGGGGACTTAAAAACCAAGAGCTAAATTAACTTCAGCTCGGTACAGAGCAGTGGTCCAAACCAAGACAAATGTGAGAGAAGTGGCTCAATCTAACCTGAGGGCAGCATGTGACTCCCCAGCAACCACAAGCAGCAGATGGGATTTTTCCTCTCCCTCTCTGTCTTACAAAGGGTAGCAAAGTTGTCCAGCAATTAAAGCTGCTGGGAGACATTAACCTGGACCACTGAGCAAGATGTATATTATCCAAGAAGAATCTTGTTCCTTACAGATTCCTCATGGTTTTATCTGTAAAAGGGAGAACATGCTATCCTCCAATCTTTCCAAAATACCAAGAGGTTCCTGGACATAAGGTAGATACACACAAATTTTTTTTGGAAGAAAAAAGCTCAGGCTGGAGAGGGCATAATGTTCTCAAGGAAACACAATACAAACAACTATACTTGGTAACAAAAACAACAAAAAGTTGGAAATGAAATGGCATTTTTCATGAAAAGATGACAAAGCACTGTGCAATGGATCTCTGCCTCCTTATCTTAAATGAGGACAAGACAAAAAAGATCTGCCAAGGCCATCCACTAACTGAAAACTAAGACTAGAGAACCTGACTCTTTTATTAGGTACCAACCATCCCGGGAGAAAGGACTTCATTCATGTGACCATATCTGATTTGGGCTTAAATATATTTAATTGCCTTCCTAAAATTCTGATGTGCATAAGGCAGTATTTCAGATTGGAGTGGAAGCTGAATTAATATAATAAAACAATCTTAAACACACACACCTTTTGCCCCAAAGGATTTCCTAGTGTTTAGGAAAACCTTACTTGCAACATCAAGAAAATGAGGTGGCAGAGGGATATAGCACCAATGTAACTCCTGTGAAAATGTTTGAAAGTGATGGAAGAAAGGTGTCCAAGAAGTCTAAGACAAACTTACGTCATTACAGGATTGTGTGATTTTAGTAATGCACATACTGGCACTACATATATAGGCACAGTGCATAAGCTGCCAGATAAAGAAGTTGTGTTTGATTCTACATGAGGTCCTTTAATCACAAAGCCTTTAAGTTCAACAGAAACTAATCCATGAGGTAAGTTTTATTTGCATTTAATAGCATATTTCTGTGCTTATCTTGGACCACTTGTTTGCTTTATTGTGTTTGTGCCTAAATATTTCTGCCCAACCAAAATTTGCTTATATTTATAGGTTCCAAATAAGAGAATTGGAGAAATCAGTATTAAGCATAAAATTCAACACATTTACATGAGACAATTTTGGACAAACACTGAAGCACTGAGAGACTGAAAAAACAGTTCTTAATTCCAGCCTCTGAGCTGGGCATCACCCTTCTAGCTCACATGGAGTTCAAGAGTCTTTACTGTCGAATTATTGTCTAAGCTCTGCTTTGTTTGAGGATACAGAATTGGGTGTAAGGAGAAGAAAATAATATTTAAACACTAAAATTTAAGTGCTGACTGTGAGAACATTGCCCAAGTCCTGCTAGAGCATGTCCAAAGCACAATGCACTGACCATTTCTACTATGACACATACAGCACCTTGGGAGCAATAAGATCAGGGTAGGCTTGGCACTTGAAAATCTCTAGCCCTGGGTTCCTGCCCCTCTGGTACTGATTACTGACGGGGTAGATACAACAAAGATCTACCTAGAAGTCATTTGTGTGTATAAGAGAAAAGACTAGTTCATAAAAAGAATAAACAAATCCATTTGTTTCAACTTCTCTTTATCAATTTTAGGTATATTTTGAGAGGATATAAATGCCTGAGAAAGGAGATAGGCACACAGGATGTCTGCTGATTCGGGCTGCATTACCTCTGCTGCATTAAGGCCTTACACAACTGCATAAATGGCCTTGGGATTAGGTCCTGTGGGAAGTGAAAACAAAAGTAACATACTTGAGTGCAAACTAAATCAATAATCGTGAAGCTTTTTATTCCTCTCAGTCAAGAGTCAAATGAAAGACAATCAATACAATTATTGTAACTTCTTCCTGAAAAAGCAACAGATAATCTATCTGGCAGAGTTGGAGGAACCCAAAGCACAGTGCAAAAGATCAGCCCTCTTCATTGTGGGAATAGCAAAGGATGCTCAGTGCTTTTCTAACCAGCCCTGCACACTCACAGGAAATAGAAACAAATTCCAGGTTAGTGCCATTATCATCAGTGGATACTTTCTAAAAGAGACTGTGTTCTCCACATCATTTAAATCTGCACGCCAAACGGAAACACTCGAGTGCACAAAGCTCAAAACAGATTTTTGCAGAGTAAAACTTTCATCAATAATTGTTTTTTGCTGCAGGACAAGAAATGTTCAACAATCCAATTTTTCCATTCCCATTCACAACACCTTTGATTCCTTCAACACCTCCCCATTTTTTTCAATTCACACCTACAGCCACCCATGCAGAATTCCCTTAGCACCACTGGCAGCTGCACTAACAAGAACTGAGCATCTCACATTATTAGACCTTTTTCTGCTACAGGTCCTTTATAGAGACTAAATAGCCTACAAGCCAGACACAGCAATGAAATGTAAACAACCTTGGTAGAGAGAGGGAAAAAACAAAGCACTGAAAAAGGAACTGAAGAAGAAATCCAGGAGTTCTGAGCAGTCTAAAACTGGTGACAAGCATAGAGGCTTTGTAGCAGGGATGCTTCTTTTTTGAAGGCATTTTTCTTAGTAGCAGTTTCCCAACTATAAGAACCACATATATTTCCCCTACAAAGATCTGTCTTGCTAGTCTCAGCCTAGCCAACTGCCCTGACAGCTCTGCAGTATTCAGAGCTAAAAGCATCAATTTAGAAATATCAGCTATGATGTCTCTGCCAGAGAGATTTGAACCTTTTTGTCTTCCTTACAGGTGACTCAGGTTTAGTCTTTCACCTCTCTATCTAGTACATACAATCATAATGGCAGCAAGAGAATGCTTCTTCTGACAGGCTGCTCCAGTATCTTGCTCTTCAGTCCTCCTGTATTACTTTCCCAAAATGTCCTTCTGTTTGCTTCTGATATTATCATTGTTGTTTTGGCCCCTCTATGGTTTCTTTTTGGCTCTATCAAAAGGTAGATTTCCCAAAACCCTTTTCTCAAGGACTCGGAGGAGAGCACTTTATCCCAATGGCACAGACTTTTGTTCAAACCAATTCCTCTTCCTCTTTTCACTAGAAGTTGCACAGAACAAGTTTTATTTGTAAAGTTTAAATAACTGAAAGCAACAAGGAAAATGCAAACCTTCCTTTCAAAGAAGTTAATTCTGAATTCAGTTATGCATGTACTTGCACTCATTATTCCCAGCATTTTAGTGTCATTCACAACTCTCAGTTACTCACAATTCTATTTATTAATACAAAGGAGGAAACACTTATCCAGTAGATTCTGGTCCTATAGTGAAACAAGCACCTCTTGCTTTAGTAGAAGGTCTTCTACTGACCAGACCATTAAAAATATTGGAACAGAGATACTTTCTAATATTTCTACTGCCCATATAAGGGACTATTTAGGTATTTACAACTCAAAAAGAAAAAAATAATAAAGGTAAGAGGGAAAATAAGCAGCAAAAGAAGTAAATACTAGGACTCAAGTCCTTTTATGAGGCTAAAAGACTTGCCCATAATAGTACAGGAAATTTGTGGAAGATAGAGAAATAAGTCTTAGTCTCTCAAGTTTCATAGGCACACGGTAGTCTTCCCTCTCTATGAATAGCACAGTTTCTGTATGTCCAGTAACAAACAACTATTGTGATTCATAATCTATGTTAATTTCTTAAACCATCACCCCTAAAAACAGCCTGGAGAACTGTATTGGTTTGAAGGGCAGTCCAAAAATCCACCAAAACAAAAAAGTACACTAAAGTATTCAGGAAGACTTCACTGCCTTCTTGGTACAGAGGCATTTTTCATTTGCTCACTATTTTCATATCAAAATCAGAAGTTTGTAGAATCTCTAAAAAATGCTCCAGGACATCACTATTAGAGACAGTCCAGGCTTTGTGTTCATCCTTGTAGTATTTTTAAAAGAATGTTATTAATGAGGAACAGTGTGTAATTTTGTGCTTGGAAACAGATGAAATCAGAAGTGTGTGTTCCTGTGTTTTAATATGCAATTGGAACAAACCAGTGAATTAGTCACACCATGCAACATCAGCTGTCATATTTGTTATAAGAATCTTTCTCCCAAGAATTCAACTGGCTGTTTGACTATGGATATGTAACTAAAGGGGTTTATCATAGCCCAAAATTTCAACTTTGTGAACCACACCGCAAAGGCTCTTCTCCAATGCCAGGTTTATTTCTGACATTCAGTGAGGTTTTTTGTTTGTTTGGGGGCTTTTTGTTGTTGTTTTTGTTGTTGTTGTTGGTTGTTTATTTGGGTTTGTTTTGTTTTATTTTGTTTTAATAAGCTAAAGCAAGGCACTTTAATCATCTATACTTTAGTAATAATTAATAAAATAAAATAAAAAATAGGCTGGAATCTCATTAAATATAGGAATAGAATTGTGTGTGGAATTTTATCCTCAGCTCAGAGTCAAATTCCACAGATTTTGCTTGCTGAAAATTTTTCATGGACTATACTAATACTTCTGAACTTCTCCAAAATACAAAAAGCAAGGGAATACAAGAATATAGATATCAAATCACAATCTACACATTTTTGAGTAGAGTCAAATGTTTTCCTTTATTTTAAATTGGAGAGGAGTTATGCCTTATGCTATCTTGCTTAATTAATGAAAACACATTTTGAGACAATGAAAAGACACACAATGTCAGCTTGTATTCTAAAATTGATACAATTAAGTAATTAATTTATGCCATTATAATTCTCATCAGAAAACATTTCATTGCTGTTTTCTCTAAAACTTCACTATCTCTGAAGGTCTCAGTGTGGATAAGGCCTTCTCTACCATAAAGTCATCTCATGCTTTTTGTAAACAGATATAAGAATCCATCCAAAATGGCAAAAGCAAATAGCACTGCTTAAATGAAGTAAAAAAATAAGAAGAGGATGTAGAAAAGTTTGTGTAAGACAGAACTAGAAAATATTTGCCAATATTTTACTGGTCAAATTTACCTGTATCAACATATTAACACAGCTGAAAACATTTAAACCACTTCTTAACAGGCTGGATTAACACAGTTCTGGTTGCCTCACCAGCACTTCTATGTGTCATATTATTTGAAAGATGTTTTAAACTGGAGAGCTCTCACACAGGGTAACAAAACATCCTCAGTGCTTGAGGAGCTCATCTACAATGAAATTGCAATGGAAGCAAAACCTATAGGCTGCAGAAAAGAGAAGGAAACCTCAATGTCGTTCACGACTAACTAGGTGAAAAGTAAGGAGGAAAGAAGAGAAGGATTTAGGTACACCCAAAATTTAGTGCAAAAGGAGAAACCATCTGAATAGCTAGAATGTATATAATGATGTCCCTATAAAAATGGCAGCAGATGTGACTCTTCAGATACTTGAGAGTATTGTTCTGTTCTGAAGAGCTTCAAAATAGAATGACACCTTCTTTTCCACAGCATCTGCTCCTTGCAAGACACTTGAACAAAACAAAATATTACTACTTTCATTCCTCAAATACTTGTTCTCAATGCATAGTTCCATCACCTTCAGTGAGTGAGATCACTGAAGGCATAATCTAAAAAAAGTAGATTTTTCTTTTCTGATAACAGTCAATGAATCTTCTGCCACAAGCAGCTTATCTCTTACTGGAAATAGATTTAAGCACACACAGAGAAAAAGAAGGAACATAATTCTCACATTTCAAAATTGATTTTATGGGTCTGGCAGAAAAAAAAAGCATAGTTTTTCAATGGTAAACTCAAGACTTAAAATATTGACAAGTTGCAACTATAGAACCCCAGGATGTACTAACTAAGGCATTGAGAGAGCAAGTTAGAACTAAACAGAACTCAAAAGTAACACACAACATTAGAGCAAAGAATGTCAAGAAATCCCAGTGCTCAGACAATATCCTCAATGGTATGAGAGCAGCTACAGCAAGGAGTACATGAGGAACCACAACTGCCTGCATTCATGACAACAGATCCTTTCAGTGCAGAAACAGCAATTTTCAGGCATGTTATACCTATACATAAGTAAGATGACAGTATTATTATATATTTTTTAGAAAACCAAAACTTTGCCTTAAGATATTTGCTTGTGCCTGAAAGCAAGAATACCAATCTATAAATAAATTCTAGAATAATATTTTAAGCAGGGTGTGATTTTTAGACAGATTTATGGCCCATGGTAGGTAATCATAAAAGAACAATTTCTTCTCATATAAAGAGTTTCCAGCATGATGTAAATTTACAAGGTTAAGAATATGAGAAAATTCTGTTTCTTTTAATTTGGACTCCTATTGAAGGAAGTTTAATATAAATTCAATAATCTGGTTTTATATTGAGTAGGTATCAGAGCATATTCCACAATTAATGCTCTGTTCAAATGGGCCAGTCAGGAGTCATACATTCTGAACTGGAACTGGAGATTCCATTTTGAGTGCCAAAAGTATTTTCATAAATGAAAAAATTAAGAAAAAAAACACAAGAAAACAAAACAAACAAACAAACAAACAAATACCCAGAAATGTTAGTATCCTTACCCCTCAAAGTACTGATTTTCCTGTCACATTACAAAAGAAATTAAGAGGGAGAAGGTGTTGATGGTGATGTTGACATGCTTGAAAATTTAGTCTCAATGCCACTAACACCATAACCATTAATATAAACCCAAGTGTGCATTTTTATTAAGCTAACCTAAAGTGGAGTCAGGGCTTTCCCAAAGATTCTGATGATATTATAGTGGAATAGGGGAATTAATAAATTAAAGCTACTGCTATTTAGTTTTGCAGGAAAACCTTATGGGCAATTGTTTTTATGGGGATTTTTGGAGGGGTTTTTTCAGGGTTTTTTGTTGTTGTTGTTGTTGTTGTTGTTGTTGTTGTTTGTGGGTTTTTTGTTTGGTTTTTTTTGGTTTTTTTTTATTCTTACTGCTTTTTATTACTGATACTGATTATCTGATCCCAAAAGAGGAAGCATGTAGAGAGGAGAATGAAGAGAAATGAATGGGTAGATAATTATACTCCATCAGATGTACTTGAAATCAATCATGATGCAGTGTACTCAGGCTGTTTTCCTGAGTTTTCTGTGTCTATGAAGTGTTCAAGGGGAAACCTCAGTAATGATCCAGCTTTCTACACATTGATTTTTAACAGTGTTGTCATTTCAGCCAATAGAACTCAGGTAAAGACTAAAATGTTTTCTCTTATTTGGGAACTAACAAATGCATGTTGAATTTCTGCAGAAATATGGTAAAGAAAATAAAAGGGAAGCTTGCATGAAGAGGGAAGATGATCAGAAAAAGGAAAAGGCAGTGTTTCGGGATTTATTAATGAGGTTTTTAAATGTTGCAAGTTTTGCTTGTGGTTTTTGTATATATGAAGTATTCTCCAGGTAGATGGTGTCATCAGTCAGAATATTTCCATGTCTGTTCACCAGCTACATTAAGTTAATCCACTGGGTTCCAGTAAGGGACAACTGTTTGTTTGTTTATGGCTTATCTGTACAATAAAATCAGGGAAGTTTTACTAAATTGAAAATGAGGAGAAAATAGTCTAGTATTTATTTTTTCATTAAAGACTTTCTGTAAATATCTCCAATGTTTATTTCATACTCACTAGCTGTTCAGATAATAGAATGTGCCACAGGCAAATAATATGTGTGATAACTGACCCACCTCTTTTCTATATAAAAAAAAATCTAATACAAAGCATGAAATTTAATAGGCAAAATTAATTTAAAACATTTTCCTGTTTAAGGAACCCTAAGCAACTCTACATGTAAGTGAAAGACTTAAAAAGAAAATGTTGCTTTTAAACCACTAGTGGTTTAACACCAAAAGCAACCATTTTTGGGAGAAGAAGATTCCACTTCAACAACTGAGTTTGTTTTACCATTGAGCAATAAACTCAAATTGCCTTAACATGTTGATCCAACAACTAAAATTGCTCAGGAAGCTCCCCACTCTAGTGAGAGCTTTGCCAGTGCAATGGGTGATACTCTCAAAATTTCAGAGTCTGAAGTTCCAGAATTACAAAACAGATTTTAAATCCAGAAGGCTTTCAGGATCAGATCTTCACTTTCAAGTGCAAACATTCAGAAACTGCACATTTGACTTGTAGTTATTGAACTCAACAGTAATATGATTACTAGAGAACACTTGTTACATTTGTATAGCATCAGACCAGCTTTGTATTTGAAGTGTCAAAGGTCAGGATGATCAATGTAGGCCATGTAATCCAAATCTAAACAACACATTCACTTCATTTGAGTTCACAAATAAAATTAATTTTGATTTTACAGAGGATGACTAGCACTTAGGCATTTCAAGTTCTAAGGCAGTGACTCCTTCCATCTTAGCTTCCCCCTCTGTAAAACGGGGATCAAACTTACCTTCCTAACTCAGTGGATCTGGGGATTAGCTAGGGAGACTGAAAGCCCTTTGAAGATGAGAAGTGCTCATCATTATTATCCAATGGCAGCATTCCAATTACAGGCTCTCGTCCTTCTTCCTTTAGAAGGTGTCAAACACAATATAACACTCCATGCGTCACAAAGATTAAATATGTCTAATATGACAGGTCTAAGATGGACAGGATATTATCTTAACGAAGTTACATGCAAACATAATTACTCATTCTCTAATTCGTCTCATTTCACCTAAAAAAGCTGTCAGTCTGCTTTCTGGAAAGAAGGACCCCAGAGTTCTGCCATTAAGGGGGTGTTGTTTCTTAAGAGTGTACGTGAAAAAACCTCTTCTTCCTGCTACTTCCACCATGTCAGACCTGTTTCATTTTGGTCTTAAAAAGACATTGTGAGAATTTCACATTTCTTGGATATCTTGGATTCTTTGAAGTTACTTTTTGTCCTCAGCACTCTGCCCACCTGCCACATACTTTCTATTAGTGAATTAATCCTGGTTATATTTTTATTTTACACAAGCAATATCTAGAGTAGACAAGCCAGGGGCAGATTTTAAAGGCATTTAAGCACCTGTAGTAACTGCAGGCTAAGAACAGGTTTGTTTTTAAAATTTAGTAAGGCTTCTGTCTGAATATTTAAGTAACTAGGTGCTCTTAAAAACCTTCTTTTCTTGAAGTCAGAGAAAAAAAAATCTAAACAAGAATTCATGTGTTTTGATATCAGCAGGATGCATCTTCTGAAGAGGTCACAGTCAGCTGATTCTCTAAATTAAATTGACTTCCAAAGTAACAAATATCGCTTCATAACAGGGGAAAAAAAAAAAAAAGGGACTGTCACCAGCAAAGTACATACAGTCCCAAAAAGTCCTGGAGGACAAAGATGCTCATTTCAGAATGACAGGTTCCCTGCCCTAACAAGCTCACACTGGGTGTCCTGTTTCTGCACAACCCAGGCAGAGCTGCTGCATCCAGGCTCAGCCCCATGGAGTGAGCACAACTTCTGGCTGTGCTGGCAGCTCCTGCTCTGCTGGATGTCCCCAGTGCCAGCAGCCACAGCCTCATCAGCACAGTGCTCACTGATACCCCCATTAGCAGCAGAATGGGGACACATGGCCAAGTGCCCTGCACTGCTCAGTGACAGACAGGTAAGCTCGATTTTGCAACATAATGAAGCAAGTGAACTAAATGAGAAGAGCTCCAAAAGCATGAGAATAGGATAAAGAGAACACTGAATTTTTTTCTTTGCTTTTTCTCAAAATTTTCATGTCAGGCTAAGCCAAGATGAAAGCATCAGCTGACAATCCTCAGCTAACCTGCTGGAAGTCGAGTTTTACAGGTTAAATTCAATGAGGGCTTTAGAAACTCACTGTATTCCTTATAGCAATCCAACTTTATTAAAGAGTTTTCAAACATACCATACCTTTGAAAAAATAGGTGACAGCACCTCTAGCTTCTGACCTAGATATTTATCTTAACAGAAC
Organism: Peucedramus taeniatus; assembly: GCA_013400575.1. Taxonomy (NCBI): domain Eukaryota; kingdom Metazoa; phylum Chordata; class Aves; order Passeriformes; family Fringillidae; genus Peucedramus; species Peucedramus taeniatus. Next base: position 243,083 of record WBNO01004764.1, on the reverse strand, counting down.
TAGGATTTACAAATGCCCTGCAAAAGGTGCTGGTCTTTCTAATCAGTTTAAGCAATAAAGAATGGGATTTTTAAGGCTCATTTTCCCATGAAACTACAGCCGTACCCTTTCATGTGGCTCTGTAGGTCAATCCTACAGCACATGCACAGGCAGCCAAGACCCCCATTTGCTGCAGCTAGGCACACAAACTAACAGGAGCCAGCTGCCCTTTCAAAAATGGTCAGAAATACTGTATTATGACTCATTTTAAGCACCCCTGCTACATTGTCAAGGGAATAAATTCCATAGAAAATTCCTCCCCACTGATTAGGACAGCTTGCTAGAGAAATCTGGGCAAAAAAGTGATTTCAGTTCTTAGGGAGATCGTTGCATTTTATGCAGATAAGACCACTAAGGAGTCATCCTTTTCTGCTGATATTTAATAATTTCTAAAAACTGATTTTTAAAACCATGGTAAATTCTTCTTCATGATTGTCTAAAGACTCAAAATATTATGGGTGAAGGGTGAAGGACAGTGTTCACTAGAATTATAATTGCCAAGCAATTTGAAACACATTTTTGCAGAGGAGCACAAAGATGCACTTAGAAGTTTGATGTTCAGACACACAATTAATTTTCCATCATCTCATGACAGCAAAGAAAGAGGCTGAGAACTGATTGACAGATTACGCTTCAGAGAAACAGAGGGATATCTGTTTGAGCAACTTAACTTTGTCTTGTCAGTTACTTTGCAAGAGGATTGACCTTTTTAATTCCCATGTGAACCTGAAGTTAGAGCAGAAAAGGCCTGCTACACACACTGTACTGACAGCAAGAAACATTTTTTTTTCTTAATACTAGAACACATATTCCTTTATCTTCAATTCCTCAAGGGTGGGACAGTTAGGCTTTGGCCAAAAGAGACACTGCTGGAACAGCAGCAGCAGCCCTGGGGCTGCAGCTGGAGCTGTGCAGCCAAGCCAGAGCATAATTCCTCTGCCTGCATCCTTCACACTCCAGTGTGGCTCAGCGAGGCTGGAGATCCAATTTTGCAGCCATCCATCTTGATCTGATCGATGAAAGTACAGTCCTCTACAACTGCAAGTCTCAACAGGCAACACTGAATTCTGATTTAAGGAACTTCCAACTCTGACCACCTGAGTCAGTGGCCACATCTCTACATTAAAGACAGTAAAACACTACAACTCCAAAGGCTGTAAATGGAAGAAGACCAAATACAATAATTTCATATCCATATGGGCTTATTTCTATCATTATGTTTTCATTTCCTTAGTGGCTTTATATATCTTCTGTATCTCAGATAAATGTGCAAGTTAGACTCCTTGTTTGCATAAACTATAAGTTTCTTTATAGCTATATACGCATTCAAAGTAATCTTTGCAAATGTCTCCAATTAAAAAAAAAGCAACAAAGGCAGCACAAAGTAATCTGAAATCTTACTGTTCCCCTGAAATGCAGGGTGGGTAATTTTCTTTAACCATCTGTCCTGGCCACCTTAAACAAATCATAATGCCCCTGCTCATCTGAAGACAAACCTTTGTGGCATCTCTGCTGCACCAAGCGTTAGGTGCTACACCAAGCAAATGGATTTTCAATACCATGCTAGCTGCCACCATTAATACCCCTTTGCCTGGACTGCTTGGATAGAGCAGCTGTCTTGATTTAAGATCTCCCCTTCAGCTCAGCCCCAATCAGAGTAGCATCAGAAACCTGGCAGTGTATTTAAAGTTATTCACTGTAATGAAGCCATACCACACACACAAGGAGTCTATTGTCAAAGCATAATTGCCACTGCTGTTACACCTTGGGACCTCCAGACTGGATTACTGTATTGATTTTTACATGGAGCAGTTGTGGATCACTTAAAAGTTGCAAGCAATGGAGAAAACAGCCATCAACAAGGAACACAACAATTTTTCAGACTGTGTATCTGCCCTGTTAACCCTAATAGAGCTCAGGATCTTGATGCTGAGCTATGAAAGGTTAGGTCCAAGCTATTTTTAAGATCACCTTTCTTCCTCAGAGGAAGTAACTGTTAAAGGAAGCCTTCTAGTTTTATTTAATAATATCAACAGCAGGACATTTTTATTGAAGCAAATTTAACAGTGGCCTATTGTTTCTGTATGGATCTGATACAGTTCTGTCTATGTTTAGGACAAGGTAGATGACAATGATGACACACACAGCAAACAGGAGCCTACCCAAATCATCTCTGCAGTACATGAATGCTTCTTTTTAATTTCAAAAATATTTTAAAACTTTGTCTTAAATTTGCAAATCCTTTAACCAAGCTGCGTCTACAATCCCCTCATTTTCCATGGTCTTTCAGGATAGCTCTGCTCTTGAGAAACAATGCAGCTTTGAGTGAAGCAGCAAGGACCACGTATTTTCAGTGGCTGGATGCCAAATATTAAAGTCCTTGTCAAAAGAAATTTGCCAAAGACTGATATTTAACTCCAAACATAAACTACATTTTGGGGAAGCCTTTCTCTAGGTGAACCATTGATAAAAATCATCCCCACAAGGAGAAAAAAGCATGTTTGATTCATATCCCTGTGAATGCAGAGAAATAACAGTCTTGATGAGAATTAATACTGATAGTCTTACTTTTTTAAAAAGAAAGCTTAATAAACATATTAAGATTCATACCTCAGTGGAAACTAAATTGGGTTTCTAAATCTTCATCTATAGATCTTTGAAACTACTTAGTGTCTGATGTCAGGTGATTCAGTTTTCAGTGCTTTGAAAATCAAACTGTGTACTTCAAAGCCGAGGGAGGATTTAAGCAGTAATTTTGAAAAAACCCCACCCACCCCAAAACCAAACAGACTTTAAAACCTAGTTTTCAAATCATATATGAGCAAAGAAAGGAAGGGTTGTATGATATCTGTATGTCTTAATCTTGGCATGGGTATATTTATTTCTACTGCCTTTGATCAATAAGCAGTAGAAATCCATGCACCTGGGAAGTTAAAACAGAAATCCCAGCCTGACTCAGCAGCTTCTCCCACACACAAAGCTGTACTTCTAGAGAGGGTCCTGCTGAGCTGGGATCCCATTTAAGGAAGGACAGTTAAACATGGAAGAAGGCTACACAATCAGGATGAATACATCACTCACAAGAGAATAAGGGAACAGTAGTATTTCCATACTCTATTATAGGGGAGGCACAGGGTTTATGTGTGTTTCCATGGGTGGCTTGGATTAATTACGCATAGCACAGTAAAAAATACGAACCATGAAAATTGTAATGGACTGGTATCATTTCTGGCCACTTAGTGGCTTTATGCTCTCAGCATTTTTTCCCACACACTGGAAAACAAACAAGTACAGGTGCAAGCTCCTTGCAAATGGAAACAAGCAAAGCTTCCCTAACAGCTGCTTTATCTCCTTGCTATCTCTGAGGTAATACTGCAAACCAAAGCCCTAAGTAATCCAACAGCTGTAATAAAAAGGCTGATGCCATCGTTTTTCTAATCACTTCAACAAGGTACATATACACAAAGTGATTATTGCATACACTATTGCTTTCTTTGCTTGCAGAAAACTGATCAGCCTATTGATTACAGCTTTATATTTACAGCCCAACAATACAAGTATCTTAGGCTTAGAAAACAACAACCTGGCTGTCTGGTTGGGTAGTACCCTATCAGAAACTAGTATCTACATTAATATCTATGACTCACTGAAAAATCCCCCTTTAAAGAACAGCTATGCACTATCTCCACTAAGAAGTACAATTCCTTTCTTCTTTGCCCAAGACAGAAGCAGCTGCAATTCCAGCCACAGCCCTTACAGATACACCAGCCCTGTCAGCAAACCCAGCAGGGGCATTATGGTAATTACAGAATTCTGTCCATTGAAGAATAGGGTTATTCTGAATCAACAGGCCCCACTGAGAGACCTCAATGTTTCTGAACAAAGAGAAAAATGAGAACTCATGCTTATGCTCTGAAACTAGTATTACAAATACTGTTTCATTTTTAGCCATATGCCTTTGCATTTGGATGGTATCACATCCCAAATGCCACAAACCATGGTTCTGAAATGCTGTGGGGAACAGCTACAGCCCAGCGTTAAGTTCAGCCAGCACCCCAATATGGAACCAGACAATAGATGTCCTGAAGAGCTCTTTAAGCAGAAATTGATCATTTATTCGTCAAAAATGTTATTTTTATTTGAGGGTGTTGGTAGAATACATGAAACATGTATTAGAGAACAAGAATGCTGTAAAACTCCTGGTGTAACCAAGATGTGAAACCAGCAAGTTTACATTTTTTTTTATTCTACTACTTGTTATTATGTTCCTCCCAAATAGTAGCTATTATGTGAAGCTGACATTGCAGGTGTGCAGCACAGGCCTACTGTGTTATCAAGGCATTATGGAATTACATGAACTGAATATTTTAACTGAAATAATCAAAAATTGCTTACTAGACTTGAAGCCAAAGAGGAGTAGCTTGGCTTTCCTCCAGTATGTGCTAGCAACAATATCCCAAGTTTGTTAACATATTGCAAGCTTTTGTATAGGCAAGAGATCACAAGGTAAATCAGTTCTTTACCTTCTGCAGTATACAAATCATGTACTCATTCAATACATACCAAATCCTTCTCAGACATCTTGAAGTTTTCTTTCTAAGAATACACCAGACTACCTAACAAATACAAATGTCTTTCACAAGTGGATTAAATTCCCAGTGAGATATATAGAGTTCAGGTACATCACAAAGCAGATCCTTTCAATGAGTTAAGCAAAGCTAGAGAAAACATCAACACTCACTGAAAGATATTCAACTGTTTGTTTTGCAAAGTTTGCACAGAATTTCTTTAATGTATTTGAAATATTCCTTTTTTGGGAATTAGTCCTCTAAATTATTTGTTCAAACAATAAATACTTTATATAAATCCATTTTTCAACTTACTTTGTCACCTTGCATATGAATGTTTAAAAAGACAAGAAGATAATAAATAACATTAGTACATATAAAAACCAAATAAAATCTCCTGCTTCGATGAATCACTGCACTATTACTTGTACAATCTAAATTCCTCATTAACAAATTTACATATAAAAAGCCTGTGCTCTCTGCCTTAAAAGACTGAGTGAGGCTGTCTATGGAAAGGTGTCCTTGCAAGCAGAAATCTCCAGAGTATCCAAATGCTGTTGTCATGCAAGCAATCATTGTGGTCATGAACAGAAGCATCCAGCAAAGACATTGCTGCATTGTGAAGCTGCAAAAGGAGCATTACTGCAATTCCTCAACCTCTGAACACAGGTAGAGCCACAACAGCCTGGAGCTGCCAGAACTCTGGCAAGCACTGATAGACACTTTAACTGCACCCACACACGGCTGCTCAGACTGCCCCTGCTCTTGGAGGCAGCTGTGGATGAGAGAATGGACAAGGGAAGGAATGATGGTTATGTGTTCACTCGGCAGAATTCATGACAGCTGACCCAGAGCAGTGCAAGAACAGCAGCTGTAACTGCTCAGGGGATCGCAGATGAGAGGGACCGGAGAAGGAAGGAGGGAAGATAGGAGCAGCCAAAGAGATGATGCATCTAAAAGACTATTCCAGAAAACAGCACTGAAGCCTATGATCAAATCATTAAAATAAAGGCTAAAATACTGAAAACTTCATCCTAAAGCTGGGAAAAAACTATCAAAGTAACTTGTTTCCAAATGATGAACACCATGAAGCTTTAATTAAAGTTATTAGAAGGTATGAGTGCTTAACAGTGATACAGATCATGTCACTTGGTTATTTAAGAGGGAGTGATGAAATCTCATCTGTGAGATAGGCTACACATCCCAGATTTGGGGTCGGGAGGCTTTCATGGGCCAAGCTGATGCAGGAGTGACATATCTGAGTGCCTTTCCATGTACAGGGGGGAGCTAATCCCCACCTCCTCCGATTCCTCTCCAGGAAAGACAGAGCAATACAAGAAATCCAAAGAATAACAGTTTATGATGATTTATGAATATATTTTTAGATGCGTCTGCGATTTGAAAATTTTGTTTGCTGTGACTTCATGCATGAGAAAAAGAACTCCTTTTTCCAAATCCTAGTAAATCAATAGCCGCCACTAAATATGAAACTATTTCTGAATCTTCATGGTAAATAAAGAATCCATGTCTTATCTAGCCCTCAATATAAAAGGATATCAAATTCTCGAGGTCATATTTTACACTCCCTGCTAGCACACAGAACAATTTATTAGCTTGTGGATCACAAATAATAACTTATGATATATTAGTGTAGGCAGAGAATAACCCACCTCTGCCAGTTAGACCCAGAAGGCACTCAGAAGTTTATTTTTCCCCCGTGTCTTCCATTCTGAAGACTTGGGAAAATGTGATTCCAGCTGATTCCACTGACTCGTCTTCTCCACATAAATAGCAATTTAAAAGACAGAAATGTTAAAAGGCTGCTGTCTGTTGAGCTCAATATATTACATCTGGAGAGAAGGCGATTATGACCTGATAAATTGAAACTGATAAATCTTAGGTTGTATCCATATCATGAGAGAAAATTAATCATGTGGATGGAAAACCATAATGTTGTGTTATATTTGCCTCCTCTCCACGAATATACCTAGAAATGTAAACATTTCAAGAAATAATGTGAACTAATCAGCAACTCTTTTATTGTGATTGGAAAGGACTACTCTCTCTCCAAAAATGACTATAATCTGTACATCAAAAGAGAAATGAAAGCTCTGAAAGTTTATGTAGTATTTAAATATTGCTGAACTACAAATGTAATGGTAAATTCAAGACAAAAAAAGTAACCTATTTCTTCAAGACTGAGAAGTCATGAGGGTCGTGACTAGTTCAAATGATCAAAAACTACACTGGAAGTGTGTCTCTTGAGCTTAACACATTGCCTGCTTTGCAGTGCAACAAGCTACAGAGTAGATATTACCTAGGGAAAATGTCTTCTTACATGTTTTCTAAATCTCCTGTGCATTTGTGTATTAACAGATTCATACCATACAGTCTTTTCTACCTTTTTTAATCTCATCCATTAACACAGAACAAAGTGTTCTCAGGAATTAGTGTTCTCTTTTTCTTTAATTGATAAAAATGAAGTATGATAGGTAGCAAATTTTAAAAATATTTCATCAAAGTGAGCACCCCACAGTTTAACTGTGTGCATCCAGTGTAGCACTTAAAAATTCAAAATATCAACTATAAATATAGTCAGTAAGCAAATCCTAAGAGTTCCCAGAACTAAAGTTCAGAGCTGATATGTGCTTAACACACTATACAAGTACTGCCAGGGCAAAGTCAGATGACACCTTTTAAGTCAGTGAACTCCACAGACAGTATCATATTAAAAACAAGGCACATTTGGAAGAGATGGGCAGAGAATCTGAAAAAGCTTTTCAGCCCCAGCTGGCACTCTTCTGGCACAAAATCTTAGTTTAACAGATACTGGTGTAAACATAAATTATTAAACTGAACTATATTCATCTGGGAAGGAAGCTTCTTATTCTTGATGGGAATACCCACAAAATAGCTCTTAGTTCCTGAAAGGAGGGAAAGTTTTAACTTCTGGATAGCACTTCCCCTATTCACCTCAAATTGTCTCAAGTAATTTAATTCAGAGACAGAGCACAGAAGCAGGACTGGAAATGCTCTACCACATTAACTTCTGATTAGAGATGGATATAAATTTTGGGAAACAAGCATAGTCAGACCCACAAGACAACCTCCAAGACAAGGACTGTCACTCAAAAAACAGACATGAGCTGGCCAGACATTTGTGTTCTCTCTTCCACATTCAACAGCAAATTCTTCTGGTGATTCTGTTTTGCTGTGTTTTTTAATTTCGGAGTGTCTCTACTACCTCCAGATATACTTCTTGAGGTGGAAAACAGTATAAGGCAGACAGATGAAAGAGCCAGCAACTGGGGCACAGTTACTGTAGTACTTTAAGGGGGCCTGCAGATGAGCTGCAGAGGGACTTCTGACAAGGGCATGGAGACACAGGACAAGGGGGAATTACTTTAAATTGAAAAATAAATTGTTTACTGTGAGGGTGGTGAGGCTCTGGCACAGGTTGCCCAGAGAAGATGCGGATGTGTGATCCCTAAAAGTGTTTGCCTTTGGGCAATGTCTAGTGGAAGGTGTACCTGTCTGTAGGAGGAGAGTTGTAACAAGACATATAACTTTAAAATCCCTTCCAACCCAAGCCATTCTACAGTTATATAATTCTGTCTTTTCAGTATAGTTTTTAATATTCTGTGCCTCCTGCTGTTTTTCAGGAAGAGAAAAAAACCTCAAACTATCACAACAAATGATATATTGGCCAACTCTTCAAGTGGGTACCCAACATTGCTATGCCTGCAATGCCTTTCTGCTCACAAGCAGACATGAATCTCTTCTCTGCCACCATCAAGAGCTTTATTATCAAAATAAATGCTACGGGGGCAAAAAAGGACTCCCATGATGGTCATCTTATTGTGGCCACTCTTCTGACTCCTGCTCTAAATTCAGCTTCAAGTGCCATCATCCATATCAAGAAAAGCATGCTGAAGCCAAAAAGCTTTATAAAACATTTGACTCATCATGGTTTTTAAATAATTTTAAAGCATCAAGTTGACAAACAGATGCAAAGGTTGAAAAAGTATCTTTTCTCTTTGAGTCCTCACAGAAACATTTGTACCCCTGCTTGTGAGAGCAGGATAACACCAGATTCATTCTATGAAACTCCACATCCTGCTGAGGACTAGAAGAGATACCAGCCTCAGTTTCTGGAACAATCATTCAAATCTCAAAACAGGTAAAACATGGTTCATTCTGAACATTTGCATTCTCTCAAAATAATCAATTTATGCTTCTATTAAAAAAAAAAAAAAAAAAAAAAAACCAACCAAAACAACACTTCAGATGTCTGCTTCAGTGAGCAAATTCTCCAAATGGAAGAAGGATGGGTCCTCCCCTTGGCATGTTTACATCATTGTAATTAATTCAGGCACTGCATCTCACCAGTTGACAATCTGGCATATTAAATAATTCAATTTCATGGATGGCCCTACGTGGTGCAGTTAGATGTACTTTCTGTTGATACACAACTGCTTGTGGGTTTAACCAAGCCTGATCCTTTCTGGATTGCAGGCAGAAGCAATACAGAGAGCAGCAGGGTCTCCAGTGCTCCTCTCCCTGCACATCTATCAGCATGGGGATGATCCCAGCTTTACACAAGTGCTTGAGAATGTTGGGGCAGTGTCCAGAAGGCAACTACAGGACTTGAAGTTACTGAGCTGTCCTGTGCAAAGCAATTCAGGGTTGGTGGTTGAACTTCAAAACACGCAAGCCTCCTGCTCTGCTTGTTGCAATAAAAATTTCCTTACCATTCTCCCAAGGTCGTGTCTCACAAGAGAGAAAGGTTTTAAGAACTGTGTTGCTGTGGTGATGTTGATGATTCACACTTAGTCTGTGGCCTCATATCTGACAGCCATGGCACAAACGTCACACACACGACACCATCAGACTCCTGCAGTTCCCCTGGAACAGATTCCAAGCCAGCAAAGAACACCCACGCTCACCTCTCATGGTAAGGCACTGGGACTTAGTCACATGCTGAAGTGACTTGTTGACTAAAAATGGATTAAAGCCATGTCTGTAGTCAAATGAGTGCTGAAATATTTGGCTGAAGAGGGACATAAATCTGCCTTAAGTTTAACTTGCTTTGCTTCCTTCATCTGCGTAGATTTGTGGTGGTGGTAATAGTTTTTACAGATTCACAGAAAGAGGAATAGAGATTCTTCTACTTTTATAACATCTCCAAGGCCTATCTGGGAGAGCTTGGGCTAGAAGAGAATATACCAGTAACACAAACCATAGATCACAAGCAGAGTTTTGCAAAATGCATTAAAATTAGCTTGCATGATTTTATTTTCAAAATGAAACTTATCAAATATAGGGAAGACTTCAATACCACAAAGCAATATTTACTTTGGTTTCCTAAAAATTTGTCAAGCAGAATATCATTAGATGGATTTTAGTACAGAAAGAAATAAAAATAAAGCTCCAAACACCAATTACCTGACTCTGATCTTAGTTATTCAGATGTAAATGGGAAGGAATTCTACTGAAGCCACTAGAAGAAGAGCACTGTCATGACCTTAATCTCAGCACACTACACAAACCACAGTCAACATTTGCCAAAGATCAGAGGTCTGAGACTTACCTAGAAGAACGCAAAACCTGGCCTGGAGAATCCAAATTGCAATTCCAAATTGCAGATTATTAAACAAATATGCCAAAAAAGTGCAATAATTTCACTACTGCCCAGCACAATCATTATTTTCGAGACATTTACAATGGCAAGCAATGGCCTGGTGTTTGCATGCTTAAAATCCAAATGGAACAACAGAAAGCTAAAGGTGACAAGCTCAGTATATTCTATTGTCCACACCCCAAAATAAACCTATATTGTCATTCTCATGCAGTACATAGTAAGACTTGTTTTGCTTTGTGTGGCTTCTATATGAGAAGCATTTGGCAGCACTCTCTATGAACTCTCTGGAAGAGCCTGCTCTCAAGCAAAGATTTAAGAATCTTTAAGAAGAAGGAAACAGGCAGACACATAAAAACCATGACAGTTTTGATTCTGGACTGTTGCCAGTACTCAGCACAATTTTAATGTTTAGATACACATTTTTTACTCTGCATGAAGATTTTACAATGTGTTTCTTACTACTGGCATCTGTATCTCTCACTCTGACATACATAATACAAACAAATGTATATAACCTTCATCCAGGAGTGCAGGAAATGCAATTTGCATTTCACACACAACAAATTCCATGATTATACACAGATTTAGTGCACAGGATATTTGTGATTCAGTCATGTCATATCTGAAAACATTTAGAGAGAGGGGTTTGCGTGTGTGTGCTATCCTTTGTTCCCAAACAGCTAGTTCAGTGCTAAGAAATGCTGATGAAACAGATTTTTATTGATGCTTCATCTAACATACTAGGATGTTTGGTGCCTGATTCACAGTAATTGAATAATCAGTTTCTAGCTTCTTTAATATATTAATTTATTAAATGCAAGATATGTACAGCTGATATTTCAAGAAGCTAATTTTCAAACTAAGGCAATGATGGATTCTTTAAGAAGATGACCTCTGTGTTTCAAAAGTCTGGGGATATAGAATAAAAAAGGCAGCCAACAAAGTAATAAAATATTTTAAATATAGTTGTTTGAATTTAGATAATACAATTTTATTATCAGCCTTGGAAAAACTAGGCTGAAAGAAATATTCTCACTAATAAAGAATGTGATTTTATTTCAGGCTAATTTTTTTAAATTTTGATATGTATGTTAGCCAAACCTCCCCTGCATTCTCAGAACTGTCAGCAGTTTTGCTTTTAATCATTAGTCATGGAACAAAAGGAAAATACAACATTCACTACATAACCAAGGTAAACCCATCATCACCTCTGGGTTAGTGTTCATCCTTACGAAAATAGAAGAGAAAATGCCAACATCGAAGTTCTTTTAAACTGGGATAGAGAAGCAAGATTGACACAGTTATCTTTTTTTCTTTTTTAAACTCTTGCCAAGAGATTCAACCTACAGCTCTCCGCGATGGATCTCAAAAGCATTGCCATGTCTTACAGTTTCTGCAGTGATGCTGGCAAGTACATGTCCTCCAAAAAACCTCATCCTCTTATCAGAGGAGAGAAACAGGCTGACCAGGGGAGAAGGAAGTTTTAGAGCTCTCCATTTTCTTCCTCCCCTCTCTGAAATTCCCTCCCCAGCTGCAGAGCAGGTAGTCCCAAGGCAGAGGATGCAGTGAGGGGCCACCAGTCATGCAGACACGGCCCATCCTGGCTGCAGCTGCAGCAGGGGCTGCCAAAGTTAGCTCAGCCTGGCTGCTTCCAGAACACTGCACCAACTTCTGCCTTTGAAAGGTTGAGATACAAAGCTGGTATCTGAAAGAAAAGATTTTGTGGCTCTAGTTTCCACAGGCATTAAAATGTCATTGCAAATTCAGCTATTAGAGAAGAGATAAATATTTTCAGGGCAAGTAGTGGTTATATTCTCTGCAATAACTTGCTGGTAAAATTTAAAAGGTCTCTGCTCCTTCTCATCCTTGCTAGGCCATGGCCACCTAGCTACTATCTGAACTACAGTATCACACATTTTGAGGAAGAAACTTGTCATCTCAGCTACACTAGAAGAGAGTCACACATACCAATGGTGCTTAAACCATACCAAAACATCAGGGAGAGCCTTTGCATCAGCAGGGAGAGTACCAGCCCTACTGAAGGGACACTGAGAAGATGCTGCCTTGCTGAAAGCAGGGGAATTAGGAAGCAGCTTTCCCTTGTCTTCTGCATTAGCCCAAACCCCAACATAATGATGGTAACTGCATTCTGTGCTTCTTCCCTGCAACCATGCAGTTACCAGGAGGGATGAGATTAAAACTTGGGCAACGCTGTGTGCAAAAAAATACCTCTGCTGTTTGCAAGGTCTCATGTAAGAAGTGACAGCTATGAAAATCTGTTCCTGCTGTCTGCTCTTGTTCTCTTGTTACTCCTGGGTAACTCTTGACCACAGCACGAGCAGGTAGCAGTGAGGAAGACAAACCAGAAATCTGCTGCCATACAAACAGTGCTTAAGCTGCAACCTGCCAACAGAAGCAGTTTTCTCACTGTATCAGACTAACAAGCATGATAGGAAACCTAAAGCACCTAGATACTGCAAACTGATGCAAACCTCCAAACAATCTTAGCCCAAAACGGAGTATCAGCAATTTAATGAACATTTTCAATGATCAAGTGATTGACTCAGCACTCTCAGTCGAGCATGGTAGCTGACAATGTACACTCCCAGACCTTTGAAATACAAAATAAAACAAAGACATATAAAATCCTTTCACAGCAAGTTTTTAATATATGACCACTTGATTGCTTGCAAGTAGCTCTTCATGTGGGGATGCTTCCTCTGGAATCAGAGGGGATTATTTTAATTTAGTCACAAATTTGATTTGTCAGTCTAGGAAAAAAAAATAATAAAAAGAATCACTGTAGAATACAGATATCCCCATAGACACATATACCAGTAAATCTGGAATTGTTTAAAATCACACTTAAATTTTTCCAGTAAAGATTTTTACAAGCTGGCCATGTAAAAACAACACTGACTGGACAGCCTGTGAGAAATAAATTATAAGACCTTGAAACATGGTCATAACGCAGCCAGAGCTCAATCCACCATGATTCACGCTTTCTTATATAATGAGAGTAATTTCAAAAAGAACTATGGGTGATCACTGACATTCACAAGAGCTGTGAACTTTCCCAAAGCATTATCAGACAGGAAAAACAAAGGTTTGGGAAAAAAATTCTTTTTAACATTCCTGGCATATTTGTACAAGAAAATTGGATTTCATTAAGATACTTCTTATTTATATGTCCTATTAAAATTTCATCCTAATATCATGGAATCAGAGTAATTTTAATGAAACCAAATTTAAAAAACAAGGAAGTAATATATTTTTTAGAATGGGAAAAACATGAATTACCCATGCAAGGCAAATAAATTGGATCAAACAGTTGTGTGGCACCCAAATAAATCTGCTGAGCAAAAGTTTGCAGGAGGTTTTCTACAGGGAAACAAATTGTTTCCAATCCCACCTTTTCTCCCTCTTGTCCATTTATATTCGAGAACTAGCCCATAACATTTTATTTGGTAGAAGACAAAACTGTCAAATTATTTTTAAAAATGCTGAAGCAGGACTTTGCAAGTATATTTAGGAATAAATCTCCTAAGTGAAGAAGTCTTGCAAGAAGTCTTGCACTGTCTCAGTATTTTTGTGTCAATTTTACTGTATTTGTACTGATTTCATTAAGCATTCTATCTGCCAGAATTTAAATGTAAGCAATTCATAACAGAATATTTTGAAATAAAGTAATGCAACACATTAACTAGAACTTTCAGTTACACCGTACAATTTGTCAAATTGCCAACAGAACAACTCATTTGAAAAGACAGATTGTTGCTTATTCTTCAGCTGTCACTTGTGTTACTTCACTTCAGCTCCCTTTGCCTGACACTTGGTGCAGAGTTAGTCAATCATACTGACGGCTACCTGATGAGCTCTGATAAAACCCACAAACAAAACAGAGATTCTGGTGACTCATCCATCAGTCTGGAGAGCAATCTGATACCCCAGATAGCAACTCCAGGAAAGCAACCCCTGCCAGCCACACATGCCAGCAGATATTAGTGATGCAATCTAGGCATGGCATCCTTCCCAAGACTAGGGTATTATAGGGATAAATTACTTGGATTTGCTGGATTAAAAAATATCATGAGATTCCGAATCTGGGGACTTTCAAAGTATTTTCACAAACTCTCTCTGCTAAGGGCTTCTTTTAAGTGAAGGCATTTAAAACAGCTACCTAATATGAAAAAAAAAAAATTAAAAAAAATTTAAAAAATAAAAAAAAAATTAAAAAAAAAAAAAAAAAAAAAAAAAAAAAAAATTAAAAAAAAATTAAAAAAAAAAAAAAAAATTAAAAAAAAAAAAAAAAAAAAAAAAAAACAACAACCAAAAATTCAAACCAAATCAAACAACTTTGCAAAATGTGTAGAGATTCTCTGTAGCTGGTCCAAACACTCTGGAGATCCAACCACACATCTTCCACCAGGGACTCCACTGAGATCACAACCAGCTTTTGTATTAGGTACACAACAGTTACAATGCAATATGATCATCTTGTAACTCTCAATTCTAAGAGGCTTGATTTTCCTTCCTGTGTTTAACTTGGCCATATATTTTTATATCCTGTCTAGCATTCCACAGGTGGAGCACAAATAAGACCTTATAAAATGATGCAGTCAGAAATAAAGAGTACGGCCAGTATCTGCTGCTTTCCCTCTCCCTTTCATGTGCATCACATACACAGCAATAACCTTCATGCATCTTAAAGCTGCAACTGCTCACTCATGTGTGAAAATGAACCTCAGACTTCTACCAGTGATGAGGACAGAAGCCTAATGGTTTTGTCCAAATTAGCTCTTGAATTGGGTCATATATATTTTAATGAAGTAGAAGCTAATGTGGGAGCTGGATGCTAGATGAGTGCCTGTGATAGCTTTTGTCCTTGGTTTGATTAGTTTGGCAATCACAATCATTTACATAAATGGTGAACACCTTACAGAGGGGGAATCACATCCCAAGGGGGCAGGAGAAAAGAATGTACATTCCATTCATAAAAAGATCTTACTGTGCAAATAGATACCAGGTAATTTCATTCTCTTTCCCTGTGTCCATCATTGACAAAGCAACTCAGGTGACTCAGGCAGCACTGCAGCAACCAGGACTGCATCCCTGACCTGATCACTGTGAGAAACACAATGAACATCGGGGAAAAAAGATGGATAATTTTCCCTCTCATCCTGGTAAACGAGTATGTGTGTTCTAGGAAATTATAATCTCCAGCAAACACATCCCCAGACAAACATTTAAAATTTTCCCAAGAGTGTCAGTACAGTCTTCTCTCAGCGGTTCCACCCTTCCCAAGCAGCACTGCAATTCAGGACGGCATTCAAAGTTATCCAGTTTATAATCTATTATGAATCTAAATAGAAATGGAAGAGCATCAAAATGTTAAAAATTTCATTTGCCCACAGAATTGATGCTGGCTGCAAGTTTTTCCACTGACTGGTGTGTTTTTAGATATAAACTCAACTCATTCATCTCAGAGCAGAAGAGAGCAGTAATGCACATCCTGATACTCCTTTCTAGTCATCTTGGCTTAGCACACTAAAAACTTAATTACCCTTCACTGGCTTATGGAAAGCATCCTTTCACATCTTTCTTTCCCTTACTGGTCTGAGACAACCAAAACATTTCACCATCACTGAGCAGGAGTAAGCAAGTGTTACCAACCCCATGATTCTTCCAATTTTTCAGGGAAGTCTTTTCTCATATATTTTTTATCTGTTGTATACGTGAATCAACATTATTTATAAGACATAGTAATAAAAATGATAGGTCTGTCCTGCCTATGAACTTCATGATCACACTTCCAATAGGAAACCTGTGGGACTCCTTTCCAAAAGATGTCATGAAAACCATGATTTTACATGGTGTTCAACGTGAATTGGGCAGGTATGTAAGAGATCCATTGACAGTTACTGTTTAAATGAACCATACCAGGTTCAAGAAATCCCCTGAGCTAAATATTGTCTGATGATGAGAGAACATTCATGGAAACATCAGACAGGCTTGTCCTCTTCTTACCCCCTGGGTCTACTTACTGTGGCCACTGTTGGAGACAGGATATTGGGTTAGATGAAGTCTTTGTGTGAACCAGTACAGCTGTTATTATGCAGAAGCAGTAACATCCATAAGAGTTTACTATGACAGAACAGATGTGAGGAAATGTTCAAGAAAACAGAGGAGCTGAAAAGTAATTTGGCAAGTAATGTTTTGGCAGCAGCACTGGCTTAAATAGCCTCCTTTCTCTCTGACCTCACCCCCTTATTCCCACCACTCCCTTCTTTGTGCTTGTACAGCTGTTTGAGTAGCCACATCGAGAACCAGGCTAGAAAACCATTTGGATGAGACACCTCTCTTCTTTCCTCCCCCTTTTCTGTAAGTTATTTTTCAGCCAGATCAGTATGCAGATTTAGCTGTGCTACAGATTTAGTTGCTGCACAGCTGAACAAATAGTTTGCCACAACTACACAAGAAGCAGCACAAATCAAGAACACATGTCCAGGGCCAGGACATGTTTATGCTCAGCATAAGCAAAGCTTAAGCAGGACCATCACATCACTACCACCAGCCCACAGCCTGAGACTCCCTGGGGCAATGAAAGAAGAGTCTCTGCCCAGAGCAAGAGCCCAGCTTGCTGCCCAGCCACAGCACCAACTGTGAGGACACTCTGCTCACCTGGTCTAGGAAGGACAGAGTTCCAATACCAATCAGACAGTGAGATAAGTTGTTTGTACAGACACTCCCTGCATCATAACTCAGACAAACGTTAAAAGCTCTCCTAGGAGAAATCAGGCCACATTCAAGTTAAAAATGGGACATGGTCAGGTACCTGTAAATCACCTGAGGATGTTCCTGCTAAGCAGAATTACTGTGTCTCTTAAACAGTAGTTATTGAGTGCATTTGGCTTTATTAGTTCTCTGGGCAATTTCCCGATCAGGAACACCCTGATTAAGTGGAAAACAATACACTGCCTCTGCATTCTCTATAAACAACATATGGTAGTTTACTACCTAGGCACACACAGAGGCTGAGCAGAACACAAAGCAGAGGAGGGACCTGGGTACTACTAATGCTTTCAGAACACAGGCAGTAAATGACAACTTGGCTTCCATCTCCTTGCACAATCCAGTCTGACACCTTTGGCTCACAGTAAACAGGAATAATGCATTAGGAAATAGCAATGTGCCATGAAAAGCACACACATTTTCTTTCTCACATACACAGCATTTAAAGACAGGGACCACCGTGCACATTGCTTTCCTGACAGGCTGCCACAATAGGAACCAGCTCCTACCAGAAGTTGAATTACTTTTTGATACAGGTGGACCAAAAGAGCAAAATGCAGAATTCAACAGAACTGCCTTAAACTAACAGCAGCAGCTGCTAAACAGTGTTTAAGTGCTGGCAGCCAGATTATGCAGCCCACATGACTGAAGGGCTCTGACTGCATATACTAAACTCCTCTCAAACTCCATACTAATACACCTGCCTGGATGCTATTTCCCAGGTCAGCTGGAGGAAACCAGCAGAGGCTGCATACGGACAAACTAATAAATGGGACACTACAGGCAGCTGAAACCCTGCACTTCATTATGTTCAAAACACAAACACAAGTCAAACACATACCAAACAAGCATCAATCGAAGTATTGATGTTGTCACTCTAAATTGTCTCCTTCTGATAAATTCTTTGAAGGTGAAGGAATTAGGTGTATCCCACCAGAAAGGTCGTATGTGACTGTACAAAACCAAACGAGAAGAAACAGAATTCAAACACAAAAGCTGATTTCTAAGAAGCCCCAAAACTAAATTGACTTCACCTCTCTCAACCCTTCAGATGCAACTGTCTCTGGTAGATTCTCCCAATACATACATACCAGCTAAAATTAGGCTCATAATTGTGACTCATCCAAGTGGCTGCCAATCACTTAAGTTAAAAAAAGAAACAATTCCAGCAGTTGTGTACTGCACACAGCCCTGTGCTGCACAAGACGCTTGAATCCAAATTGGAGCAAAGCAGCTTCATCGCTTCAGAATGAAAAAAACAACATAGGCAGTGCATTTCTTAACAGTCAAGGTCCTTTCTGATACATTATTTAAAACCACAAAAAACACAATTGTCTTGGCTGATTCTGCTCAACAGCTGGATTTTGAAAGATTGATCAAGTATGTGATAAAACCATTTACTTGAATAATGTTTTTCTGGCAGTCAGAACGATACTCTCTCTGTATTTGTTCTCCACCCATTAAAAGAAAAATTGTACCACGATAGTCAAAATAGAGCTTTCAGGGTTAACCCAACTACAGGAAAAGCACTGTCACACCTCTGCATCAAAGCAAATCAAAGCAAGCCTGATTTATTACACTCAGGAGTCCAGGGAAATTTTGTTTCTGAGCAATTATGTCTGTTTGTTTAAACTGGAATCTTCTGCATTGAAGAACCACACCTTCCAAGAGCAGTGAGCAGTCAGCTCATGTTTAAGTCACTGGAAGCAAGAGGCAGTCAGTGCTTTTGGACATAAACTCCCTGAAGAATAAATTATAACAGAAGAAATCCAGTCAGGCTGCCACTACATTTAAAGACAAAATTCCCATTGAATTCAGCAGGACAAAAGTAGGCTTTGATACACGTTCCACACAAACTGGCATCAGACTTTGGTCTGTCCCCAAAAGGGGCAGAGTTGTGACAGCCCTCACGAAACGGAAGGGAGAGGGATACTAGAATTGAAGACACTTCTGCCTGCAAACAATACTATATTCACTGGGAACTTCTCTTTTAACATGCACACTCTGGAGCATAACTGTAACAAGCTGAAAGCTACAACTTTACATGCAACCATCAAATCTAGTCCTTTAAAGCGTGCCACAGAACTCACTCCCTTTATAATAATATATAGACAAATAGCAAAATTAATGTGGCCTTGCCACTCTGAACCCTGACCAGAGGTATTTAAAAGGAGAGTTCTACACTTCAGTCCCCATTTGATGAAAAGGAAGTCAGATCCCAGCGTAGCTGTAAGCTCTGCTGTTCTCTATGCCAGAGTTATGTCAAGAAAATGAGAATGGAATGTGGCCCCAAAACTTTACCAAAACAGTGCAAATTATGGGTTTTTTCAAACAAATGCTCCAACATTCTGCTCCAGCCCATCAAGCCAGCATGCTTATGAATCCAGAGTACCACAAAGGAGCCTTTATCTCATCAGTATGACGTTGCACATGTCACTAAGAAGCTCTCTAACTACTCATCAAGAAACTGCAGTTCATCTGCTTTGGAAGAGGGTGGATCCAACCAGGCCATGTTTAACAGCACAGTCTTGATATTCAGAGATGTATTAGATTGCTACATTTGCACATGACAACTGCATTATGTTTGGGCAACAGGTTTGAGGAAATCTCCCTACTTATATTGTAATAATTACTGTTTTTATTTATAAACTAGAAAATATCAGTTACTCATTGATCAAAACACATTGTCCATTAGTCTTTTTGCATTCCCCTTCAGCAAGGTAAGCCTTATTGGGTTAGCTGAACAGAGGAGCAAAAAATTCCAGTGTGTACGTCAAGGCTGACATTCTCAAACTTGGCTGACTTACGTTACACTCCTAAATCCTCATTTTTTCAGTAATGTTGCAAACCCCCACACAATATAACACATAAAGACACTGTGGGGGAGTCAGCGTCTATAAAAATCACAGCAGTTCTACTTTATGCTTAACTACAAATTTGGATGTCTAACTTCAGATATCAACATTCAAAAAATGTTGGCCTAACTGATTTATTTAAGGCTGCAAAGACAGTCAGGATTAAGAACTGGACATGGAACCAGAGGACCTCACTTAGGCCTCTGCCTAACCAAAACCTCCTCAGCGTGCAAATGCAGTTATCTGTGAGCTAGCACAGAGCTAAAAGAAAGGACAGAGCTTGAAGAGAGGTGTTCACAATCTGTGTGAAAAGAATCATGCACAGAAAGCTCTTTTTCCTTCTCTATGGAACCTTAATAAGCAGAGTCCTGAAATGAATACATCCACTTCCCAAGGACAATTGCATCCAGTTTCTCCAGAATGAACTTTCAGTGGACACTTTACTCACCCACACTTTTACAGTGTGCAACTGACATTACAAGATGCATCCAAGGCCAGCACCCAAAAGAAAAGAAACTGCAGTTACCATTTAGTTTATATTTCACTCTGTATTTCATCACCATCCAGAAGGCCAATTAACAACAGCTAATAAACCTGCAGTCTGGGTGCTCTGCTAAGGAGGTGGCTGTGAACAGCTGCTGGTTCATAAGCTTGTAAAGTGCTGCTGCCAGACAAGCCTGTCCTGCTCTCCAGGAGACCAGAGCCACCTGGAGCATCAGGGAAGCCCTCGGTGCCCTCCCTTTCAGAATGCACAGTATGCATGTGTGAATCAGCACCCACACCCAGCTATGCTCCATCTATTGACAAACCATGGAAAATTCAAAGTTAAGAGCGTAGCTCTGCCCACCCCTCTGCAGTGTGTTTAGCTGAGGTAGTGTGTGCTGTGTGTCATGCTGGATCCCCGTGCTCTCAAGGACATTGGCAAGAGCAGGCCTGAGAAAGTGACTTCAAAGCCATGCATTTCTGATATGCCCCAGAACATCCTCACTTCTCGGACTTCAAATTGGATCCACATTGTTTCCCTAGCACAATCTAATATTTCCCAGGCTCCAGAAAGTAGGGTGGGGCCCAGCTCCATGGCAAACTACCCAAAGCCATCACCCTCTGAAGGACCTGCAGTTTAATGCTATCATTCAACAGAGATTCAGGGAAAGGAGGGAAGATCTGTGGATAAAAACAACAGCACAATGCTTAGTTTGGCTGAACAGTCTTTAACACTGCCTATTTCTCATAAGTATGTGCATGTTAATTAAAAATATTTCATAATCTGGTAGTGTTTTGCTTGAATGGCTTCTGGCAAGCTCTGTGATATGCTTGAGTTCTTAGGGTATAGCAATGTAAAATACTACAGGTACCAGGTTCAGTACTGAAAGGGTCCCACATTAAAAAGGTCAAACAACACAGCTTTAAAAAAGAGAAGATGGGAGGAATTTAGCAAAAAGAATCAAGTACTTTTCATATTATTTTAAGGTGGTAACATGAGGTTTATTTCTTCAAGAGATGGGATTGTTTCTCAAGGAACTGTGCCAAATCCAACAAAAAGCTAACAAGACACAGACAATAAAGTACTGCCAGTGAGTTTAACAGATGTTTTTCAGCTCACTTAGTTTAACCTGTCCTTGCCTTTGGCAGAAGACTTTTAATTTTAGCAAGACAACCAGGATTTCATAGCAATGCTGAACAAACATTTTAGAAAGAACACAGAAGAAAAATGTTTATGCATACTCTGTGCAAGATGGACACTGGGTACTTCCCTCACCTTCCTCTGTTTGAAGTGAAGGATAAAATTCACAGAGCAGAGTTAAGCCACTACAAAATGCCTTCTGAAAACCCTGCCCTCAGTATGTTCCATTGTTTCTCTTTACGCTCCCATGAAATGGTAATTTATTTTATTAAACCAATAGTTTACACTGGAACTAAAACAACTTATTGCAGATATTTCTTAATCAGCTTCATCAAGCTCAAGTGAAAAATATTTAGCTTGTTTAAAGAGTTCCAGTATTTGCATTTAGTGGATTATTAAGTAGGAACAAAACCATGTTCCTGACATATCTGGGATTTGATCAATAAAAAATTAAAATGTCCATACTACATCTTAATAAAATTCAGAGTTGCTGCATTAATAAAATACTATCATGTAATTAAAGTATGAAGAATATTTTGCTGATTTTAAAACTCCATATCCTAACCTTGTGCTGGGTATACATTAAAACACAAGATATATATTGCTTCTCTCCTGAAAGGAAGCTGAAATGGGCAGCTCTAAGAGCTACTTGGTCTGAGCAGCAGAAATGCACAATATTCTCCTGAAAGTTAGAAGTTCCTCCACTGCTAAATGTTTCTTCTGGTGCCAATAAAGGGAGGATGTGTCACAAGGGGAATATCTGCCACTTCAACTGTAATTAAACTTGTTGCTGAGTATGATCCATGTAAAAGTAATTCTTGATCCACTTCAGGTGATTATTTCCCCACAGAAAAATGAAAGACTTTTATAGGTAGTGATGAAGGCATGGGATTGACTACAAGCAGAAAAGAGCCACTTGGATGGGAACAGGAATGTTGAAGGTTTTACTCTTTGGAAGCATTTTAAAGAAGAATACAAGAACTTGCCTCCTTGTTAGATTAATCTCAATAAGTCAATAGTTTTTTCAATCCCCTCACCAGGGGTTGAAATTGCATCTTTCCTATGGCTTTTCCCTTATAACTGGTATTTACCACATTACTTATTACTGCAGAATCATTCCTTCATGTACAAAACTTTGCATTTAATTTCTAAGTATATACCTCTGGCCTAATGAAAGGCTGGTGGCTTGGTATCTTTTCCAGGCACAGGTGTGCAGCCAGCTGTGAGCTAACTGTGCATAGATGGAGCCAGAACAGTTCCAGGCATTTAAACTGGAATTAAAAGAAGTATTTAGTGCAATTTCCGATGCCTTAGTGTGCCACACCTGGCTGATCTAAAAAGACATGTATTTTTCCCACGTCCACTACTAGCCCAATTCCATATATATTAATAGGATATGGTGCTTGTAGAGTGCCAGAGTGGCACCAGGTCAGTACATTAAACACCTGAGTTGCTAAAAAGTAAAGATTCTGGTAACCAGGGCCATACAAGTACCCATGATATACAAATATGAGATGTCAGAGATGATCCACAAAGCATATGAGAAGTAGCTGACTTCCAATCATACACTGCTTTTTCTGGCACAATAGCTCAGATAGACATTTGGGAAAAGGAGGTGAATAAAACTTGTATTTGGAATTGTTTTGACTGCTATTGCTTGCACTAATTGCTTTCAAAAGGATTTTGTTTGACTGTTTAGATAGCATTTTAGGAGAGTAAAATTAAGCACTGAGACAGGTCTTTGAACACTTCAAACATTTCCAGAGGGATTTATGGACAAAATCTTTGGTAATCAAGAACAATCCAAATCCTGAATAAAAACCTTAGCCTACTTAGGGCTTTTCATCTCCTTGAGAAACCATGGTCTCTTGAAAGACTTTGGCAGACCTGGCTGGATACTTTGGTACTTAATATGCAACAGCAAGAGCGAACAAGCTTGTGAACAGCCATTAAATCACAATCAAGGATAGAGTCTAATCAAGTCTAAAAAGAGCAACATTAGGTTTGAGCATGCAGTTTGTTATCAGCTGAACATATTAAACCATTAAAAGCATTCACACAGGAATCTGATGAATAATTTCATAGATCGATGATGCCAAAATTTGAATATGAATACAAGCCACAAACTCACTCTGGGTTGAAACTTCTGCATCTCTCAGCTACACAGCAGCACAGATATAATGCAGGACACAAATGTGATGTTAATAGGAATATTTTACAAAGTAGGCATCAAAACAAGAGATGGAAATAGCTTAAAACTTCAGCTTAAGGAGCTAGCAGTGTGACACAGGGAACTCTTAGGCTTCAAAACCTGCAAGGGGGGAGCTCATGAAAATTCCCTATCTCCATCAATTGGTTTCCATTCTCCACAGAAAAAAAATATTAATACCAAATAATATCATCATGCTCATTTTAGGGAGATACAGATAGGCAAAGTATGTGTCCACCAGGGACCACGACAATATATAAAGCAATACTCGAGAGGTGTAACTTGTGAAGCATTCAGAATCTTTCAAAAGTATTAACTCTGACAACAATATGATGAAGTGCATCCCTTTAGCCCCCTGCACAGAATGATTAAATGAAGATAGGAAAAAAAAGGCATCATTGTTTCCAAACAGGAACTTTAAATAAGGCTCCTCAATATTAGAGAGATGTAGATTTTCAAAAATGGCTGGTGAACTGACTCACTCATCTCCACCTTAAGCAACCTTAAGTAAATCTGATTTTTAGAAAGTATGGTGCTCTCAGTCCTTTCAAATGATCCTTTTAAAAAAGCCTCAAAATAGGTATCCAAAAATCTTAAGTATTTTAAATAATTAAATAGCTGTAAATATATCATTGTAATTAATCACTTCTAAAACACTTGGTTTTGCTATCTAATTTTTGTTACTGGAAGAGCTAAGCCCTTGGTCTTCGAAGGAGTGAAAAAGGCAGAATATCCCTTCTGGAAACAAACCAACAGCCAAGTTCATCTAAATACTTGGAGCATGAATTTTAGAGATTTAATTTTATTAATACAAATTTGTAAAGTGTTCTCCAAAGCCCATTTTATGCTATGTGTAATGAACACACAAAACAAAGATGTTCAGCTCCCTGGCTGGGATGCTTAGACACTCTGGTAAGGAACAGCAGTAACAGATCAGCAGGACAACCAGCACCAGCATCCCAAAGTCTGCACTCCCAGCTTCTCACCAGTCTGCCAAACCCCAGAGTGTCAGCTCCTGCTCCATGTTAGCTTTAAAGCAGTTAACAGACTGCTTTATGTTATGCCACACTAATGTGGAAGTTAAGTTAGGTTTGGCACGTTGTTAACACTGCTTCCCTTTGGGTCAGCAGGGAGAGCAGCAGCCCTGTGCCCAGCACAGCACACCAGGGGTGTGTGGAGCTTCACTGAACCACCAGCACTCATCAGCTTCCCTGACTGCCAACACAGCCACTCTTACTCAAGAAAAGGTTACAAAGCAGCACCAGAGCATTTCAAGGTCCTGAATTTAAAAAATGAAAACCAAAAAGATGCACAAAGAGTGACTGCTCCAAGGAAATGCATTAGTGATGGGACAAAGGGTGACTTTCATACACTCTGACATGTGAGCTGCTAGACACGGAATCAATACACTGTTAAAAATTAATTTGTCTGCAAAAAGTCTTCTTGGCTCACCAGATCTTCATAGATTGAAGGTTTCTACTCTTACATAGAAGGGTTCCCATTAGGGAATACGAAGTAGACAGGTAGTGGAAAACTTTGTTAACAATCCATGGAACTGAGAATATTCAGAGCCCAAAGCCTGACAAAGAAAACAGTTAAGAGAGAAAGAAAAACAGTAGAATGAAAACACAAATACTGTGGATGCAGTGTGTTTCAACTTGGTTACACAGTCCTAAGGGGCACACTGAACACTCCATGGCAAGGGCAGTGAGAACTGGCAGGAGTGTCCAGCACACTGCAGAACTCAGCTCTAACACAAACCAGAGCTATTGCTATTACATGATTTTATAACATAATCAAGGCCCATGCACATATCCAATACATGTCCAATGCCTATTGGAAGACAATGCAAAATATTATTTTGCTTTTGTTTAAACTTGGACCATGACTGGAAAGAACAGAATCTCAGGTTCCAAAGAAGAGTCACGTGAACTGAGTAGTCTTCAAGAAAAACAAGAACTTCTGATCCCACTTTTGACCTCAGTATACTACAATGTACCAAACTTTAGAATGCCTCAGAAATATTCCTGTGTATTCCATGGATATAGCCTGTATGTAATTATACTCTATACCAACACTACCACCACCAGCAGCTGGAGGTTAATACATTAATTTTCAGGGTAACTATATGTATGTAAGGAACCATTGCTGTTCTCACTTTACAGAGTCAAAGCAGAAGATCCCAGGGACCAGTCACTTTGATCTGGCTCCTGTTGATCCAAGACTATGACATCCATCATCAAACACAAAGCAATCTCTATTACTGTGACTTAAAGAATTCCATTTAAGTCAAGCTTCTAAGCAAAATCCTCAAAAAATTACATTTAAATACTTCCAGGAAAAATGGATACACTTTTGGCACAGTCTAAATTCATACTATTCTGCAGTATTTCCACAGGATGGTAAAAACTCCTCCCTAATATCTGGTTTAATTTCCCTTGAAGAAGATGCAGTCCTAATACATGGATCAATTAATGTGGTCAGTCCCTGTGATACCAGGACTTAAGAAGCTTCAGTTTAAATTCATATTAACTTCCTGATTTGTTGTTTGGGATTTTTGACAGCAGATGTTTATAAATTTCACAAGGTGAGAGGCCACTAGAGTGAAAGCGGAATGCCAAAAAAAGGAACTAATATTCAGGCTAGCAACAAAGACAAGATAGATCTATCCAAAATCACCTCTTCTAGAAAGTCCTGCAATCCTTAGCCAGGGAGATAGTGGATCACTTCATTTGACATGAGTATACACAAAACAACTGTGGACAATAAATCCACTGCTTTAATCACCTATTATGCACTTGAACCAATGATCCTTCAAGGAAAAGAAAAGTATAAATAAAGCCTACAAGAAGCAGCTGAAGCAGCATCCATGCTCCTATAGCATCTTGCCTCATCTTGCTTATTCTGCATCTGGCCCCCTTAAACCTCTTTACCCAGCAGCAAAACTCAACCAGAATGTGCTGAGCAGCTCCTTCCAGCCTCATCTATTACTTGGGGAGGAAGTAGCTGGCACTGAACAGAGCTGGATACTTGTCAAAGAGCAAATATGCTGAATGCACACAACACAGTAAATTACAGGCATATTTGCTTTAATTTCATTCTTATGCATCTCCTTAAATCAGAAGGTGGGAAGCACAACCTTTCTGTATTCAAAGTATTCATATTGGTTCCTAATCATCATTCTAATAAAATGAAAACAATGAGCTTGTGGAAGGCTTTTCTTGCAGTTTGTATGTGCTTAACCACTCTTTTGGTTACTATTCCACCTTTTCTCATCTAAGCACAGGCCACATAAAATCTGAAAAATGTATTGCATTTTCAT
Organism: Peucedramus taeniatus; assembly: GCA_013400575.1. Classification (NCBI taxonomy): domain Eukaryota; kingdom Metazoa; phylum Chordata; class Aves; order Passeriformes; family Fringillidae; genus Peucedramus; species Peucedramus taeniatus. The sequence continues at coordinate 216,033 of WBNO01004764.1, read as the reverse complement.
AAGAGCACAGACAACTATTTCATGATACTTCTGCAAATAAATTCTTTTTTCATTCATGCTATGCAATATTAAAGAAAAGACAATCAGCTGGCTACTGAACCTAAAATAGTTATTGAACTTTGTGAAATGATGCAAAGATAGAAAAATGGAGTTACATGGCAAAAGCAAAAGCCAGACCATCTTCTCTAATTAACATCTCACTAGATTTTTGGTTTCCTGGCAGCTTTGTAGTCTCAGCCTTCTCAGATGGAAAGTATTTGCTTGATAAAATTTTCAGAAACTCTAATTTGTGAGTAAAACAGATTTTTTCAGGGAGCAGAAAGAAATTAAATCAGATCCTGTTTTCTTCTTTAATCCAATGGATAAAAAAAAAAGAAAGGTCTGATAAAATATTATGCCAATTGTATCATTTAGCAAAAAACAACTCCTTATTTCACATGAAAGAAACATTGGTTCAACCTGGGTGTATATAACCCCCTTGGAGATACTGCAATATGACCTTAATCTGCATGACTGAATCTGACTCTTAGGTTTTGCCAAAAATCTGTACACTCATTTGTGAACACAACATCAAGCATTTAATGTCTCATGCATCAGTACAATAATGAGAAATGCCCTTTCCACTTGGCTGTTAGAAAGCTTGTAAACTTCTGAGCAACAACACTAATCTAACCAACCTCAAAATATGTCCAGAGACTTTGTTGTCATACAGAAAAAAATCATTCAGTCCAGGTCAGATTCCTGTACTGCACTTCTCAGCACAGCACCTGAGCATGCCTGCACCATGAAATGGCAAATAATCTGCTGTAGTCACAGCAACAAAGTTGGATCCCTGGAGAAAACCCTTCACAGTCTCCCTGTTCCACTTCTGTGCCATATGGCCCAACTCACATCACAATTTAATAAAGGCAAGAATATGTGATCCCTTTGAATCAGACTCTGCATCCAAAAGTTTCCCTCTTGCCATAGGATACAATAGGATGAAAACAAATCTGCTTGAAAAAAACTTTTGGAAAGAGCATGACAGCTCCCAATTTCTTTTTCTCCCCTTTAGCTTTTCCAGGCTTATTCCAGTGAAAGCACAGCATGCCTGGGCCATATCCAATGAAAAGGTGCTCCTGGAATCATGTCAAAACCTACTTTGTGGTAACCCAGGCACAAACCATACTGTTAAAAATACTGTGCTCCTAAGATGGCTTTGCTAAATACCTCTTCTACCACTAACTAAGTACCACTAAGAGACATTGAACATTAGCTTGACAGTGTTATATGGAGCCTTGGTTGTAATCAAAGTCATTTATTTTTCAGAACTGCATTATTAAATGGCCATAATATCCTACAGGAGCTCTTTGAAGCTTTAAATCCATTAGCCCAGCATATACTATCAATGGTAAAAATATTACCTATCCTTCCAACAGACACAGAATGATGGGTTATTCTCATTTCAGTTATCCCAAGGGCCAAATCTTTACCTTGTTTTGTTCTGTTTCCCAGCTACAAAGAGCAAAACATGTCCTTTCAGTCTGGCTGACTTTCATCAGTGATTAAGGGGAGAAAGAGAAAACCTATCAAATCTAAGGGACATACAGCACAAGCCAAAATGTTCCCTCCTTAGTGCTGTGCTCAGGCTGGATGAGCACTCAGTGTCATGGCAGAGCAGCAGCTCTCACACCACTCTGTCCCAGGGAACTGCCACAAGCTGAACAAGGCCAGGAACTCAGGGAGGACAGACAGAGACAAAGAATCCCTTGCTTCTGGCAAGGTAGCAACTCCTGCTCTTACAGGCAGCTTGGTGCAGAAAACCACTATCTTCCCAAAGGAGAGATAAGATTGAGCAAGAGTGCAGAAGGCAGCTTGCTCTTAAAGAGGCCAGAGAAGGAGAGAGTTGCTGCCCCAGCAGAACATAAGCAAAGAGGGATTTCTGTCTTTCTGCAATTTCTATCTTTCTGTGATTTCTGTCTTCCAGCTCACATGTGCCAATGCTCTCCAATTTTATTTTTGCAGCTTTGAGTGTCACCCAACTATGAGCAATCTTTCTGGGGAAAAATAAAAGTATGGAAACTGTTATTTAACATGTAGAATATACAAAGTGGAATCACACAGAAATAATTTTCCAGCTGGCCTTGTTCTCCCATTCATATGATAGCTTTCATATTCTTCTGGAATTCTGTGTATTCGAGCTGCCAGAATACAGATGTTGGCCACTGTTACAGAGCAAGCTAAGTCAGCACCCATGACTGACCTGCAAAAAAGACATCCTGTGATAGACACGAAGTTACTTCAAAAAATCCATCAAATATTAGAGAGATTCAAAACACTGTTTCTCCTGCAATGTTTAATTTTCCACTAGTTTCCTTGTTTTCATTTCCTTATTTATTGCAGAAAACTGGATCTTGCATAGTTAGGAAAAATGACATCTTTTCCTTTTTTTTTATCCCACACAGCACAGACATTCAAGCTGGTGATTCAGCAGAAAGAAGGTCAATGTACTAATGGAATCAATAAACTTAAGTGTGATGAAGTGACTGCCACTTCAATTACTGTATAAACCGTAAATCATTTTCAAACACAAGAAATGTCCTTCTATCAATAAACTATCTGTTTAAGCAATTGTTTAAAAATCAAAGTGTGATCTTGTAAACATTTTGGGACTCAGTTACACTGTACATCTCACTCATAACTTCTGCCCATTCCTCATCACTTATTTCTTATTGACTTAGATTCAGTATAGAGCAAAGACTAACTGAAGGAGTATTTACAATTGGAAATTGTGGCAATGTTCTCCTGCTCCCCACTTCTTTTCTCTACTCCTTAGTCATAACTGGATGCTGTGACATTTCTCCCAAGAAAACTGAGAGCATAGAGTCAAACCTGTGTCCACTCCAAGCCACTGGTGCTGTCCAAACACCGAGAGCTCCACCTTTACACAAGCTCTCTGCAAGCAGCCATCACTACCAGAAACTCAAAAGGCTGATCTCGTGTGTGCTGATACAGACCAATGGCTAAATATTCCTGTTAAGCTCTACATGCTGCACGGCCCTGTATGACATGTCTCTCACTCAGGAAGCAAAGTCACAGTCATTTTTTCTCACCTTGGAAGTTTAAAATACAGTCCCTGGTCAAAGGAAGTCTTGTCTGCCCAAGTTAACAAAATACCATAGCATGATATAGCATGACCTGCTCTTAACAGTCCTCATTCCCCAGTGAAACATCACCCACTCACTCTCTCAAACCCTGAAAGATGCTCACTGGCACAGAAAAAGAAGAGCAAGAAAATCCAGAGAGACTATTACTGATTAAGTACTGTGTATACAGTGGCATGAGGAGGATGCACAGCAACCCTTAGATGCAACAGAAGCTTTTCATCCTGCAGTCCAGGACAGATATGAGTTATTACACAGAGAGAGATAACCACTGGCAACACTAATTATGTAGCCTGAAGCAAAACATATGTGGGATCACAAACTACTGAAGCATAGATTATTAGACAAGTGGAGCCAATGCTCTCTCTGTAAACTTTTTCTAAAGATCTGCTACATCTCTGCAGGCAAAATAATGAGCATAGACTCAGCTTTTGGTGAACTCCACTTTCCACATTATAGAACTTCAAAACTCTGTTCAAATTTGGGATTCCTCTGCACTTTGTGTCACAGAAATGCATGATAAGAAACTGCTTTTTCCCCTGAAGTTTTATCTGGACAGATTAAAAGCATCAAAATCAAAGTAAAATGTAGATTATCCAAATCAAGAAAAAAACTGATTTCAGGGTTCAAAAATCCAACCTGGCTGTAGTTGAGCCAAAGTGGGAAATGAGCCTGATGACAACAGTATCACTACTCCCCATCACAAAACTCCCACATCTCTAAACTGACCCACCCATTCAACATGAGCCCACACTCTTTTCTCAGAGCTAAACTTCCTGACTCCCAAGAGAGGCAGCAGACTTTAAATTGCAATAGCAACTCCCACTGGCCAAAGAGCACTCCTTTGCTCTTTGTTTCCAGGTCCCAAATTATTTTCAGAGCCTCTGTTAGGTATTTACAAATTTCACCTTTGTTTCTTCCTACAACAAGAACGCCATGAGATCCAAAAGCTTCCTGACTGCATTAAAAAACAGTCCAAGCAGTAAAAATGTCAAATCCAGAGCAATATTTAATATTCAGTGAAACTACCTAATGCAAAATCTTTTATTATGGCTTTTGAACATCCAAGACTTGCTTCTGGGATGCTAAGCCTTCCTTTAGCACTCTGGCTTTGTACTGTCCTTAGCTAACGAAGCCTTGGACCCTACCAGAGGTAATTCTCATATTACAACTCAAAGTGCTTCTTTACAACACAGATCCCCCAGGACAGCATACACAACTGCTGATAAAGCTTCACTGACCTCTGAAAAAATATTTGGGAAACACATAGTTCAATGCCTTCAGCATTTCAGTTTCCTCATAATTCATGGCAAGCCCTGTAGTTTTCAATCTTCCCATACCTAAACCGATGCCAGTAGCAGTCTATGAAACCTACTCAGCTTCCAACGTAGATCATGCAAGACAGAACTACACATGAACTGCACCAGAAACTTCACCTAATGTTGTGTGAAGTTACCACAGCACTCCTGTTTGCAGAGCAGACACACTGCTCACTAGTGCCCATGTTTCACTGGTGATTCTTCAATAGACTTTCCTCAACAATTTCTTTGCCCTGTCAGTAACAATGGCTTGGTAGAAGCACCAGCAATGCTTCTTCTTTGTTCTGTTCAGCAAGCTATGTACTTCTATTTATCTGAAAAATCAGTTTAATTCTTATAGATGTAAAGCTTAATATTCTATTATTTTTTTCTTTTTTTCTCTGAATATCTCTGCAAGAAATTCTGCAGTTCTGAGGATTTAACCAGCGTTTGGTTTTACTTTAATTCTGTGTCTGGTCTTGGTAACACTTAATTTCATATTGCTCTCAGAAGATGTTTTGAATTCATCAGCAGAAAGGGAATTTTGCAATCATCAGTGTTATCATATCACATTTGTCACTTTTTCTTGTAAACACCCAGAAGGAATTTACTTCACTCAATAAATTCCAGATATCTGCCTAGGAAGATGCAGGGACACTTAAAAACTGTGCAGTAATAATAATAAAAGTGAGAATCCTGCCTCTGAACTCCTATGTTTAATGCATTAACATCTGCTGAAAATTATTACCTGCTTTACCATAGCATCTATATTCCCTGCTCCAAAACCAAAATCTAAGGGACATAAAAGGTGCTGTTTTGGAAGCACAGATTTCACATTGGCCACATGGGAAAAGCGACAGAGAAAAGGAAACATTCAACCAAAGCAACAGAGGTCATTATTTGTAAACATTTCAATGATTTTCTGTGGAGAAAAAATAGCAGAGGTTAACCTACAAAGTAATTCAAGTGAGACATAAATAAGTATATCTGCATGCACACAGAGCTTCTAATTTGAACAGAACTTGTTTTTACTTGTGTACATTGCTTATACAAAATTTATCAATAAATGTCTATAATCCGGAAATGTATTATGAAGCTCATGTAGGTTGAAAAATTAAGGATGCAGAGGGAGATAGAAAGAGAATTGCAGCAGTGCCAGAAGACTAAATAGAAGAAATAAAGGGGGGGAAAAAAAAAACAGATTACAGTAGACCAGGAGACTGCCCAGCAGTAAAAATGAAGTGAGGTAGAGGTGAAAGGAGATGTGGGAGGACATATGCTGTGTGCCCATATGGCAGGAAGGAAGAACATCCAGGCAATAGCATGCAAAACCCAATGACACTATGCAAGACTTGAAGTAGATGCACTAATTCAAAGCAGAGTTTGCCATGAGAAGTAAAAGCCACAGAAATACAAAAATTCCTATTTTTCTAAAAGATTCATTTCCTTATACATTTTTTTAGTCAGCAAGAAAAAGAATTAAATTAATGGAGTTCGCCAATAAAATGAACAAAGCTACCTAGAAGACCACAGTTGGAAGAGTGTATTCCTGCCAGATCATCACAGGACTAATGCTGATTAATTGGAAAGAGCCTGGAAGAGCATCATAAAAATGATGAGCAGTCCAGAAAAGCAGCATCAAGTGAGCAACAAGGAAAGGATGAAAAAGTTGAGGGTATTAAATCTAAAGAACACAATACATAGGAGAAGTCTAATAAAGGCTTTCAGAGATATTAAAGCTTGATGAAAACAGACAGGAAATAAACTTTTCTCCATATGGAGTGGATAGGGAAAGAACTAAACTGAAGCAAAGCAGATTTAAAACCGACATTAAAGAAAATAGTCTAACTCAGCAGTCCAGGTTCTTGTTATCACAATAAATTCTCTCCAATTCAGCTCTCCACAAACAACTACAGTGAAACCAGCTGGGAGTGTTTGTATAAGTCTGGAAATACACTGTAGCTGCTTAAGGCAGCATCGCTACCCAGAAAAACAGGTAGCAAACTGTACATCAAGGAATCTGTTTCACAACACACTGATGCAGCAGTGAAGCTACTTCCCAACATTCATGTTTCCATACTGCTTTGGCCACGTTCTTTCAGCCCCTTGTCTGTGTCAGATCTATCTCAGTTGTGTCAGCACAGTGGCTGCAGAGCTGCACCAAGCACCAGTACACTTAAAAACAACCTTGGGTTTGGAGGGTTTGTTTTAAGAGGGCTAGAACCTGGGAGAATGCAAACTCAGTATTGCAAAGCATTTAATCCCACCCATAGACAGGAGAACCTCAGCCACTCCCATAAATGGGGCTTGCATGCCATGCTTGACACTCAGGAACTGCTTACATTCAAGATCTAGAGTACAAGCTCTCATCACACAAAACTGCCCTGGGATTATACACCCACCACAAACTCACATCTTCTCTGCTGGCTTTGCACCACCATGCTCACAGGGCTGTTTCATGCCTATACAACTCTCCTGAGAACAAATAGCTGGCTCTTCAGTAATGAAAGTGCAAATCTACAATGACATATTCTAAAATTAAAATATCAACATGACTTTCTCCTAGACACTCTCAAGCAAATGGTTGCACTTACACTATTTTGCAGTAAATTTTAAAGCACGTATCTTTTGAAACTAAATGTATTATGACCATTATCAATGCTAATGCAATCCTCATTAAATAAATACATCTACCACAGAACATAAATTAAAATCCCTTTCAAAAATAGAAAGCTATCAAGAGAAATACTGAGGTTTATGAAGGCTATAGTTAAAGGCAGAAGGTTGGCTAGCATTATCTAAATATTTAACCTCATTGCTAGAGTGCAATGGTCAATGTTGTACAACACATGTAGAACTCTCAGACCTTCCAGAATAGAGTTACAGTGATTACAAAGCAGGTGGGTTAAATTTGTTGTCAAAGTAGCTTAGCAGTTGACCCTGAAAGTAACTAAATATGAAGGCCCAGTTAATATTAAAGACACACAGATTACGTTACTAATACAGCTCTAGGAAGTGGAACAGGAACAAAAAGCATTGTCCCAAATTGCAATGATAGTCATGTGAAAGATTCAGGAATCAAAACAAGGTTCTACTATAATGAGTTATAAGCTCACTCTCCTAGACCAAAAATATCCCTCATTATAACTTGAAGACCTCATGTGGCAATTATTTTAGCTCAATTAAAACTTCTGCAGCACTTCATGATTTGTAATTCTTCTTCAGGAGAAGAAGTCATATTGTTTCACAAACAGTTTAAATACTAATTATTTATTTGCTGAACCCTGCAGTGAAACTCATCTCTAGAAGGGGCCATGTAAAAGCACTTCCAATATTTCTGCTGCCCAAAGAGCAATACTCTTCATTCGCTTCAGTGATTTTCTACCCAACAGGTACAACAGTGAAGTAATGAGCATTATAAAACTTAACACAGAGCCATATACATTTTATGACTCTGTAGATCTAGAGCAGAGAACATCCAGATTGTTTTTACAGAACTAATGCCAGACATATTTCAAATTATTACGTATGCAATGATTCTAATAAATTTATAACTCTTACCAAACTAAAATTTAAAAAAAAAATATATAGCTGAGAAAAATAATTTCTAAAATATCCAACATTCCTTAAGGAAGTTAAAATTTCCCAAGGGTTTTTAAAATAGATGTTATTATGAGAGAAAATAATATATATCAAAATTAAAAGTGGCTTAATAAGAAGGATTTTGCACTAATGCAAGTATAAGACATTAAAAATATATGAAAATGAAAAACCATTCACAATGCTCTACTGTTTGTACATACAGCATTTAAAAAGCAATACCATGGAGGATGTAAAGCCACATAAAAGCTCTGGATAAGGGACTGTAAAATGAGATTCCCTTATATCAGACTAACATCAGAAAAATAACTTCCCTGTGTAGACTGCCACTCTTTCCCTTCTGTTTACCTATGGTAACGTGATCGCATCAATTTCCAAAGTATCCAAAAACTCAATGATCTTTGATGTTGCCCTTATAACCAAAGAGGTGGAACAAAATTTCCATATTTGACATTTAGATATAGAAAGATTCAAGTTACCTGCTCAAGGTTGAACAGAAAGCCTCTGGCAGTCCTACAAACCAAAAGTGGTTCTCCTGAAGCCCAAGAGGTTCAGAAACAACTGGACCCACCTTGTTTGCCATTTCTGCAGGAACACAGAAAGGTGCAACCAGGCAGTCCTCTTCAGAGAAATCACAACTCACCTCAAGTCTGGTTTTGAGACAAACTATGAAAACATAGGCTTACACTGTTGGCAAACTAAGCAAAAATTTCCTACTTTAGGACCTTACTGAGGAGAAAGATTGGCTGGGCATCAGCTCTGGACCAAATAGTTTGAAAAAAAGAGTCCAATGTCCAAATATCTTGATTAGAAAGCTGTTTAAAGTTTGTTCAACACTGTTCACATCCATGAAACACTATGCTTTTTCTTTATTCAATTTCTCTTCCTCAACAGGAAGTTACAGCCAGGTGTCATCACAGAGACTTATCTCAGTATTGGCCAAGTACAGCAAGGAAAGTTCATAGCAGCACAGTTCTCCTGACAGCAGCATCACAGTTAAAGCCAACAGGACTGGACAGGCATCCCAGCTCCTGGGGAGGAGTTGTCCAAGGACTGCCCATCCTAGCCTCACTTAGAGAATAAATACACTATGTTTTACTTATATCAGTCTGTGTTTTCAAAGAACAGCAGCTCAAACTTTAAATCTACAAACTATATACGCAGAGTAAGTGTTTAACATAAAACATATTCCTGTGTGAAAAGAAAGTTGAGAACATACAGACTTGGAAAGCACAAATTTCAACACATCTTAGTCATATCTAGTGTGTGCTGGTTTTGGCTGAGGTAATTTTCTTCACAGTGGCTGGTATGTGGCTGTGTTTTGGGTTTGTGCTGAACACAGGGTTGATAACATAGAGATGTTTTTGTTATTGCTGAGCAGAGCTTACACAGAGCCAAATCCTTTTCCACTTTTTCACCCTCCACTCTGGCAGGGAAGTTGGAGGTGAATGGGAGGCTGGGAGGAGACACAGCCAGGACAGGTGACCCAAAGTGACAAATGGGATAATCCAGACCATGTGACATCATGCTCAGTATATAAAGTGAGGTGAAGAAGGAGGACAGGGTGGGATATTTGGAGTGGTGGCATTCGTCTTCACAAGTCACTGTTACCATGATAGGTCCTGCTGTCCTGGAGGTGGCTGAACACCTGCCTGCACATGGGAAGTAAGGTAATAATTTTTTTGTTTTCTTTGTTTGTGTGTGTTGCTCTTGGTTTCCCTGTCAAACTGTCTTTATCATCAACCCACCAGTTTTCTAGCTTTTACCCTTCTAATCCTCACCCCAATCCCACTGGTAGATGAGTGGGTGAGGGCTGCATGGGGGTTGGTTGCCAGCTGAGGTGAAACCTCAGTCCTTTTTGTTGCTAAATAAGGCTGTTGTGGTTTAGGAATGGCATTCTCCACTTCAGCACTCGCTCTAAAACTATGTGCCATTCCCCTCCCCCTTCCAACTGGAGGCACACATTGAGGTAAGAACAATTTGCTGGAAATAGCAATGCGAAAAAAATTTAAAAATTAACAATAACAGCAACAACATTAATAACAAAAAGTATAAGAAAATAAATTATTCACACAGAAAAACTCTCAATAATAGACAATATCAGATGGATCCCTCCACCATGTTTCTTGATCAGAAGGAATCTCTTCTCCCCAGAAGGGATTCCCTTTCACCCCACCCCAGCAATGAGGAGAGGTGGTACAGAATAACCTCTGTGTCCTGGCCATGCCCCCTCCTGGATACTGCAAAACAAAACCTGTCCTGGCTGGAACCAGGATGCATGGGAAGGTAGTTTCATACAATATGTGAAGTCCAGTTTAGAATGAGCACAAACTCTTCAGGAAGAGGGGCCAGGATACAGCCTGCTAGAGCTGTTACATCTTGCTTTTCTGACCCATGTTTGACAGAAGTGGCCTTGCATGCTACCACCACCCTGAAGAATGACTAGGCCTGTCTAGGACTACATTTCATAACTAAATGCAGAAACACCTCACCTAAAGAGCTAGTTAAGAGAGAATTATTATAAAATAATTCAATTCTTTTTTGCTTGGACAAACTAATTTTCCACCCAGTCTATTTCTACAGAACAGGAAATCTACTATTTTCACAGAAAAATCTGCAGCCTTCCATTCTCACCAGAATATCTCCTTCATATTTAAGAAACCCAATCAGCATTCTCAAAGGCCCTGATTTCAGTGCAAGTTGTATGTCTTAATTTTATCTAAAATGTCTTCTGGAAACTACTGAACATCCTCTCCTCCAGTTTCTGACACTATGTGTCAGGCATACACAGGAGGGGCCCAGGAATATATTGCAGTATCAAATATTAAATGTGGTTGTGTTTAGTTGTGTTAGCACAGCACAGCCATCCCAGCTGAATTTGCCTTGATGGTAAAGTATAAGCAGCACTGCTTAGTATGCTTCACAGCCGCCTCTAACAAGGTTTGAATGAAGGACAGAACAAATACAAACAAAATTATCTTACTTCCTATTGCACTTAAATTTTGACAGACTGGAAACTGTCCAAATTCTCCTAGTATTCTGTGGCTAAAATAGGAAAATCCAGTCTGCTACAAATGGAGAACAGTCCAATTAAACACATTTATTACTGAAAAATTGTCATCTCTGGAGCTGTCTTGAAGCATGATGCATCAACAAATTTGCCTGCTAAGGAAGCATCACGTATATAATGACTAAAGTTTGTGACATTAGCTAAGACCCTTCAAGAATGAAAACTGATACAAATTGCTGCAAGCTTTGCTTTCTACACTTCTGATTGTTCCTGAATATGACACAAATAAAATCAATCTAAACTTATTCATTTTTCCAACATCTGTTAGGATCTTTTAAAAAGATTGTCCTTGGGGACAATTTGTCACATCACAAAATGATGACATTTGCACCACGACATGCTGACATTATACTACTCTATTGTCACCATTTGTGACAAACATGGCCCTACAACAACCTTTTGTTAACCTCTCTGATACCATGGACAAATATTTGACCATGCACTGCAAATAGAATCAATGACACCTTTGGGACCAAAGCAGAGCAAGTCTGTTCCCTTGTGGAAGCCAATGTCAGCCTATTTGCTCCTAATTCTATGGTACCAGGAATGCCACAAGTGCCACATGCTCTGAGCCTGCAGCACAAACCCCCTGCCTCACCTCTGAACAAGGACAGCCTGACATGCAGGAAGTTAGTTCATTGCAATAGTCAAGCTAAATGAAGCAGTAACAGAACTCTACAGTCAACATCTTTAAGTGGTAATAGGGAAGGATGAATCCAAATTAGCCTTCTAATTATTTTCTCTTTAACTTGACTATTTAAGCAATTACCTAAGTTACACAGTATAATGCCCAGAAAATTTTTAGTACTGAACAGACTTGGTTTGCTGCACCACTGTTCCTTCAACAAAAAAAAAAAAAATTGAATGAAGAAAACCATTTTTCCCCATGTAGACATAATAATGATGCCTACTTGTGTGTCATTCCTCAGAATTATTAACATGTGATTCAGAAACTACAAAAAATTACAAACAGAATTGGTGCTGGTTTTGTTGTCATGAGCCTCATGCTGTTAGCAAGGAGAGAGGAGAGCCACCTAATGCTTTGGGGTTTAAATACCTGTTAACTAACAGGGTGACTTCTGTGGTTGCAGCATTAGCCCAAGGATCTGACCCAAAACACACTGAAGCTGCTGTGGCCTTGCACAGCCTTTGGGCTCAGTGACACCACAAGGAGAACCCCTGCTCTCACAGCTCAGTGAGTGCAGCAGAGAGCTCAGGACAATGAAACTCCACCACAGGGAGCCTTCTGCTGCAGGGAAGTGATGAGGACTCAGGTCTCGTTTCTCTCTGCTGAATTGATTGCCTGAGCAAGGAGATTGATGCAGAAATCAATTCACTCATGCCAGCTGGTTTCCCTCTATCTGCACTGGAAGTAAGTTGATTGGGATATTAGTTTCCTTCAGCCGATGTGTCTTCCATATGTAACATGCTGACCCTAGTGATGCTGAACACACAGCAGCTAGAAAGATTAAATTAACCAATCCATAGAAAGGAAGGTAGGGGAGTAAGAGAGAGTAAGAAGACAAAGAAAGGCAAAAAACAACAACCCTCACCTCATGCTAAGAGGCTTGTTTCTTCTAGATAAATGCAATAATATAGAATTTTGGAGAAAATAAAATTAAGAGGAAGAACAATGAGAAAGAACAGTGTGGAATTCAACAATTAAAATATAATTCTTGGGTTATTACTTGTTTCTGTTTATTTTTCTCCATTTTGCAGGCTCTTGCACCTCTTTCTTTTTTACTGTTAACATTCCATTACCTGTGAGACAAAGTAAAGCCAAGGATCCTTCCATAATGGATGAAATTTAAGTCAATGAAATGGTGCTGCTTCATTCTAGCTGAGAAATACAATCACAGCCCAAGTTCCCAGGGAGTCTATAGATAGAATACTATAATTGAATATTTTTACTGATGTCCTTCAAAACAATATTTAAAATGGAAAGAGAACACTAGAAATCTCTATTTAAAAATCATGAACTATTTGTAAATAAGAATGAGCAAGATTTTCAAAATTCACCTTCAGCACTTCTTAAAATCTAAGAAACTTGATCATGCCTCTTTAATAAACCTTTTAAGCAACTTAAGAGAAAAGGATTGATTTCCATTTCAAAAGAATCACCAGTTTTTACTGAACAAAAACCTAGCTTAACTATGCCATGCAAACTTGGAACAAACAAGCAGAATTTCTTGTATGTATCAAAACAACTTTATTATACAGCACACCAGAAGATCAGCTGTTTTAAAGTCAAATGCTGAGACATCAAAGGCATATTTTCATACATGGAAAGGGTGAGACACTTGAATACTCTCAGGTAAGCTTCCATAAATTAAAAATGAGACTCACTTGTTGATAAGAACATACACAGTATTGGTTATGTACCAAAGGAATAATGGCTTGAATTTAAAGTTAATCCTGGCTTAGATGAGGTTTTCCATTTAATAAACATTTATTCAACTTCAAATAAACATTTGGGATACTTTGCACTTTTTGCATATGACAGCACATCATCCACACATCTAAAAAGATGCCTTAATAAATTCCATAGAAACAAAAAGACATCTAAAACTGCTTTTACCATGCATCTTTCTTTCCAGAAGCAACATTCACTCAAGTAACACTCTTTAAAGTACCCAAATTGGTGAGAAACTTACAATAGAAAAAACAAAAAACATCATTTGTAAATTGTGTTGATAGATCTACTTGCTACTTCATATAATTTTTCTGAATTTAAATACTATTTAAATCAATAAGAATCAATAAATGGTTTTAAAATTCTAAAATGTAAAGACAAATCCACAAAATCTAAATCACTCAGAGAATATACCCCAAAATTTGAACTCATTTAGCCTTATGGAAAGAATAATGGAAATCCATTACTAGCAAGTACATAAGCTCATCTTCCCTCTCATTTCACGTTTACAAACAAGCTGCTTCTTGCACCTGAGAAGCTTTTACAGTTACCCCTGAGCCACAATTTGCTGTTGGCCAGAAAAGCTGTCTGGTGAAGGATCACAAAATTTTCATCTGAGTCTGATGCTCTTCCCTAAATATCCACAGGTCTAGCCTAGTGCAGACATTCTCATGTTCTTCTTAGAAGTCATTCCCATAAGACAGTATCAATTTCATGATGGATAAAAGCACTCTAAATCTGTTCATCTTCTTTAAGTCCATGAATCTCAGTGACTACACAGCAAGTGCACTTGCATCAGAGAAATAAGCTATGCCAGAAACCAAGATCTTACATGTTTCTGCTTTTGACTCCCATGTTTTGAGGGCTCTGATAAAGCGACAGGTTGGATAGATGAGATTGAAAGTTGCCTCCTGTGACAGCTTCAAACTTATTTGCTGTCTCTGCTTCCCTCAGATTGTGTTTGTTTTCAAAAGAAGCTTCATTCATTTAAATTCCTGCAATAAGTAACAGCTTGTAAATATTTAATTTCATTTAAAGGTAAAAGAATTCATTGCCTATCAGCTTCTAAAAGTAATAATGAGGCATACCTGGCAAAGTCCCACTTCAGAATGACATCACCCAAATATGAGAATGACATGCACTAATAAGCTTGCACTAAACTTAATCCAGACAATAAAATCCATGGCAATAGACATTTCAGAAGTTGTGTTTTGTTCACAGTACCTCTTTTATATATTAAATATAACACTGAATAGATTATGATTATTTTTCAATTACACCTGGACGATCAACCAAGTCATTTCAAATTCTTCTTAGATGGCATGTGCAGATCACAGAACTGGGAATGGAATTTTGAGTATTTAATTTCTAATTATGATTATTTAAACTCACCTGGAAGCTTAACACAGAAGCAGTGTATTTCATAGTATGTTTCCAATCCAAAACTAACCCTGGGTAAGATTTAAGGGATCTCTTCACAGCTTTCAATTTGGGGCATTAGATGAAATATACCACTCCTGGGCCAGTTTCAACTAATGATGTATTTTGGGGACAATTTTTTTTTAAACATCTACTATTGCTATGGTCTAGAGCTACAGGTCCTGCCATGAACACAAGATTTCCTTAAGCAATGCCATGCAGTCTGTCCAGCTCTACACACAATATGTGACCAAGTGTGAACATCCATTTTCACGGGAATGGCAACTCCCAAACTGATAACATGTCAGTGGCATAACTAACCAAGTCTTCCAAGATCTTTTTTTTTCAGATGGAATGGGGAAGGTGATGCTATTCAAGCCCTCGGGGAGAAAGGTGATTTAATACTGAGAGGGCAATGAAGGGAGAATAACAAAGGAGACACACAGAGACAAAGGAAGGAGGAATGAGACATACAAAAAAAAAAAAGCAGATGAGGAAGTAACAGAAGCAAAGAACAGCTGCAGAACTTGCCTAAAGGGGAGCAAAGTTTCTGACTCACTGATAGTAACTGTGACAATCAGGTTCACTTAATAAATACAAGTCTATTTAGTGGCTACAGAAAATAAAAAGCTTGCCTATTTTGTGCAAACCATCCACATACAACAGACTGTGGATCAAAGACTATGAACTCTTTATATTATTCTCTGGCACTGAGTCTATGCCTAAATGTGAATTTCAGTGCTCTCATCTCAATGGGCTCAACTTCTGAGCTACCAACCCCTGTGAAACATCACACTGGGCTGAGTTCTGCTCCCTCAGGGAAGCCTTGATGCACTTCACAAAGTACAGCAATGCAATAACCAGACTTGCTGGCAGTTTCTGCAAACAAGATAAAAATTATATCCTTCTGTAGCTTTACATTCCCATCTTCAGGAACAGTCTCTTCACAGTTAGGAACATTAGAGCCAAGATGTAATCCCTCACAATAGATGGACATTGATTCAAACAGGAAGTGGAGGCACTTCTTTTCATGCAGCTCCAGTGTTCATAAAGCATCTCTTGCCTCACAAACACACACAAAAGCATCCTGAACATTCCTGTGTGCTTGCAGACTGATCAAACTAAACCAAGTCCACACACTGATGAAGAAACTTGTCTTTCATTAAATTCTTTTGTTGTAGCAGTTCATGTCAGTTTAAGAAGTGCCTTTCTGCAGTTAACTAAACCACTAAAAATATTTTATATTGATAATTTACCAGCTAGCAATCCATTTCTCACATGGATGGTATATGGTAGTCTGATATCAGTCATCTCCCTCCCAAAGGTTCTTAAATCAAGAAATGGAACACAGGGCACAAGGTACTTATATAATAAAGTTTTTTTAATTCTCTCTTAGGGTTTTCCAGGAGCAATGAGATTATTAAAAGGTTCAAAGCCTTCTAAATGAAGCCCACTTTATAAAAAAAATCTGGTTTAAAGCAGTTGGAAGAGGAGAAAGGAAGGAAGGAAAAGAAGATCTTGTTAGTAGCCCTCAGTGTTCTGCCCAGTAGCCCTTGAGAGATGCTGCAGGAGGATGAACATATGTATTTCATTATGAACTGAAAACGTGTTCACTGAGCTACATCCTACAATTTTTAAGCAAAGGTGCCTGATTCAGCCTATATGCAGGGAATGTGTTCCTTCTGCATCTTACTTCACAGAAGCTGACAGGAACCAACAACTTAATCAGTGAATCAGAAAGTGGGTTTCACAGAGCTACAAAAATGCTGTTCAGCTAACATGCAACATTTTTTTTTGCTTCTCTTCTTTACAGTGGTTTTAGACAGTGTTAAATAATAGTATCTGTGACCTGAGAGAAACTTAGTACATTGGTAGTGGGCTGCTTGCTCAAAAAATATGGACACTTTTGCTCTATCCACACATCCTCTTCCCTCCTGCATGTGGTCAGCAGCACCTTGGTGGATGTCACATACAAGAGAGGAAAGAAGAAACTCTGGATTCTTTCATATTTTCTATCAGGCTGGGAAACTACAAAAAGAAGAGGATCAGATCTCAGCTGACTCCACCAGTATTGCCCTCCCTTATTCAGGGAGAAAGAAAAGCTCAGAACCACTAATAGTAACCCAATTTTCTACCCCAAGCACCAGTACAGTCAAGGGCAACCAGAGATTCACTGTCAGTCCTCTTTAATCTGTCACTGGTGCACAGGACACATCTCTCAGCATAAACGTTTTGCATAGTTTCTGTTCAGCTTCTACTTCTCACTCAGGGCAAAGAACATGTTTCAAGACTGCTCTCAAGGCAGCTGAGACCTTTCCACATACTAGCAATTCTGTGGTTGAGAACAGGCAGGGAAACACAGGAAAACACTGATTAAAAGCCAAACACATTAGCAAAATAAGAAATGGCCTTTAACATCAAAAGCTGCAACTTTGATGAAGCTGTGCTTGGGAGAAGAAAGCTTTTTCTATGCTCTAACCTCACGAAATACTACAATACTGAAGATTCCAAAGCCCTGTGCACAGCAATTAAACTAGTGCAGGTTACAAGACTAAAATGAGAGGCCAGAAGGAATGAACTTCACCTAGCACATGTGAGAGCAGTGTATGGCAGCCACATCTAATATGAACCCTCACTACTCTCAAGAGGGCCCCACAAAGTGCTCAGAAAGAGCACAGAGGGATCCCTCCCAAAACCAGCTGGGAACTTACAGATAGAAGTTTACTGATTCCAACCTGCCATGGAGTAGGATACAGGGGTTTCTTTATTTAAGAATAATCAAGATTAGAGCCTGTAAGTACAAACACAAAAATAGATAGCAGATCCTAATAATCTGATTTTGACTTCTTTTTCCACTGGGAAAATCACTGCAGGTTGAGGTGAGGTGGGCACAAGAGCATTCGTGTTTCTACGACATCCAACTGCTCCAGCAGTCCAATGGGCTCTAGACCAGCCAGGTCTGTGGGAATCTCCAGGCATTTGCTGCCACAAATCTCCCCAGAATTCACCTCATGAGCTCTGTACCAAGCTGATTGTTAGAGAACTGCATATGTGCACGACACCCATTTGGATCCCCATTGACTGGTAGTGGTAATTGAAGTAAAGATCTCTGCACTGAGAAAGAAATCCACTGCTCCCCCTGATCTGGCACATGCTGCTTTTGTTTGGTTTACTTCTGGTTTTATATCTCATCCATGGAGTCCTTCAAAAACCATGCATAGAGCTGCCCATACTAAAGGGGATCACAAGTTCCCCCAGCGTTATACTCTTATCTCTACCTATGTTAACACTGGTGCCTCCTTAGGGTGAACACCCAAACAATTGCTGGGAGCATAAAACAAGAGCTGAAAGAAGTGTATTCTGCTCTCCATAAATGGCAAGATTTAATGAGTGCTGCTGCAGATTTAGATGTGTTAGACTTCACAAACAGTTCCAATCCTCTGAAAAGACCAAGTTACAAGGTATCTTTCTGCTAGCAAACGCAGGAAGAATACCTTATTGTACCCCTTGAGGATAGTATGGCAACCTACTACCCCTGATACAATTGTGTTTTCAATGAAGAAACAACTATTTCTTCAGAATCAGTCACATTTACCACTGTGAAACAGTGCTGAAAGCTCAAAGAGTGATTCCAGCATACTCCTCTCACCCTCCAGCTCCATTCCCTTGGGCATCTGTCTGGCAGTGACAATTGTTGGTGGAGGGAAGCATGGGAATGCATTAATCATAAACAGGCTCTTCTTCACCACCTGAGAAAAGCAACATTTCTCCACCGTAGATCAGTTAGGGAGGCCAAGCTGCACACTGGTAAAATTTACAGGTGCATCAGCTCGATTCTCAGTCATCATCATCATCACCATCATCATTTATTGGTATTACACAGCACCTAAATGCTACCAACTCAGAGCAGAACCCCAGTACACATCTTGCTCATACACGTGCAGAGGGAAGACTGCTCCTTCCCTGAGCACTTTCAGTCCAGGGGCCAGACCAGAGACAGTTACTGTGATTAAAAAAAAGTGTTTTCATAGAGTGTAGCTTGCTATCTGTTAAAACTTAACACACTGGCCAGAAAAGATGGGCCTACTGCTCCACAGGAGTAAGGGGTTGGTGCTCCTAAATACAATGCTGCAACACTCATGCAGCTTTACTGTGCCTCCAGTGACAAAGAAACAAAGTTCATAAAGTGAATGGGGGAAAAAAAAATTAAATACATCTCCTTCATCTACTAGAACAAACTTTTAATAATGCTGCTGCACAGAAATGGCAAAAAAAAGCTTTTTTTTTTTTGCTTATGAACAAATTATTTAGGTGTTTTTCTTACTTCCTTAAAAAAATATATATATTTACTGTTCTGTGATTTTTAGGAAAACAGATAATCATGAAGATGATTAGAAGGATGCCAGAAATTAACAATAATCTCTGTGTGGAAGTACATTTCTAAAAATGTGTCTGTCAGATACACAAGAGGTACTATTACATCTAGGTACTGTCCTATCCAGATGGTGCAATTAAAGAGCTAGCAAAAGTGAGCTATAAAAGAAAACTTAAAAGGTAAAAAATGTTATTCAGAGAAATAAATATTAGTCTACAAGAGCAGAAAAAGTACAAACACTGAGAAAGAAACATAGTTGTTTGATTAAACTGCTAAACAAAGGCAGAAAAATCATATTAAATACAGGCTAAGTTTCACTGATACTCCTTTTAGTCACATAAGATTGTTCAATGATCTTGAAGTGCCAGAGTCTAGGCATTTAAATTAAACCGGACTACAAATTAAAAGGAGCCCTGATCAAAACAAACATCAGAACAAGCAGACAAGTTTGCATGACCTGAGAGAGTCTTTTCTTCTCTAATTCCTGGGCTGTACTGCCAGAGGAACAAAGAAATCACTGATGTGATTTTCTACAGTCCTGCCTTTTTTTAGGTGTTATGGTGATAACCATTACTTTAATATCAAAGTGCAAAGCTAATTTTTGCAAAAGCCATCATAAGAGATAGAGAAGTACTATTATTCTCACCTTGCAGGTAGGAAACTGCAAAATCACCTATGCAAGGCAAGTGGTATTTCAGAAGATACTGGTGAGGCAAAAGTTCTTTGGCACTACTATTCAGCTTCAATTTAATCCAACAGCTGTTGGAACCTCATGCTCTGTCTCTGGCCAAGCCTTAAATTTCCCCCAGGCATCCCCTCAGTTCCTTCACCTCAGTTCTTGCCTAGAGCTCCAGATGTGGTGATGGGGCTGTGCAGAGCATCACCAGCTCTGCCAAGGGCTCTCAGCCCTGAAAGGCAGCAGCACCTCAGCATCTCTTCTTTCCACAGCAGCCTCATCCAGGGCTGATGACACCCAGCAGGATTCACAAGCCCAGCACTTCTCTACTCATCACACTAAAGTCAGCAAGTCCAGCAGGTGTACCCAGCTTTCTCAAGCATGTCTGGTAAGATTGTCAGGGATCAATCCAAAAACCATCCCCATCTCCTTCCTAGTGCAGAAGTCCAAGCTTAGACTTAATGGCTGAATCATAGAATCACAGAATGGTTTGGTTTTGAAGGGACCATAAACTTCATCTAGTTCCAGCCCCCCTGGCATAGGCAGGAAACCTTCCACTAGACTAGGATGGGTATCTCAAAGCCCCATCCAGCCAGGCCTTGGACAGCTCCAGGGATGGGGCACCCACAGCTTCTCCAGGCAACTTTTTCCAGTGTCTCACCACCCTTGCAGTGGAGAATTTTCTCCTTTGTAATGAATTAAAGCACAGCAAAGGATCCCACATATTATTTCTTTAAAAGTGGTTTTCTAATTGGTGATTTGTTAGAGTTTTAAATTATTATTACTGGGACGGGGGGATGGGAATGTTTGGTAAGAAATGTGAGACTTTGAGAATAAAAATGCTAAAGATGTTGCAGGTTATCAAGTTTCATTCTGAGCTACAGCAAGAAGTCATATACTGTAGAATAGTTTCAACCTGTATTTTCTGCTTTTGCATAAAGCATCCCACTTGATTGTACTGCCTATTCTCTCTCCTTTATGTGAACAACCTTTGGTCTTAACTGATACAACCATAAAATATTATATTTGGACAGGCAAAGGACTTAGCATAAAAGCTTCTGTAATCTGGGCACTTTCATGTTTTAAATTCATAAGGTGGTCCATACCTTACAGAGCTTCTCATTGTAGCAGAACAATTACTGTTTTTATGAAAAGCTCATCATTTTCCCCTTCCATTCTTTCAAACAGGATCTACACTCTACTGAATTTTAATAAAGTCAAAAGGGATGTCCTCAATTCTTTCTCCAAAAATCTATATCAGTAGATTTCTAAGACCATCAGCTTGGGAGGAATGCATTATATTCCCACTGTGATACGTGGACTGCTATCCCCAGCCTCAACACATCCCTTATGATTTGCTTTGTTTATCATGCACGTGTAATACATCAGCAGTATCAGAGGGAGGATTTCAATCTGGTGTCTCTCTAGAGTCTACATTGCTAAATTTCCCTCTTAAACTGAGCTTGTCCCAACATCAGCACAGTAGTATTGCTATGATAGCTTGCTCTTAAGCAAGTCAGGTAAAGCCAGTCAAACCAGCAAACCAGGTAAAATCAGGTATGGCTGCAGGTATGGAGGGTTCATGGAGGAGGACTTGGAAGCATGTTTGAAATACACATTTACTAATTAAAGTTTGTACCAATTTTAAGTGTCTTAAAGAGGGGAGAAGAGATGCTATCTCCCTTTCCTTTAGCAGCTGGAATTTGCTGAAATGTGGATAGAGCTCAGCAGGCAGCAATGTGACTTACAGCCAGATGTAAGGCTGGTAGAGAGGAAAACCAGCAGCTGGTAGAAGCAAATAGATGAAGTAAGCCAGAAACTTTATAGCAATAAAAACGAAAACGGAAAAAGAAATTTTAAACTCCTGAGTTACTTCAATCAGATTAAAATCATTCTGCTTTCCACGTGGGATTCTGCTGTTCCATTCAAATATGATTACTGGGTTTGGTTTCTGTTTGTTTTTATAATCACACTATCATCTCAAGGAATTTTAAGAAAAACCCTCCCTTTGGGAAATCTACTTTTCACTTTGCAATATATCTGCCATTTATCAAAGGTCTGAGCTGTCAGGATTTTTGACCTCATGCTCCCTTTAGTTTCATAAAAAGTAGTCTGACTACTCTGCAGAAACACCACCCAAACCTTACCACAAATGGACTTTAGCCCATGTTTGCATAGATAACTACATTTACCATTACAGGTACTTCTACAGTAATGTTGAAGTCAATGCTTTTTATAGTTTTCCTCACAACCGACTGCAACTGAACAAAACAGAAAACTAATTAAATAAAATATCTGCCAAGAGAGTACATGTAGTGATCACTAGCCTCTACAAATCATATAAGGTGAAACTGTATCAAAAAGAGTAAGTTTCTAAATTAAACAAAGTATCTGTATATCAAATATAAACAAGTCTGGATCAGCTAAAGTTTTTGTGTGTAGCAATTATCTGTGGACATGCAATAAATCTTCCTTTCTGGTAAGTCACTGTTTTTTAGGACTCAAAAAAATATGTGCATATTTATATTTATTTTCCATAACAAACATATTTATGGGGAATCATGACATCAAGTTACTGGACAAATAAGTGCCTGCATGGATTTAATATTTTGACAACAAACAAAAAAAGGAAATACTGGCACCATGAAACTGCAGACTTGGAAATAGCTTGCCAAAGTCCTGCTCACACTACTTTAGCAGTCTGCACACAGCATGAAGAGCAGCCCCTGAATCAAAATCAATTGTGAATACAAGTCTCATTCTCCCCCTATTTCTGCTCTGGCTTTGATTTTTTTTTTCTTTTTTTTATTGGCTAGTATGAATGCAGAATGGGAATTCTTCAGGAGAGTCAAAAATAATACAGTTTTGCAAACAAAGTTGCTTATCAAGCACCAAAAACAAAAAAAAGTTCCTGGGATGACTAAGGTCTCTTGAAAGGAAAAGTAAGATTTTTAAAAGCTGTCATGAATTGACTACTTTTCCCCCAAATCAGAAAGGCTTCCATATTTTTAGTAAATGTGGGCACATGCATATTTAGCTTAACACACTAAGGGCTATTCTTTTAGCATGTTACCTGTATATATTCCAATTCTCAGTGCTATTTATCAGTTACACAGATGGCAATTACTTGCCCTTCCCACAGTAAATGGTGTGTTGCACCACCCACCTGCCACGACTTCAGTTTATGATATTTTAAGACTGGCAGGAAAATTAGTTCCACTTGCATGAGCCTTTGTTTGAAAGTAAGACCACACAACAGCTTTCTGTGGGCAGAGGGGACAGAGAGCAGAAATACTAATTGCAGGAATTCACTAACCAGATACATTGTTGCTGTGACAAGTACTGGCTTTGCAAGACCTACATCAAAAGTGATGGTTTTAACTATACATCCCACCGTAAGGAAAGGTTGGGGACATGCTTCTTGTTTACAGGATTTGTAAATAATTATTAGACTACCAAAAAAAGTAACGAGGACACAAAGCTGGAAGCAATTTGCCTATCTCCCTGTACTGCTCTCTTGACAAAGCAAGGAATTGTACCCTGATCTTCCCAGTGATTCAAGCCCACTTTATATCCATGCAGCCACATCCTCTGCTTTGCCATCAAAGCTGCCATTTCTCTAACTCACCAAACTAACAGCATTACAAGAGGATAATAAGTAAACATCTGACTTCTACAGTACAGAAAAGAGTGAAGAGAGAGGATCAATTTAATTTATGGCCTCTCTAGTTTCTCTCAAGACATCTCATGCAATCAAAAATCTCATGCTCCTACTGCAGCACAGGATGATTTACACGATGCAAATTATGTTTTTAAAACTCCACGTGCACATCAACCTAACCTCTGCCCCTCTCACATTTATGTATTTGCCCTTGATCCACACACCAGTACTCCATGGCAGCACTTTCAATGAACTGCTCATGCAGGTGAACATCCCTGAGGGATGCAGCTGCCCCTCTGCTTTTATAGTTATTTATCTCTTCATCGTGGAGCTCAAAGGAATAATCCTATTGCATATTTCTTCTTCATTTATTTTACTAGGTGAGGTGTTTAAGAGGATATGTGGTCATCTGGAGCTCATCACTGTCAAATTTTCAGCCAGGCAGCTGTAAAGGGTAAAGAAACTAGTTTAGCTCCTTGGTTTACAAAGTGCTGAGTACCTCCAATGAGGTGCCAAATGTGTGTGGTGACACTTTCAGATTGCTGAGTGCCTCCTGAGGTTCGAAGGGCCTGATCCAAAACCCCACTGCAGGAAAGACAGCCCTCCCCTTGGCTGCAATGCACCTGCAACAGAACAGAGCTTCAAGACTCAAGCCTGTGCTTCCAAGACAAGGAGAAACTTGGCACAGATTTACAAACACAGAATAAGGTGGCAGTTTTGAGAAACACTGGATCATAGCGTTCCTACCTCCAAACAACCCAGAGTAATATAAATAAATACATACATATCTACTTAAAGAAATAGACATTCAAGACTACTTTAAATATGTTTGGGATGAGGTGCTTATTTTCAGTTGTTTGAATATAACATACAGACATGCAGCAAAACTCTCTTCAATCCCTTTGAGCCCATCCTGTTTCCTTTGAGCTAATGCATTTCTTCCACTCCTTAAAAAAAAATATTCTATGAACTGTCTTTACAAATCATTTTTCTCTGGAAGCCTCTGTTAAAATCAGCTCTTCTTCTGGAAGCATGCAATAAAACAAAGCTAACTAACAAGGAAAGAAGCTGAAAAAAATGCTGACAGTCATACTGTAAAACATCCAGTGCAAAGACTGGCTGCTTTCATTTGGGTTAAGGCAGCAAAGTCTTTCATTAACAGGTCACTTGTTCAAGTACAGTTTTGACTGACAGTAATCACCTGATGGCCGGCAGAGTCAGCATCATACTTTGTAAGGAACTTTGCAAAAGTATTTTTTATTGAATGTATAAGTAATGTACACAATGTCTGCAGGCATTCATGATGAGTGTGTCATTCTGCAACACTGAATTAGTAGATAGCAACTAAGCAAACAAAAAAAGAGCTAAGTTGCAGCAAAGCCTGTAACCACTTTCATTTCTTCTGACAGTTGCCATTTATCTTTGCTTTTGAAGACACTGTGTGGTAGTATTCTAGTAAGGGAGCTGTAGCATACTGTGAAAAAATAATAACATTTTAGCAATACAAGCCCTCACTGCAGCATCTGTTATTAAATCTTTGCAGAGAGGCGAGGCGAGACCGCTAGTCATAACTGTGGATTAGCAAGGTTCTACTATATTCATTTTAGAGAGCAGAATGCTTTGCATGAAAGCTGTTACTTGCCTTCCATGTTAAAAAATGAACTTATGCCAACTTTTTAATACTGAATTCTTCAAGGACGCTGTCCTAACAGCCTGCAAGTACTGTCCACAGAAAACGGCAGCCGTCTAATAGCAGAGAAATGGAGGAAGGACAGAATCAGAATAGCTGATGCTGCTGATTTGTAACACTTTCTTTTCACAGAAAATGACCATCATCTTACACTTCCTTCCTGAGCAAATCAAAAACTGCCTTTGAAAGTGTCAAGCTTTATGATGCTGACTTCAACTCTGACACCCGATTATACAAGAGCATTAACATAAGCGCTCAGCGTGCTCCAGGGAATCACTGCATCCTCATCAGTGGAGCCTTAGCAGCTCCACATCCTGGCTGACTCCCTAGCAAAACAGGCAAAAACCCAGGACTCCAGGTCCTAGAGAAAGGATGATAATTCACATGAGAAGTAGAACACACACACTCTGAACTGAGCCAAGTTTAAGTAAACTTTATACTAAATTCACAAAGTTCAAGCAGAGTCAGAGCTTAGCTGAATGTAGTTAAAACGCTCAGGAGTTTTCCAGAAACACTAAAATCCTCCAGGAGAAAGTTCATCTTAAGCTTTCATAACGATATTTTCCTGACTGTGAAGTTACACAGACAGTGCAAGGTGCTATGTAATATTTACCCATGACACCCACTGTTATGATATAATGTTTCAGTGAAGAATAAATTAGAAGCAGCAAATCCGAAACCACCCGTGCAAATATGCAACCATTAATGGATTAATACGTAAAGAAGTGAAGACTAGCTGACACTGAAAATCAGTTTAAAAAATACTAGTGGCACCCACCGTGAGAGTTGCTGTCTAAAACAGATAAACAATAAAGACAAGACACATTGCTTTAACTGTGAAAAGTTGTGAACACTGATGCTTTAATGCAGTATCACTGGTCCCAGCGCAATGTTTTTATCCTGTAAAAGCCCCCTCGGAGCTGCTGCTATTCCGGACCTTTGCGGGATGTCCCTACGCACCTGCGGCGCCCGGCGGGGCCGTCCCGCTCTCCCACTCCTGCTGCACACATCGCCTCAAGCCCAGAGCTACGTTTTATTTCATATTCGGTTTATTTCGGGTTTTTCTTTCCCCGGCGCTTGAGGAGGCAGAGCGCGGCGCGGGGGAGATTACATGGGGATGATTGAATCGCGGTGAATCGATTAAGCCTCGACAATTTAATCTGGGACTTCACGCGGGGCTGGAGGAGATAATCCCCGCACCGCAGTTCGTCCGTGGCTCTCCTTTACCCGGATACCCTGGCACAGACCCGGGGGCACGCCGAGCGCACACGGACACCGCCTCGCCGGTCCGGAGCTAAGCCGCCCCGCTCCTCCTTCTCCTCCTCCTCGCAGCGCGGCGCGCACCGCGCACCCGGCGCCTTTGCAAGATGCGCGCTCGCAAACTTTCCAAACTTCTGGGGAAGTGGCGAGGGGTACCCGGGGTCGGCCCGACCACGGCGGCGCTTCGCCTCCAACCGGCACCTCACCGTCCGCAGCACCCCGAGCGCTGCCCGCGGGGACTCCCTCGCCCCGGGCCGGCCAGCGGGCGGCGGGAACAGCGCGCTCCGG
>WBNO01004764.1:140547-188775 GCA_013400575.1 Peucedramus taeniatus | reverse complement strand
GCCATCTGCTGGTCCGCGCCGAAACGCCGGGCGGGCTCCGGCACTCACGGACACGGCACTCGCGGGTCTCTCGGCGGCGGCGGAGCCTCGCCGCTTGTGAACTTTCACGCGAAGCTCCCGGGAGAGGCTTTCCGAGAGCGCCCGAGCAAGATTCACGCAGACGCTCGGCGCGGGTGCCCTGCAGCCCGAGGGGCGCTGGGGGCGAGCACCCACCTCCGCCTCTTTGGACACGAGGGATGGATGGCCTTGGTTTGGCCGTCCGTCCCAGGAGGCTGCAGCGATACGGTCAGAAGGGGTCTGTGGTCAGAAGCTGAGAGCTGAGGAGCAAACGAAGCCAGTGCAAAAATACGATTCCTATCATTAAGACAAGCGCTTCCATGGGGAAAAGGATCCTGTCCGATGTTCTGCCCCTCAGCTCCTCGGAGGCACCAGGTTCGTCACCTGCGTTGCCCAGAGCCCGCTGCTAATCCGTTGTTGCCCACTGTGGGGACATGCCCCTTGTAATTGGGGATTGATCCATGGCAGCCCCAAGAAATGCTCTCCTGGTGTGGTCACAGCCAGGAGGGACGATGACTGGACCTGTGCAGGGTGGCATCACTCAACTGACAGGTGAAGTGGTGGAAGAAGATTCAGCCACCACAGTTTGGGTGCTCTTCCTGCTTCACTGCAGTGTGCTGTGTAACTGTGAGTAAGTCTGGACTTGTGAAGCAGTTTGCCCCTCATGCTGTCAAGAGGGCACAAGTTAGAAACCCAAAATAACTGAGGTTGGTAGGGACCTCTGGAGAAGTCCTGGTTCAACCTGCTATTCAGTCCAGGGCCAACTCTGAAGCTCAAGCTAACCTCATGGTACGATAAGGATACTCAGGCCTAAATGTAAGAACACAAGTTTGAAAGACTATTGATGAAAGTAATGACTCCAGGTGTAGGCACCTAACAAAGGAGATCTGGGCTGGTTAAACCCAAGGTGAGTAAAGTTAATAAACCAGCTTTAGCTGTAATCTGCCTTTACCCTAATGGCCTAGAAAATTAGGATTACAAAGGCTTTTCTAGGAAGATTAATAGAAAAAATAGTATCCACTGGTTTAACTGTACCATTTACAGGCCTGTGATGACTACCACAGTGACCTAAAGTGACCTGGTTATACCAAATTCGTGTAAAAATTACTTTCAGCAAGCTATATGACTATGTATTAGCTGCACACCTTCAGTGCTAGGAGACCTGTGGTAACCTGCCCTGTTATTACTGTAATAGCTCGAACCAGAAGGCAGTTTCAAATTCAAGATGATTCTCCAATTCAAAAGAAATGCAGAATAAAAATTTAATAGTGTTTTTAAAAAATCACATGTGCTTTTTCTGCAGCTCCCAATAAAATCCTCTTTCAGAGTTCCAAGCACAGCCCCAGAATCTCAAAACAACCTCTGTGCAGCCTTCCCCCTTGTTCCTCCAGCACAGTGTCTGAACCAAAAGATACTGCCCCTTATCTAGGAGTCTCCAGATGCCAGTTACGGAGATCCTGTTCCAAACACCCTGCTAACAGGAGCCCAGGCAGTGACAGAAGCTCAGGTAGGCAGCACCACATGACCCAGGTCACCAGTAGCTGCCTCTGGGACTCTTGAAGGGGCCATGTATTAAATTAATTTCTGAAGAACATGTTGTGTAAAGAGAAAGTTAATTTTTGGTCTCAGATCTTGATTCTGGAGACAATATCAAAAGCTCAGAAGGCCTAGGAGAAGCCATAGGAGACTAAGGAAGGTGAAACAGGAGCATGAGACAAGACTGATTTTGCATCCATTTAGTTTTCTCACAGTATCTTATCCCTCTGAAACACTACCCTTGTAAAGCAAAAACCACTGGGTTTAAGTGAGCAGAAAGTTAATTTTCCAGACAAAACCCTCTTGACTCTTGTAAACTGGTCTCGACAACAGCTGTGGTCCAACACTTATTTGAATCACTGCTGTTTGGGTATGTTCTTTAGGGATACAGAAGTTGGGCAGTGATTCAACAATTCACAGAAGACACACAAGGAGAAAGTGATTCCTGTCGGAATAACAGATCCATACTGAGTGAGTCACCTTCCATCTTTTGCACCTCTGCACAAAGAGGAACAAGAGAAAAAATGCAATGCAGAATTATTAAGAGAACATTGACCAACCACAACTGTATCAACTGACATGAAGGGGTCATTTCCCTATTATTAGGAATACAATAATTTTGATTCTTTCATCATGGCCTCTCTCCTCTGTAACTGTGGATATTACCCACAGTTTGTAGAATAACCTAAAAGTATTCCGAAGAGATGGAAGGGCCCAAGACCCTACATGTTAAAACTGGCATGCAAAACCTAATACTTCATCTGAATAAATGCATCTGGACTTTGTCATGCTCATCCATTCTGCATTCACCACTGCGTTTGACAGGTTGGGCTCCCATGAGCAGCAGCAAAGAGATGGTAACATCCACATTCCTAAGAGTCAAGCTCTCTGTATCTGTCAGTTACTGACACTTCCCATGATGAGACTTAAAAAGGAAAAGAAAGCCAAGCAGTTGTTGCATAACTAATGAAGCCTGGTTTCCTCCAGCCTTGCACCTTATGGTCAACTGCAAAGTCTGCTTGAGTCTTTCCCCATTGTCAGAATATCTTTTCCATGATTTTCACAGGAACCTAGCAAACCCACTAATACAGTTCTCCTTGTCTGCCCAATCACAAAACTTGCCATTTATTTTTTGATTACCACCAGTTTGCCAATTTAGTTGAAATTGTCTTAAGGGCTCAGAAGACTCTGGCCAAGGTGGATGGATAGATCCACAGCCCAGTGAATCACTCACTGACAAGGACTAATCAAGCCTTTTATTCTTAGGCAAGTTAATTAAATATTTCACTAAAGAATCCTAAAGCTGAGAGAAATTGATGTAATTCTTATGTATGAATTGTGAGACTTGAATACATGGGGATGAATCACTCAACCTACAACTGTACTTCTCACTAATTGAATCCCTTAGTATCAGGCTTTTAAGAGGTCAAGGATTTAATGGAACCAAAAGTAGCGTCTCCATTTTCCTTTCTTTAGAGATTATCATAACCAAGACAGATGTGTGGGCAACACTATGAAAATCTTTGCACCATCTCTTGTCTCTGCCACTTAGTGAAAGGCTTTTGCCTGGCTTCTTCAATGGCTGTTGAATCTGGTTTATATCAACCAGATTAATACGTACTTACTGAATACTGCAATCTAATAAATAATGCATATTTAATCTATCAGTAATTCACAATTATAAAATGTATCTCTAGACAAGGGATGCTGTAGAAATAATACCTATATGGCATTATTTCACTGTGGTGCACACTTAATGACAGTAGAGTTTCAAAATACGAGTATGGAGCAGATTGGATGAGAATGCCAAGGTTTGCAAAACTGGAAAAGAAGCTTCATTATGTAACTCCCATTAATGCATTCAAAGTCCTGTAACTAAGTCACCTAAGAGATAAAATGATGTCTTTATTTTGTCCAAAGTCAGGTGACTGCGTCACAGGTCAGAGCCCAATTGTCTTAGGTAGGTACTGTAAAAAAAGAGAAGCAAAGGTTGATCCAACTTTCATCTACAATGTTTGATTATGCAAAGGACAATCAAAACAACATACTTATAGTCCAAAGCATGACCAGAATATTTAATTACGCCTTATTCTGTTGTGATTATTCTAGGTGAAATGCAAAGAGAACAGAAGTGCTACAGACTTTTATGGGTTTGTTAGCATCAAGGTTGCAAATAAAGGAAGAAAGCTAATTGGTAGACTAGCAAATATAATTTTGTCTGGAAAGCCCATGCAAGCTAAGAAATATAAGATACCAACTCTGATAAGTGAGAAGCTCTCCCAGTTTCAAATCTTGTTTAACTGGAACTTCTTAAGAGTTGCCAAAAGGATGGTTTAGATTTAGTTTAAGGATTCCTAAAACAAAGAGGCTTCCCTAAATGTCTGTAATCTTTTATGTCTCTTACAAGCTCTGGTTCAGCAAATACACAGGGACAGACAAAAAGATAAATAACTGAGTATCACAAACCTCTAAGCTCCTATAGTCCCAGAATAGAAATGGCTCAGAAATCCAAGGCAAGTTTCTTCCTGTTAATGGCAGAATTATTAGTGCTATGCTAATAACATTTACTTATATTTTCCCTGACTGTCAGATTAGATTAAAAGGCTTCAATTAACCCGCTTTATTTTTACCACATCAATTTCTAATCAAATACTGGAAATATTACAGAAAGCTTCAAATTCTGCTCAAGCAGAAACCAAGGTGCAATGCCAATACTCCTTTTGCTTGCAAATAAAAATATTGATAACAATTTGTTACATGTTTCACCCTCACAGCTGCCTTAGGTTGATAAATCAAGATGTCTGCAGATGCACAATATGGTGGAAAATCACAGAAGAATTACTCATTTAAGCACGCCCCTCATATATTGTTCACCTCTTTTAAAAGTTGATTTAAATTGATATATCAAGGTGCATTTAGGATACCTTATTCTATTCTTTAGATACAAAACAATTTCCAGTTATATTGTGTTTATGTTGATGACATCACTAAAAGCACAGGGACTTGCAGGTTTTTTGACAAAATGCTCATGCATGAAAGCAACTGAATCTCACATTTATCAAAATGCCCAACTCCAAAACACCTTATGATTCACTCTGACCATATCATTAGATAACAACTTAATAAACAGCAAAGCTTTATTTCCTCGTTACTCAATTAAAAAAACCCAAATGCTTTCTTCTCTGTTAAGTGAAAATTATTATACATAATGCCATACCCTTATGCCAAACAGCAGAGCTTTGATTTAGCTATGCCTCTGAGGTTCCAAAATAATTTTTATTTGTATATTGCAACTACTAAAAAAAAAAAAAAAANNAAAAAAAAAAAAAAAAAGCTTTCTATAGTCAACAAATCTAGGTGTTTTAACACTTTTCTCAGTAGTTGCTCCATTTGACAGAATAAAAAACTAAGCAGGTGTCAGGTTGTTTTATTCTCATTAATTAATTGATACATTGCTGTCAGCAGCAGTCCAGATGCCCGCAGAAGAAAGCCTAATTAATAGGTAGCATTCCTTGTCACAAAATAAAAAAAAAACTCTACTTCTGTGGGAAGTTCTGAAGTAAAAAAAAAGCAAGTAACTGCCTTTGTTCTATGAAGAACTGACTGAGCTACAAAGTACATGTTCAATTATCCTGTTCAAATTTGAACAATATAAAAGAGTGGATTTCAGTATAGTGTATTATCTCTGATTATTACAGAGAGCCCTCTCCAGGTATGGGTATACTAGCTGAAATGCACTTATGAGAAAAAATTTAGAAGAGCTGTAAGTGATTTAAGGAAAAACTAAATAGCTTCCAATTTTACCAGTATCACGTTAGCAAACAGCATGTACACAGAAAAAACTGACACAACCATCCCTTGGCCAGTAGCCTGTAAATAGGCAGTCACTGATTCAATGAAAGTAACTGAGCAGCTCAGCACTTTTACTAGTGAGTAGGTAAATATACATTATAATTTTGCTTAGTTCTAGCTCATAAAATAAAAGAGAAAATAAGTTTTACAATCACTGTCACTGAGGAAACAGGCTGACAATTAATACAAGCTGTCTTGATCTCCTTAGGTTTATCTTCCATCAGTCAAAAGGAAAAAAACCCAACTAACCTCTACACATTTGTTACGCCACAAAGCCTGAAACAGTAGCTTAGTCTGAAACAGAAAATAAAAGGTGAAGTGTAATGTTGTGGTGGCTATTGTAAGATTATCTGTCTTCAACCTTCATAATTTCTCATCAACAATTAATGAGCAGAGTTCTGAAAACATGGGAGTTGTCTACACCTTAAGAGCTCACAAGAGGACAAAACGTTTTTTGTTTATGTGGCCAGCTAGACCATGGGAACTTGTTTTTCCCAGAATAGCTTTCACTTATGTGTTTTCTGCCCTAAAATTTCATGGAGCTTATTTGGCAAAATATGGAAAGTTGATAAATATTTGGGTACTTAGATAATCACAATGTGATGTGAAGGATGTAATCCTTAGGTTTAGATTCATCTTCACATTTGTCTATTAAGTTCCTTTTATTTCAAATATAATGTTAATCTCCTACCAACCACTTAAATTCTGATCTAATCTTAACAGTACTTTTATCAGTGTCATTTTATTACACAGTTTGCTAATACAGTTGCATTTCTGAGAAAATGGTGTGAGAAAAATAAATATTAAGCTCACCTAAAACCAAACTGTTTTAAATCAGTCTTAGTCTTTTGCAAAGTATCCAGAGCTCCAGCTGTAAGATCTGGAGCCTACATAAAGGCACCATTCTTCTAGGAGGAGATGTTCCCATCTGGTAGATGTTTAGTGGGAAGTCAGTATGACATGTTTACAGCTACCTCAGTCCCCTTGAACTCTTCATGGAAAGAGCTTAGCAAGGAATGCAGATGTGAGTAGGCTCCAATTTATGGTTAATATGTTTTGACCATAGAGCAAATCCTTTCTACTGCAAGCATGCAAGCTTAAGTGGGTGTGGGACTGGGACCTAACTGTGTGGTCTTGCGTGCCTATTCCAAGGGATGGGGAAGGCTTTTGCTCTGAGTTTTCCAGGGAGTGTGCTAAATTTTGTCTCATGGCTGAGGTCTGCAGATACAGCACTGGCTGGTTCAAAGCCAAACCAAGAAAAATGAGAGGGTTCTCTGCAGAAGACATATTCAGCTAAAACATCATAGAAAACCACACTATTTTTAAGCTGTGAAATAGATTTACTTAAAGTAACAACCTTCAGGAGTGTCTTCTTTAAATAATTAACAGAACTGTACATTAATTTTGTTTAGGTGGTACTTTTTTTTTCTGAGCTGGCTTATTCTTTTTCATGTTCTTTTTTTTTTCCTTGTTTGCTTGCTATAAAAATTTGCGTGGTCTCAGGGAATAGATAGAGATAAGTCTTTCCCCAAAAAAGGAAGTTACTGAAATAACGTAGCACTGTGAAAAATGTGTACTATCAGATGCCAGGGAACCTGACTGCCACACATTTTGGAGAAGATAATTTTGAAAAAAAAAAAGCCGTATGAGTAATACTGAAAATTAAAGTGATAGAAACATAATAGACAACTGGTGCCAATTCCTCTCCTACAAACGATTGTTTTTGAAAAGCAAAACAGCTGGAGGCAGATGTTTTATGTAAGTAAAAGGCTGGAGGGCTTTGGAATCACGAGCTGGAGAAATACAAAGCATTTTACACTTTCCAAGGCACCCCTTATCAATTCCATTTCTCCACTTTAGCATTCATTTCCTTTAAGTCACTCTTGCTCTGCATTTGAGCCAGTTAAACAAAACCCTGCCATATTTTTAGCATCTTTAAAATCTTGTTTTATGCACCAAGCCAGGTTATTTATGTCAAGACACTATACTACTTTTCCCAAAGAAAAGGTACCTTTTGTCATTGTCCTATGAACACAGGATGACCTGACTACCTTGAGAAAAACCAAACTGGTGCATAAATATCATACTGTTTTGAACAGCCCTCTATAAATCTTATCATTGGTACCTCATATAAACACAAAGGATGAAAAGGTAAAGTATTTCTCTATCTTTTTTTGTTTTCCATGTGATATTTTCTCTCCAGTCCCAAACATTTGTGGCCTACTGTGAAGTTTCCTTTCACCCAGAATCTTGAAAGAGTCTAAATGTCAAAAAATGCAGGTAGACATTTTCTATGCTCTTGGTTCCTAATTTCTAGTAAGATCAATGGAAGCTATGAGCCCATATGCATTAGAAAATGAATTTGCATTTAGAAATTGGCATTAGTGGCTGCTTCAGTTTTCTTCAGAATTATCAAGAGCAGGGAAGTCTGGCAAACATCTGTGTTTGTTCCAATGCCTGGTACATCGTTCACTTTGAACCTGGCAATAGGCACCCTGTGAGAGGTAAGTAAGAGCAAATGTCTGTCCATAAGAAACAATTCACTTGCCCAGAGGGGCTGTGGACTCTCCATCCCTGGAAGGGTTCAAGACCAGGCTAGATGGGGCTCTGGATAACCTGGTGGAAGGCTCCCTGCCCATGACAAGGGGTGGAATTGGATGATCTTTAAGGCCCCTTCCAACCAAAACCATTCTGTGATTCTAGTACATAAAGCTTATACAACAGCTTATAGAGTCATATTATTTTTCATAGAGCTCCAGCTGTAAGAGCAGAAGACTACATAAAAGTCTCAGTGCTGGCTTTAGCAAGTGTGACAATCCTCATGTCTTCAAAGAAAGACTGAAAACACAAAATAAATTAATCCTCTACACTCAGGATACTGGAAAACAAAGAGGGGTCAAGAACTTCATTTTAGTTTCACTTTATTTAAAACATTCTCATGATTTTTCAACATTTTAGTTTTTCTTTCACAGTGTTTTGGCAGAAGGGTCTAGCATGATGTTCTCACCATCTTCTGCATGACTAAACTTGCAAAAGCATTTGGTGGTTATCACATAACTGGACTTGAGATGATTGCTTCTGCTTTTGAAATGATACTTAGAATTACAGAATCAGAGAATGCTTTGGGTTGGAAGGGATCTTAAAGATCCTGTAGTTTTGACTAGATGCCGTGGGCAGGGAACCTTCCACTAGATCAGACTGCTCAGAGCACCATCCAGCCTGGCCTTGGGAAGTAATTTTCATGAAAAAAGAACTTAAACTAGAATTATTTTTTCCATCTTTGGTTGATAATTCTGTATTCCTGAACTATAGAAGACAGAATACGAAATCTAGGGAAAATGAGATTTGAAACACCTAACAAAACAAATCTGCCTAGGGCTCATGAAAGAGTGTTTGAAATCTGAATTTGCATCACCCAAACTGTAAAAATTGTCAAAGAAACAGAGAATGACTTTCATATACATTTTAGTGACAACACTACTGCTAA
The DNA here is from genome assembly GCA_013400575.1 of Peucedramus taeniatus. Classification (NCBI taxonomy): domain Eukaryota; kingdom Metazoa; phylum Chordata; class Aves; order Passeriformes; family Fringillidae; genus Peucedramus; species Peucedramus taeniatus. The sequence continues at coordinate 179,843 of WBNO01004764.1, read as the reverse complement.
AGTCCCACACCTCACTCTAATTTCATATGTGATTCAGAATCTAGCCAGAGAAGTAGCACATTTATCCACCAAAATACTTAAATAGTGTTTAAAAAAACCCCAATCAAACAGAATGATCATATCTTTTCTTCAAAGACAACTTGCTCAAGAAAAATACAGTAAGCCCACAGATTTGTTTCTGCTATTGTAAAGATTCAGCAGTTTTAGTCTGCTGTAATCATATAAATTCATCCATCCATAAACATAACTACTGTAAGTCTTATTCAAGAAAAGCCATTAAAAATACCTGAATGGTGGAGCAAAAATAGCAGTCTGAAAAGCAAATAAACCATCCATAGCTATTTTTATAAGACTGAAACCACCTACACCATACTGTCAAAAATTACTTTTCCCCATGAATTTTAAAACTGTTTTATGTAGCAAAAATAATCACCCTTTGTGCCTATAGTGTGGTGTTTATATGTTTTCCCTTGTTCAGTTTTTGATACAGGAATAAATCATTGTTCCTGCAATTTTCCAGCAGTAGTTCCAGCTCTTGTAGTTTCAGCCTGCATAGAACTGCATGAAAGGATACAAATCTTCTGATTTGGGAGAAAAAATTAAAAAAAAAATACTTCTCACAGGGTTTCTGTTGTCAGCAGAAAATATTAGTGAAGAGATTCAGTTGTAGATATCTTGCTACAGAATTTTTCTCATCTCCAGTTTATTTCTACCCCTTTATTTTAAAAGCACTTTAATTTTCTAGGTTTTCCATCTCAGCTGTATTAGTAGTTATCCCTAAGGATATGAGTATTACTGTGAATCAGGTGCATGCCCAAGTATCCTTCCATCTCCAAAATCAGTCTAATTCTTTGTCCAGCTGTGGAGTATTCCATATGGCTCCTGGACTTCCTTAGTTTAATCAGCCACCACAGCAGCATTTGATACAGTGCTTGTCACTGTTAGGTTATAAATTATGGAGAATATGTTGAATACATACTGATTTTGCAATTTAAAAAAAAAAAGAGTAAAGGAAGATATTTACCAAGGCTCACAAATCAGCAGAGATCTTGAGCACATATTTAACTCATTTAACTTAAGTCATGCGAATGGATCCACTGATTTCTCTAGGAATCTTCCTCTGCATCCCTTTAAATAAAACATTTTAATGAATTTTTAAAGGGTTAAAATGGTGCAAAAATCACTTCATATCCATTTCATCCACTAAGCATTAGCATTTCAGAGAAGGATTCACTTCATGGTTGTACTTCCCATACTACTGATGCCTCCATGTAAGCTGTCATATTGGTCATCTGGATTTTTTATTTCCACCTTACTCTACAGCCTTATTCATGCTGTGACCCCTAAACTAGGTTGGAAACCCATTTGCAGCACAGTCAAAGGGAGAGGCCACTTAGTAATCTAAGGTTTTAGGTTTTAGGTTTTAGAGATATCTGGGTCCCAAATATGCCATCAGGTCAACAGACTAGCCAAATTAAAGGATATTTTGGTGTATGGGTTATACAGAGGATGCTAATCTAGGACAGGTCATGCAATGCAAGAGAAATACTGCTGCTACTTCTGGCCACCAAACACCTACCAGAGAATAAAAGCAGCCTCTGGCCATTTAGAAGTTTACCACCTCTGACATATACATCAAATTTAATAATGTCTCAACAGCTACAGCCATCCACTTATTGCTTCTCCTACTGTAAATGTTGGGGTTGACCCTTAGACAGTCTTACTGACATGCAAACCAAGCCTACAGGGACCTTTTTAGGTGGATGTAAGCCTTGCATAAGCTCAAGTGGAAGAAAATGTTCCAAGAAAGATTCCATTAGAGCCATAATGCAAATAAGATATGTTTCCTTTTTTTTTACTAGGTGCCATTATTTCCAGTTAGTTACATATCCTTACTATCTTTCCAAAAAGTTTACCTCTTTCTCTTCTTGGTATTTATTACCTTAAAGAGTTCTGCCACTATTCCCCATCATCGTCATCTTATAATTGTGGTTTCCCTGAGTTTTACCCATTAAACTAGATTCACACACAGGGTTGGAAGAGACAACCCAACCAGCTCTGCTTAAGCTCAGTTGTGCTGGCCCCAGCTACGTTACCAAGGCTGCTGGGCTTATGCTGATTTAGCCAGCTGAAACTCCAGCAGAGACTGCACCAACTCCTCTCTGAGACACGTCCCACTGGACACCAGGAAGACATTCACATCCATGTTTGCTTTTTCTTGAGGAGCTTCCTGGAGTGGCAAGTCAGGATCTGACTTTTCTTCATAAAAGGTTTACTGATTATGAATGTTCTGTACCATTCTTTATCTTCTTGTCTCCTCCAAACTCCCAGAAGATATATATTAGGCATCTGTGCATCCTGTATTACAAGAGGACCTTGCTTTTCAGCAGTTGAACTTTCAGGAGGGTCTGTGCAACTTTCAGAGAATATTATCCCATGGGATTTATTGTTTCCACAAATTCACTTGAACCAATTTCTAAAACATTTTGAATCAACATCTTCAAAAAAGTAGAGCAACAGTGTTCATAGTAGGTTTTCTTACAAAAACCAGATTTTGCCATGCAGATTGTGAATGAGGCATTTATCACTGAATCAATAAATGCACCACTTACTTCTGTAGTTAGTTTGACCCTCCAATTTTGAGTGTTAAAATAAATGAACCTACAATTAGATAACAAAAAAAAAAAAAAAGGACAGAAAACAGGTTAAAACAAATAATCAAGAAAGAAGATATTTGCAAAGACTTGAGTTGAAAGATCATGAATGTGAATACAATCTCATGAAATATTGCCAAGAGTTGACCCACTAATGACAACAAGATGAGAACAGTGTCGTTGGTTTAATAGGGAGCAAGAGGAGGCTTTTCAGATAACAATACACCAGTCTACTGAGTCAGGGCCAGACTCTGCAGGTAATCAAATACCTCCTGCTGTTCTGATGAGCATAGGTAGATCACATCACCTTCTGTGCAATAACATGCTTTACACTTCTCAGAATAGCATCTGCTTCTTTAATATATGTGTGTCACAAGGGTTTGGATAGGGAATCCCTGGACAATAATATTTTAGAAGAGCTGTCGTTGGCTCTATTTATTTTCCAAACATGTGCAGGTGTAAGAGGCAGAAAGGTTTGGCTCTTAATGCTACAACATTCCTCATCTGCACACCTGCACTTCTGGCTTCTCTTCTCATCAGAATGCTGAGAGTTGGTAACTGGCACTGCTGTATGATTAATTTTAGTGTTTAACATATTCTAGCTCTGTGCATTGACAAAGCTAATCAAAACTAAATAATATGTGGCACTATCCAGCTGGCTAAAAACAGAGCAAATTACATCAAATTCTTACCCCTTTTGAAGTCAACAGAGTTAATTGTTCCAAACAGCATATGTGTTGAGCTTAGGCTTGCTTATAGACTGAGTGTAGCCATAGGACTGACCAATACAAAAAGGGCATTTATCTGGCATGTTGTCTGAACATCCTTCTTTCCAAATCCTCAAGGAACCATGTTGGAAAAGATACTTAAAAATAGTCCTCTCCTCACATAAAATTTCAACATAGCATCTGTTATTTTACCATATTCAACAGCAGCAAGGCCATCAACACACAGCAAATCTCTGAAACTCCCACAGGATCCTCCTGTGATAGGCATGTGATACACTGATTCACTCACTCAGGATACCTTGTCATGTGGCTGGACTGTGGTGCTGAGCTTTCTTTTCAGAGCACTTTTTATTGCTAAAGAAACCTGTGAATACTTGTCAAGTTCTAGAAAAGCACTGGGAAACCTTTCTCAGCAACTGTTTCTTATGAGAACTGAATTTGTGTCTCTGCTATTTTTATTACACATTTCTCAAAAAATATCAGTAATCACTCCATTGTGACAACACTTTTGATGAAACATATTCAAATTAGAATTCACCAGCTATGATTATTTCCCCCCCCAGGTTGTACTCCCATGGATTTCTCTAAGAACCATCCTCCTTTCAAAGCCAGGCATTTCCTCCAGGCTTAATATGGCGCATTCAGGTATTTGTAATTGGGTGCTAGATTTCCAGCCAGAAAAGTAGCTACAAGTAGCTATCAGGCCAAAATGCAAATATTTCTGTGTAAAATACACTAGACAAAAATACAGCATCTCTCCTATTTTGTTAATGATGCATGTTCCCTGTCTCCAGAGGTGATCAGATCACTCCAGTCTAGAGCCCAAGCATCTCATACAGACATTAGGGATAATTTGGGGAGCAGAGAACTGAAATTTGAGATTCAAGCTAATATGGCAGCAAGAGTTCATTCTCATCAGCTGAGGAGGTGGCTGGAAGTAAAGGGTCTGAAATGCAGAAAGAAGGGTTAAAGAAACGTTCCATAAGGTGAAATCCAAATCCAAATCCAAATCAGGAAACATTCCATAAGGTGAATTGCCAACACTTGAAGAGAATGCCTCTGGTGACTGCAGATCCCTGTGCATTTTTTTAAGCACCAGTAGAACAAGGCTTTTTGGAGAATGGCTGAGGTACAGTTGACCCTGGTTTGGAGCCAAGAGGTTCACCAGATGGCCATTATCAGCTATATTTTACATGTGCATAGGCTTTATTTTAAACCAGAACACCACAAATGAGAATTTAGCCCTCAAAAGAGGAGGTACTGAGCAATACCCTTGGCTCAGCTTTTCCTCTACCACTTTTCAACCAGATATTCCTTTAACTCCTTTCAAGCTACAGTCCTTCTTGTATTCCTTGGTCTCCTGGTCCATTTGCATACAGATTTTCAAAGCCCTTCTATGCTTTAGGCTTATATTATCATTTAGTTTTCCAGTCACTCTGCTTGCCAGCTTCTTTACCCTCCATTACCTTGTCTGATAGAATTTAGATTGCTTTTCCAGTATCTACTTCACCGAACCATTTAAAAGTCATTCTTAACCACTCTTGTATTATTTCTACAGCAACTTTCATTTATTATTCTCAAAACTCCTTACATGTTGTACATACAGGTCCAAGATTATGAGGAGAAAAATATATCTTAGGTAGAAGCTTGTTAGTTTTGGAATATTTTGTGGCTTTTTTAAGCAGATGTTTCAGCTATCAATAATAACTTTTTATCATGTCATGAGTACAAGAGACTTCCTGTGCATAAAACCATGAATACAATACTATGATAGGAAGTGCTTGTTATTAACCTTACTGTGTATTTAGCAAATTATTTAGTATGTTTTTTACTGTAGCTGCAGAGACCTAGGGGGTTTTGACATCTTCACTTGAAGATGTGTCTAAGGCACAAGAAAATATCATCTCAATTGTAATTGCTATCACTTGATAAACAAAGCAATGGAGAAGGAGCATATACAGTATATGGACATACTTACAGTGTATGTGTATATATATATATACTGCATACACAGAATATGGCATATACATGGCAGGTACTGGCACGTATAATCTGGGGAGGACTTTTGCATACACAACCTAGGGAGCAGCAGTTACACCAAAGAAGCAGCCAGAGGCAGCTGTGGAACTCAGAAGTGAAAGGATTAAAAGAAGTACAGGTCAAAGATCTGCTACAAAACCTGTCATATCCAGGATGACTAAAGAGGAGTACAATATAGTTCTATGAAATAATTGCTAGGGAGAAAGTAGCTCATGAATTTGGCATACAGAAGGGCTAAAACATTTTAAAATAAACACTTCTAAGTATAATTAAACTCCACATGAGATGTTGTAGAAGCCAGAAGTATAAAGAGAGAGTAGAGACAGGTAATGGCACATTAAGGCATTTGAGCATCATGATACAGATGGAAGATCCAGCCAGGTCTGAAAGTCCATGAGTTGCAATTTACAGAAAGGCTGGATGGCACCAGGGAAAGATTATTCAGTATTTGCCCTGTTTCCTTTATTTTTCTCCAAACATCTGTTACTGGATATTGAGAGAAAATGTTCTATTTATACCTCTCTGCTTTGTTTGTGTCATCACTTTAACTTCTTAAATGCAAAGTAGCTAAACTATAAAAGGAGAGCACAGCAGCAAGCACACCTTTCTATCCCTTCATACACTCAGATTGGAAGCAATAATAACTAAATAACAACAAAGGCATGTGAAATTCAATGACTGACACGATGGCACTATCAAACCAGCTGGTCAACTACCAGAATCTTGTCCAAATGCTATTAATTTCATGACCTTTAATTGACTTTTGCAAGATATTAAGCAAGTCAGCCATATGAACATCTGGGGCCCAAGAAACTTGGTGCAAAAGCACCAAGCTTGAAGTCTCCCTGTTAAGGAATGTGTTATTTCAGTGAAGGAAGTGGTGGAAGATTACTGAATTGTAAGAAATCATCATCTAGTCACAGAGGAATTTAGGAAAATGAAATGATTTAATGTCTCAGAAATTGTGAGGGTAGATTGGAGTATGTGTTCTGGACAAATAGGATTAAAGATATAATGGCAAAAACAGAACTGTAGAAAGAAATCTGCATCTGCTAGAGAGATTATTATTAGTTACTAGACATTTTCAACAGCAATTTTGGTTACAATTTATTGAACTCTTCCTAATGCACAGTGATGGTAAAATTCTAGTAATGTTCACCAGGAAAAAGGAGTTGCAAAGTATTAGGTTTCTAAACAATCAGTTTTAACCTCACTCAGGATCACAACTTCAGTTTTAGAGTTTTTGCTCAGACCAATCTCCTCTATATTGCCTATTCCCCTAAAACATTACATGGCACCTTCCTGCTCCTTTGCATTATAATAAGGTGCAAAGTCTATTCCAGGCTGATTGGGCAAAGTCTTGTCACCAACAGTTAATACCATAAATTACGGTCTCGATCATATAATTAATATCAATCTGAATAGAATTAAGGTGCAGTTGCTACTTATTAAAATTCTAGCTCCAAGCCATGAAAAACATATATAATTAATTTCATAAAAAGAGAGAAGATTCTACTAAAATCAAGTGCCCTCTCATCACAGTCATAGTGAATGTTCTGTTACTTATGGTCTCCATATAACTTCATTTAATTAATTCTCTTTAGTAAAACTTTTATTATCCTAACTTACAATCTTAACACAGAAGAAGTGTTGGAAGCTTTGATTTTACTCTGTTTAATGACTACTCCTTCTGAAAAATATCTGCTTTGTTGTTTGAATTACACCTTCTGAGTATGAAGTTCAGAATTTTTCATTCACACTCGGACTCTGAGCTTACACTTTATTTATGAAGTGCAGTCTATTTCAAATAATGAACCAAAACACACTGTTCCAACAAAGCTGAGAAACTTAATTACACAATAAAGTCCTAATGGTTTGGGGTTTTGTCAGGTCGTTCAGCACAAATGGAAAGAGAACACCAGACCCCAGAAAGGACAGCTTTTAAATTTCAGTCAGACAAATGAAAAAATTGTAAAGATTAGGAACACGGAATCAATATGGTTCCATCTCCTGCAAAAAGTCTGTATTAAATATTTACATTCTGAAAGCATCATGATGTATCTGATTTCTGTGAGTTTGAAAAATGGATCTAACATAAGGATCTGAGTGTTATACCTAAAAGTATGCTCTTAAAATATGTGGGAGGTGATAAGCACAGGATTCTTAGTGAGGCTGAGATATCTGCCTTCAGCTTCTTGCAGTAGAAACTCTCCTTTACAAACAAATAAATTAGAATTTTTTTTCAATAGTTTTTAAGGACACTGAGAACATTTACAATTTCAACAATTATTTCTTCTGTATTCAAAAGGTTGTCTAGTTTAAGCAATTGCATTAAAAGTGTCAGAAAATCCAGTTTTTCCCAGACAAAGCCTTCTAGTTATAAACTACAATCAAAATAAACCATGTTTTAGTGAGCTCCCCTGATTTAAAACATATACTTCAACAACTACTAGCATTAAGAAAACTCAAGATGGATTGACACTGATGCCTGAACACATTTGAATCAAAGCTATTCCAACACAAACAGGTTACACCTCCCTCACCAGCCAACCTGTTCTCAGAAAACATGCAGGAATATTATACTTCTACTTCCTTTCCAATTCTGGTGATTTAAACATAACTATTGATGAAACCAGACCTGGCTGTGTCTTTCCCTAGCAAAGAGGCTGTTATTATTTATTGTCACTAAATGACTCAAAAAAACTTATTGATGCTGCTCAAAGGACAAAGGACTCTAAAACCACAAGTGGAACATCCATCTGCAAGAACACACCATTGTCTAGAAAAATAGAGTAGATATAGCTGCAAGAAATAACAAAGAAATGAGCAGGGGTGGAAGGATTATTTCTAATATGTCAGAATCTGACCCTAAAGGAAGGAGCTTCTTGCTGTTTGTGAGAGTGGTTGTGGAGGAAAGTCAGGGCATGGTGCTTCACTCCATTCTCTGTCCCTACACTTCAGAAAGGTATTGTGGGTGCCAGGAAAGCAGTGGACCAGGGGGAGCACATAATACAGGTCAGATGTATCCAGCAGGATCCCTTCTTTCACATTATGGCTGCATCTGGTACTGGCATTCTTCTTAGGTCAATTTGTAGCATTCTCTTGAATTCTCACTTTCAAATCTCTGAATAAAAGCTAATTATATTAAGCAGTTTTAAAATCAGAGGGACAATTCTTGTTGCACTGGCACCTATTGAAATCACTGAAATCAAAAGCAGCTCTGTTGGAGGTACACTGTGGAAATACAGCTCCATAAGATCTTGAGATCTTCACATTCCATGATAAGGAAAAGACAAAAGTAATAAATAAATCATATTCCACAAAAACAAACAAACCGACTAACCAAACAAACAAACAAGAACAAACAAAAAAAAAACAAACAAAAACCAAAGAAACCACCAAAAACCAACCAACCAAAAAAACCCACCTGAAAATGCATTTAAAATAAGAAAAGTTTTACTATAAACTGCAGGTGGACACTTCTTAAAATCCCCATTCCTTAATATAAGGAATAGTAGTTTCTGTAATTTTTAATCATGAAAGAGGACATAATAAACAAAATAGTAATAAAAATAAATTTCTCCCAATATTTTTATTTCCTTCTTTTAAAAATGTTGGTGAATTCTGAGTTCCATGCAGAATGTATATCAGCAGAAATGAGTAGTCTGAAAGCATGAAAGCTGCTCAAGGGCTGCAACATGTCCTTACGCAGAAGACCACTGAGTGATGTGAATGCTATGAACAATTTGACAGTTTGCAGACATATTGAGCAGCAGCAAGACTGCATTAGAATTTTAAAATATCTCACTAGAAACTGTAGCTACAGCATTTGCTGTGCAGTGAGCTAATCTGAAGACAAACTGGCAAAAAACAAGACAAAAAAACTGTGCTACCTGGCTGATAATGCATCAGCTACAGAAATAATGTAAGGAGGAGAAAAGCAGAATTGCTTTTCAAAATCCAAAAACTGGATTTTGCTTATTGAGTATAGAAAATCAGTCTTTCAGTGTCATGAAAAATTACCAGTTTGGGCACCTGTTCTTTGTATAATTAACACGCAAATAATTAATTATGAAAAGAGTACAGAAGGTGAACAGGGTACCTGAAGTTATGAGCACTGAAAGAACAAATCCCAGTTTGTGTTGTATGAGGACTATAATTGTAGCCAGGTCCCTCTGTGGACTCAAACCCAGAGAAGAATGGAACAAGGGAATGACACCCCTAACTTCAGAAGGTCTCTTTCAGTATCACTGATTTAGCACTTCAGAATTTATTTACCTGATACAGAGATTTTTATCATTATCCATCTCTGCCATGATGCCTAGATGAAGTGAGCTAACATGTAATTAAGCTAAATGGTTGGTTTTTTTACTTACTCTAGCAAAAATGTGTGCCTGGATACATGCACCTGTATACTTTACACATGCAATGGTCACTTCTTTTGCATGTATTTATGTTTCCCCATTTCAACCTTAGACTGTAGAAGACACTGTAGCCAGACACTTTGCTATCAGCCTCGTGCAGCATTAAACAGAGAAAAGCCCTGGTCCTCTCCAGCTCCTTCAAGTAAGACAGACATTATTGATAGTGGTGATCAGGGTCAGAGTCCTGAACAGCTCAGTACAAGACTGAGTCACATTGTTCCACTGCCATGGATCTCGGATGAGTCCTGCATGGACCAACTGCCACAAGGAGGGAACACCAGGGATAAATGCTGAATTTGTAAGTAACAATTGATGATTTGTGGTAAGACCTATCATTACAGGTTGACTCATGCATTAGGTGAAGATTATTTTATAACCACAGAAAGTATATCATAAACCCTCAGATTTTTTAATTGCTGTGCACTTGAAAGTTCTGGAAACAATAAATTCTTTTTTTTTTCCATCATATCATCCAGCTGTTTAGATAAAATGTCTGCAATTAATAAGATGACAGATGTATACTACTAGGCAAAATTATTTTTTATTTTATTCCTCTATCTAATATATACGTTCATATACTAGATATATCAATCTACTACATATCTACTCTCTTTATCAATCTAAAATGATATGTAACTACTCATATATTGTTAATTCATGTACCTAGTGTATTGTATCCTTGCACTCTTCAAACACACTGTGTACATTCTTGCCATGAAATGAGATTTTCACATCTATATGCACATCAGGACTCAACCAGGTAAGAGACTATACACTGTATTGCTCCTGCACAGGCATACATTTTTTGTCCATTTTAAGTGTTTTGAAGAATGGGAATGTAATTTTCTTCAGATTTTTCTCGTCCTGCACTCTTGAACATACCTCAGCATGTTGCTTATTCAAGCTAATTTCAGCTAATGAAGCTACAATTCTCAGGCACTGTTGCTTCCTAATCAGGATGTATTATCCCTGCTGGATCCTTTGGCCATGGCTGCAGTCACCAGCCCATCTTTAGCTGGGTTTGCTCAGGCTGTTAAGGGAATGATGTAATGTATTTGTCTGACTCATTGACCCAAGGAGCACCTATTGGAGGCTGTCCAGAGAAGGGCAATGAAGATGTTCAGAGGGCTGGAGCACCTCTGCTGTGAAGACAGGCTAAGAAAGCTGGGGTTGTTCAGCCTGGAGAAGATAAAGTTCTGAGGAGACCTTACAGCACCTTCCAGTACCCAAGGGGGGCCTTTAACAGAGCTGGAGAGGCACTTTTGATAAGGGCATGAAGTGATAGCACAAAAGCAGAGAGAGACAAAGTTTAGATTAGGTATTAGGAAAAAAGTCTATGCTGTGAGGGTGGTGAGACACTGGCACAGGTTGCCCAGAGAATGCCCCAACCCTGAAAGTGTTCAAGGCAACCAGGGAGGATGGTTGCCTTGAACACTGAGCAACCCAGTCTAGTGGAAGGAGTCCCTGCCCATGGTAGGGAGGTCAGAAAGAGATGATCTTTACCATTCCTTCCAACACAAACCATTCTAGGATTCTACAACTTCTATGAAAACACAGTCAGGAAATCTCTTTGGGAAGGACAGAAATATCTTTAAGTCTCTGACTGACAAAAAAATAAAATACTTCTCTCCTTCCCCAGGGCCTTCTTAGAATCACTAATGCAGAACAAGTATCAGTGTCAGCTTTCTTATTCCCAGCCCACCACTCAAAGACACCTGCACTGGCTCTGGTTCATGCCAGCCTTGGCCTCTTGGTGAAGATTTCCTAAAAACATATCAATTATGAAATAACTGCCAAGACAATACCACTACAACTTCTGTTCAAATTGGTGATTTTTTTTTTCCACAATGTAATGAAAGCATTGGTGCTTTCACCAGTCCACTCAGCAATCCAACACATGAGGGTTTTAATCCAGACACAGTTCACTATACATTAATCCTGTCTGAATTAATTAGACACAGATAAATTCTAAATTAATTAGAAGCTTTCAGGAAAGAGACAGGAGCACTACTGTAAACAGATTGAATACAAAAGCTTCTGATCAACATGCAACTGCAAATAAAAAGGCAAACAACATGTAGGATTATGGGAGAAGGAGGGGAAAATGGGATTTCTTGAGATTCTCAGACTCATTTTTTGTAATGGATTGATATAAAAAATATATTTTAGCATGCCATCTTATTCTAGTCATTAGTATATCTTCAGCTGAAATAGTGCATTTAGTTCTGAGAATTTTACTTTCCTCTATTATCTTTGAAAATAAGTGCTTCAGCAAGATGTCAACAAGAAGAGACATATGACGGACATTTATAATCAATGGTATAGCCACAATCAGCCAAGGTTTGGTAAACCTTCACTCAGGGAACTAGTGAAGGTAAAAGGCAGAAGTATTCTAAATACAAAAACTGTCAGTTAACCTCTGAAATTCATCACCATCAGGCATTAAAATCAAATCTTTAATGTTTATATAAACAACATGAACACACAATTTTTATAGCAAGAGTAAAAAAAAACATTTAACTTGATGTTTGGGTGGGTTTCTCACAGACAGCCATTATAAAAATGCCTCTCCCAGAGGAAGGTCATTGTGTGATTTTAGAAAAGGGTTTCTCAAATCTCACTGTGGAACAGGACATTGTCAGACCTGGGATACCAGACTAGAGACACGATACTTTGACACACATGGCAATTCTTATGTTCATATATTTCATTGTTCACTAAAGTGATCGTTCATTTAGACTAGGGGATTGGTTATCTTCAGCAACCTGGCAGAAGATAAAACAAATATCAGCAATTTTATCTTTTTTTACCCATTGTCAACCAGTAAGAGGCCCAGAGCTGCATCAGCCTGTTAAGGGGATTATATGTTCAAACTGCCTGCAAGACCAGGACAGGATTCACTGGTGAGACAGGACCCTTCTGGTCCTAAATTACTAAATACATACTGTACCTGAAAAGCCAAGTGTTTCAGGATTTTTACATTAGGACAACAATCTCCATTCAAGAGAGGCAACGTCAGTTATGCTTGAATATCCATCAGTTTGATTCTGCATGCAAGGCACATACGTAGGAAGAGCTCTACACCTTCATGTCTGAGCCCACAAAAAGTGATGCAGTGATGCTTGAAAGCACCTGAGCCACTGGCAAGACATCTGTGCTTATTAAAAGCAAGAAAATAATAAATTCATATTAATTTTTTGTTTGATCAGAATTTGAATTTCATATTAGTTATGTTTGTTCAGATTTAGAAGCATCTGTCATCCAAAACCACCAATCAATATTTTATTCATCACAAGCCATTTAAATCCATTGTGAAACAACCTGAAGTAACAGCACAGATTTTAAAACTGTTACAATTAAAAACACAGCTCAGCATTTTCAGTCCAAATTAATGATCTTCTGAGGGTTTTTGTTGTTGTTTCTTCACTGTTGTTCATATCCACAGGTGAGCTGCTTTTGTTGGCTCAATTTTCTTACGGTGGTCAGTTTATTTTATATACTTATAGTTAAAAATACTGAGAAGGTGTAGAGAAGGTGTCTTCTTACCAGGAGTAAGAAGAAAGAAATGCCAAAAAAAGCAAGAGACCATCCATAGTCACAGACTGGTTAAGCACCATGTAACTGAACACAATGCTGCTGTGGATGGGATTTCCTGCAGAGTAACTTAGCATTTCAATATAGGGAAGAACATTTCACTTCAGCTTTAACAGCTGAGTAAGCCTTGTGCCACTAAGGATTTACTGAAAACATAATTGTCAGGCTCCTGCCACTGAATCTTTCTCCTATTTCCCATCTTGTCACAGAAATTTCTATCTTTGAATAGTGACACTGTCTCAAAAGTAAAGAAAGCTATGGTGTTGTCTTTGAACTACTGACAATTTGCAGCTATGCTGACTGCCACAGATTTTAATGATAATTCGAATTACCATATAGAAAACCTTAAATAATCATTATTTTTGTTTTGCAATTGTATTCTTTACTTAGTTAATTTTCATTGTTGTCATGCATTGTTATTTTCTCTTTACTGACAAAAATAAATTAAGAACTTATTTTAGTAATACACAATTGTTTGGACTCTTCAGGGTCTTAGAGTCAGACTCCTGTGAATAGCATCTGTCTTGTTTGTTAAATGCCTGCCTCTTTGTAACTTCTGTCAAAATGAATTAGGATCACAAATTCTGATTCATCCCAAATGCATAACACAGCATTTGAAGCTATTTTATGAAAAGTAAAAATCTTCAGTCTTCTGTATACCTGAAGAAAAATGTCAACTAATATTTTCTCTACAAAACATCCTAATTGATAAGGAAGGCTTTCCTAATCTAAAATTAGCAAACTAATCTGATTTTCTCTTATTCCTGTTGTCACCTAGTGTTTAATTAGTAGATCTGATCATCCTATCAACAGTTTGAGAGAAAACCAACTTTTTCTGCTCTTTCAGCACAGGTCAAGTTCTCAGTTTGGCATTAAATAATTATTGAACTCAACTATCTGAACAGTCCAAAATAAGGCAGAATTTTTTGTATCTGAAAAAAAAAAAAACCAAAAAAAAAAAAAAAACCAAAAAAAAACCCAAAAAAAAAAAAAAAAAAAAAAAAAAAAAAAAAAACCAAAAACAAAAAAAACAACCAACCAAAACTAGACCTGTATTTTAGCCTCAGTAACCAATGGTTTAAAACACTTAGTGACTGCAGTGGTTTGACTACTGAAAATATTGGCAATATAATAAACCTCTATGGAATAAAAATAACTGAAAAGTAACTAGAAGTATTTTTTACTAATAACATAACTTATTATATACTCATGTTTTAAACACAGGTTTTTTTAAAAATGTATTTTCAAAAGAAAATAGTTTTAGCTTAAATTTTTTAAATAATTTAAAATTACTTGGTTTTTATTCTACTTTATCATTATAAGCCAGCCTGATAAATAACTTATTAGAATTAATTTTTCATTATCACACAGGTCAAGAAAGAGGAAAAAACACATTTTCATGCAGTATAAGGTAATAAACATGACCATATTCCTGGGGCCTCAGCATGTACCTTGTTGGACCTTCTGGGAGTCTGAAGCAGCAAGACATGAGTGTCTTGTAATAATAAGATGGGAAAAAAGTGAGATATGGTGTAAGAGACCAAGGTTCAGCAAAGACAGACTTTAACACTAAAAAATGCTTATAAAGGAAAAAAAAAGCAATACTGAAGAAGGAGTAGTCCCAAAAAAGAGAAAAAATTGAGCAAATGTCAAGGTGGTCAACAGCAGTCAAACATCAAGGCATACTTTCCATGTGGGACTTTATCACAGAATTCTCTGAGTTGGAAGGGACCCACAAGGATCATCATGTCCATCTCTTAAGTGAACAACCCACACAGGAATTGATCCCACAACCTTGGCATTTTAGCACCACTCTCTGACCAACTGAGCTAAGATCAGTTCAGTATGTGTGGCATACAGGAAGAGCTTTCTGGCTGCTGCACAAAGTGCCAAATGTCCAGGAGATTTTTCACAGTGTGCATACCTTCAAGGTGCTAAGGACAATTCATGGTCTCAGTCATCATTACTAGGGACTGGGACATATTTGGTACATACCCACAGCAAATCTTCTGGTTTAGTTTCTTCTGAAAACAATTTAGGTCATTCAAACTGCAACTGCTCTACGATGCAAAGAAATGCACAGGAAGTGTTGACAACTGGGAGATCTGCTTCAGAAATACTCTTCTGCCTCAGTCTGGGCTGACAGTGAATCCACCAATGACACACTGGAGCCTGGCTGTTCCTTCCACCCAGACAGGCAGGCTGGTCCTGCCACATGGATGTCAAGGCATGGGAAGAAGGGAAGGAACACTGCTTCATGTGCAACACCTCACAGAGCCTTAACTCCTAATTTCAACCACTGTGAGATGGGAACCCTTCACATCAAGGCTGTGTGTTCCTGTTTTGGAAAAAGTAACATTCATTCCGACACTTCCTGAACTGATCTCTTGGAAGCCATTCAAAATATTTGTGTGTGTAATTAAATACATTTGCACAGTTTCACAGGAGCAAGGGGATACTAACCTAAAAAAAAATCCTCTTTTCTTACATATAGGTAGATGAGGGAATACACAGAAGCAATAAGACAATATTGATCTGCACAAGCAGCATGCTGCAGACTGGAAACCAACAACACAAAATATGGCCTGCACTTACAATAAGGTTCCACTTACAAATATTTTTTAAAGGTCAAATGAGCATAATGTTATAAAGATGGTGTAGATTTCTATATATAAGATTTACATACTAAGGCTGACAATATCATTAGAAGATGTAATCTCTAGTTAAAGGCAATGATCATAGACAACCTACTGGGTTGTAATTGCTGATTTTCCTTTTACTCAACTATCTATGAAGTCTTTTATTGACCCTCTGTATGATCCTGACTGTAACTTATGACCACAACATAGATTTCTGTGGTTTTTTGCATCCTATCCACTTGACAATTTCCCTAGGTTAAAAAAAAAACATTTTAGACAGTGCTTGTAAGCAGGTGTTATCAATACACTATGTTATGCTGTTGGAAGAAAACCAAAGTTTATTGCAGATTTCCTCTATATTAAGCACTTTGTCACTTGGGAGGACAACATTGCTTACAGAAAAAAATGTTTCAAAGCAGTTTAAAATTAGTTCCTTCTTTCTGCTATTATAATTTACTGGCACTCTTTCCTTTCTCTTTTCCTTTCTCTATGTTCCCTTTGGGACAGATGGAGTGAGTAACAGAAAATAAAATGATACCATTGAATTAAATGCAGCAAGCTTCAGCAAGCACAGTTCCTGATCCTGCAAGATGCCAAGTACTCTCAAGTCAAGATAAGGTACTTGGAGCTCTACTCTGAATGAAACAAGCATAAAAGACTAAATATGAAACTCATTAATATGGAACAGGCACCAAAGAAGGGCATCTCTTCCCTTACCTACAGGACTACTCCTGAACCACTTAAATGGTCAATTACCCAGGTCATCACTGCAATATCAATTTCCATTTTTGACTCCCATAGTCCTATGAAAATCAATGACTATACCATTGGTGCATATTGGTTTTCATGCACCTTGATGCTCTCTTTGCCCAAACTGCTGAAGCCAAAAATTGATATTACAATATGTTCTTTATAGGATGCCTAATAATAAAATATGTTTTTAATGAGCACGGTCATACCCCATTGTTTTATTTATTTTTTCATGAAGCCAAGTAATGATAAGGGAGTGACTGAGGATAACTCCAAGGGCCACATCCAAAGCAATGCCTGTTTTTTATGGCATTTACAAAGAATGGCTTTTCACTTTTACACCACCATTCATATGTGTATTTCAAAACCCTTGACAGACACCAATAATATCTCCCAGTTAATCAAACAATTAAAAGGAGACAAAGGAATCACAAACAGTGGAGTGGGACACAGCAGCTAGTTAGCAGCAAAGAGCTACACCTTTTGATGTCAAAGCTTAGAACAAAACTCATGTCTAAATGTCTAATCTAGAATCAATTTAAAATCCCCAAACCCATAAAAATTCTTGATTCTTATGACACATTCCACTGAAATAAATTAGACCACTTGCAAAAACAGGAGCAAGGTGTTATCCTTGTAGAGTATGAGTATGTCAAGGACACTAAGGCTAGTATCCGTTCTCAAATGAAATTTTTATCAATGCAAATTTCAATCAGCTGGAAGGACAGGCTTCTAGGTACCAAAATCATAAGTCTAAGGAAATAATTTTACTCAGCCTTCTCTATGCTACAAGTCAATTCATTAGCCCTACATAATTTAAAGAAAACTACTAAATCCTTAAAAACACAGAGACTTTAAGGACTTATTTAAAAATCACCAGACCAAAGAAAATGTATTCAGGAATCAGAATTCTTCTTACTGCAGTTAAATGGACCCGTGACTCCAGCACATAGTTTGAGATCAGTATAGTTCAACTGGTTTTTCTGACTCTTTTATCACTTTCTCTCCCTCTCTTAATCATACAAAAATATAGAAGTAATAGAAGTCAAACTGAATTTTAAAGAATTATATGCACAGATACTTCCTTTTCAGCAAACAAAGCAATCAAGTCTATTATCACAAATGTGTTTCAACAAAAAATTAAAGATGATAGATTATGCTTTAGAATGGTTTCTCATTACTTAGCTATTTTTCAGGTGTCACCAAGCACAACAGTTATTGTAATCTACAACAAAATGAACCATCCTAAAAAAGCCTTAATCTAATAGGACTGTTATCTTTGATATAAACATCAGGTTACTGCTGGCCATCTATTAATCTACTTTGTGAGCAGGATTACACCATAAATCAGTTTTTTCCCAGGATTATCAGAGATCAAGAATTTTCTGTCAGAAAATTTGCTATTGGAAGAGACCTTTTCTCACCTACATATTCAGTCAAGTTACTCAAATTCCAGCCTACTAAATACAGAAGGATATCAGTTCCTCTTCTGAAGCTCCACTCTGATACCATCATACACACAGTGTAAGTATGGACAGCAGTGTGGCTGCACATAAAGGCAGAAGCTGCCCTGTGCAGTGTCTCTTCATAGACTTCAGGCATCGTTGCTGGCTCTCCTCCCTTGCATGCACTTTAACCCAGTTTCCAAACAGCAGAGCTGAGAACAGCAATGCTTGCACCAGACATGTGCTACCTGGGTGAGCTCTACATTTTGGGCTGAGACTTACAAAATCAGATAATTAACTTTCACACAACAGTCCATTAAAAGTTCACCATAGATACGGAGTCTCTGTTGCTCTTGACAGGGCCCACTTAGGCAGATAGGTACAGTGAGACACCAAAATCCAATGATTTGCTGGAGGCCACAAAGATAACAAAGCTGAAAAAACCCATATCTCCTGTCATCAAGTCCCATTGATTTTCTGCAAGACCAGCATTACCATATGAGTTGCATATAATAACAAATCACTTACAGATCACATCCTGGAACTTCACAAGGAATAATGAGACAAGCAGGGGCAGTAACAAAATAAAATTTAAAGCTTTCTGAGTTTCAAGATACCTGTTGTATGTTCATGGGAATTCTATCAGAGCAACACTGAGCAAAGGATAAGTTAATAGAAACCTAGAAATAGTAATTTTTTCAGAAATATCATCTTCAGAGTAATTTAAATCATAGCTTTATACTCTCAGTAGGTAAGAATCCTTGTTGCTGTTGTTGTCGTTTTAATGAGAAGGGTAAATTATGAAAAATAATTCCTGGGAACTAATATTTTTTAAAGTTTCAGCCCATCCTGAGCTGTCTCAGATGTAGGCTTTCAGTCTGGGAAAGGTAAAGAAATCAGCAAACAGTTCACACTTCCCTTACCCAATGGTCAGAAATTGCTGTGGCAGGTATTGTGTGTAGGACCAAAGAGGGGCTCTTCAGGCATTTAACACTGCTGAAAGCATCACATCATGTCCTGATGGTACCCACAGCTGCACAGACCAGGAGAAAGTATTAACAGTGCTCTTCCACGAGTGAGTTCACCTGCCCATGGAGTGGGGATTATGGTTGCTCTGCTATAGCCTCATGGGTGGCAGCACAACTAGAACTGTTCACTGGTTTCTGAACTCTTCATTTCAACAGTTGTTCCAACTGCCTTTGTAAGAAGCTGCAGGGAAACATGATCAGCCATTTCCTTGTTTTGGAAAAGGAAGCAAAGGAAGCTGTAGTACTTTGCCAGAAACAATTCTAGTGGCAGCAAAGTCGGCTACAAAAGAATCTCAACAGACTATAGCAGCAGTCCACATCAGTTATTTTTCTTAATTATGGTTCATAAATCCTGTGAGCACTTTACATCAACATTAATTGGAAGTCAAGGGTTCACAGTACCCTCCAGGAATTAACACTACAGAAGGCACAGAAAGTCTTACACCAAGTAACATAAGGATTTCAGTCTGAAATAAAGTCCTGTGGTTTTATTTTTATTTTGGGAGAAGAGAAGGGAAGGGAGCCAAGATACAGCAGAGTCTTATGAACAAATACAGATTCTTCTCCCCTCTCTTGCCCCATTAACTGTAACAAGGCTCTCTACTCTACATTACTCTAATTCAATCCCAGTTTCCAGTCACCATTGCTAGCACTTCCATTTATAATACAAGTTAATTTAAGTCTCTCTCTGGGAGCAGTACAACACTGAGGATTTTCATTTTCTCTCAGTGTTAAACAACCAATATAGTCAGACAGAAATTCCAGCTATAACATTTTGCATTTTTACAGTATTGTTCACTTTCGGATGCTGTTTTACTTAGAGGCTTACCCAATATGAGGCCCTGGCGTGCTGTATGCTAAACAGCTAGTTAAAATTCACTTCCTGAGCCAAAAGGTTTGCAGTCTAAATAGGGAAAGAATGGCAGAGGAAAATAAACCAGTGACTTTTATACATTATCAAAGCAGAAGTATGGTCAAATCCAAAGCCAGCTCAGACTTCCATGTGAAACAGTGCTGTTATTCAGGCACTACCTGAGCTCTGTGACACTTCTAAGGATACATGGAAATCAGGAGGAGAGATGACTCAAGGACTAGCCTAAGATTTAAAATATCTTCTGTGAAAGTGCACAGAGTAACTTCCAAACCTCACACTTCTTTCCCATCTCCATTTTACACTTGTCCTACATTTCAGAAGGATGTCATGTCCAGAGGTAAAGATTTGGTATAGAATGGGATAATTACAGAATAGTCAGTTTGAAAAAGACCTCTTAAAATCAGCCTCTTCCTCAAAACATGATGAATTCCAAAGTGAAACTGGGCTGCCCAAGGGCTTAACCAATTACAGTATCTACAAGGATGGGGACTCCACAACCTCTCCAGATAATCCATTCCAGTACTTAAATACCCTCTCCTCCCTCTAAAATATAATGACATCATATCTAAGAAATTTGATTAATGTCTTTGAATTCCTATGCAGAAACTTCTATCCATTACATCTGGCCCTTCTTCTGTGCATTTCTAATTCCATTATCTCTCTCTCTCTCCCCTAGAGGTAGTGGTAGACTGCAGTTAGATCCTCCCTTAGCCTTAATTTGTCCAGCATAAACAACCACAGTGCTCTCAACTTTTCCTTGCATTGCCCCAGTTTTCCTATGCTGCAGTTCTCTAACCATCTTACTCCCTGCTGGACTGCTTCAGTTTATTCCTCTTTCTCTTGCACAGCAGGTCTAAATTGAACATAGTTCTCTACATGGGGTACTATAAGTAATGAGCAGAGGGGAATAACCAATTGACCTGCTGGCTACAGACTTGGCAAGGCTGCCCAGTATGCAACTGGCTTTCATTGCTCTGAGCATGTTCCTGCTGACTCATGATCACCTCGCTGCCCACTAGGACCCCCCAGGTCTCTCTGCAGCATCACTTTCCAGACAGTTGGCCCCCAGCCTGCACTAATCTGTCTTGGCAGAACATTGCCTTTGTATTGTGAACATGATGAGGACTCTACCAGCCCATTCTTACCACTTCTTGAGGTCACTCTGTATGGAAGCTCTGCCCCAGTCTAGCATATCAATTGCTCTCCTTCCATACACACACAATTTTGCATTATTCATGAACTTGCTGAGGGTACACGTTGCCCCTTTAGGCTGATGTATTGGAACAGGCTGCCCTGGGGAAGGGGTTAAACATCCCTAGAGATGTTTAAAGACATCTAGAAATGGTGCTTAGGAACATGGTTCAGTGGTGGACTTGGCAGTGCTGGTTTAACTGTGGGATACGATGATCTTACAAGTCTTTCCCAAACTAAATGATTCTATAATTCTATAAACCTATGAAGATGTTGAACAGTATCAGCCCCAATACTGATTGCGGAGGAAAATCACCTGTAGTTACCTCCAGTTTTAGTCCAAACCATAGAGAAGTCTCTTTGACCAAACAGTCCAATTTTTCAAAACTACCCAATTCATATCTCACCAATTTAGCTACAAAGACAGTGTGGGAGACTATGTCAGAAGCCTTGTCGAGGTAAACAACATTCACAACTATTCCTTTACAACAGAGCATTAATTTAATTCTAGAAAGCAATTAATTGGTCAGGTATCATTTATCCTGGTGAATCAGGGCTGTTCTCAATTATCTTCTTGCTCTTCAATAGCTGTGAAGTAGCTTTTGATATGACTTCCTCCATAACCTCTTCAAGGACTGAGAGATGCTACCAAGCCTGTGGTTCACATAGTGCCCCTACTTGCATTTTGGTAGAACCTCATTAGTTTAATAAACCTGTGGAACAATTGATTGGATGGAAAATAGATGCAATTAAAATGAAAAACAGCCCAGTGGAACATGAAACTACAAAATCCTTACAAAAATGTTTCCTGTGTCTGATGCAGCAGCAGAGGAAGGAAGAATTCTGAATATCCTGAGCAGACACCTGCTGTGCAGATTTTCCACATGGAATGCTATTTGAAGCCAAAGCACACAATTATCGAAACAGAGCTATTAACTGCCAGATCTTTTCCATGGTGTCATATAGGAGGACACTATAATCAAGCATTTATCTGGTTAGAACAGAAACAAGACAAGATATTTCTGCTTATTCAACTTCTCCTGCAGACTTAAAGATGCTTCTCTAAAATCTGTCTCATGTTCATAAAAAAAAAGTCAGGAAATATATTTAAAATTACAGAAAGGAAACTGGATTCTCATCTCAGAGGATGATTTTTTTCTTTCAGAAGTCCAGCTCCTATTAAACAACAGAATACCTCCTACTGCTTTCAATATGTGTTAGACTAAGCCATTGATTGCACTGAGTACATTACTAATATGAAGGAAGAGTAGAGACCAGCATATATGCAAGCTGAAGTTTTTCTGAGAGAGCCAGAAAAAACAACTGTCCTCTAGAAAACAACCTGGAATTCAAAGTTAACAACTATTTGACAATCAAAACCATCTGTACTACATGGAGAACACTTAAGCACAGTTTAGAGACCAAAATAACTGGAAAACACTATCATTTTCACCTCAATAAATTAAAGATGTTTATTTTAGCATAAACACAACTTCAGTGAAATATTTTCTGGAAAATATTTCCGGAACATGCAAAACTCTCTCTCAGACCCAAACTACACTTAAGAGCTGTGAGTGTGTCTGCCTCTCTACATAACACTTCTGTCTGAGAATTCACACAGCATTTGACACCTTTGGTTTCTTTGCTACAGATCTTTACTAGGCATTTCAGTCACCTTTAGTTTATGAACAACTTTTTCTCTTAGATCATTTGCAGGGGTATCAATACTAAAGAATCAAAAAATCAGAAATGGATGGCTAAGGAGTGACTGTTCCTTTCATAGGTTAATTCATGTTAGTCTAAACTAGATAATTTCCAAAAAAACCCAAAAAATCACAGTAACATCTACAAAACTAGTCACAATTTAGTACCGAGCATGACATTTAAAATAACATGGGTCACCCAGAAGCCAAATATTATTGACTTTCCATGACATTTATTCTTTTCAATGCCCAAGTTGATTTAGACAGTGGGGCTTAATCTTTCTAATGTAGTACTTTTTCCTCCCCACAAATCTCTTTGTGACTTGAATGGATTAATGAATGCTATTTCAAAGTATTATGCATTAATATTATGGCATTCTTGTGCTACATCTAATCTGGTTAACACCTGTGTAGTTTACATCTTCTTCTTTGAGTTTCTGAGAGTTTACATGTATATTTTTATGGTACAAAACTAACAAATGAAAACTAGATTTTTAGCAGCTGTCTGGAGCAGTTACTGCCCTAACATTGCCTTAGGCAGTGTCATTGCCCTCAAGCTGCATGTGTCCATTGCTTGGCTGAAATTACTCCCTTTGCATTAGAGCCAAGAAGTGAGAATATGTGAGTCCTCATTTCCTCAGGACAAGGTCAAAGGTTACCCTAATCTTGGCTGGGGCTACAGTGGCTGATTTTGCACCACACTGCACACTTAGCAACCTGATGCTCTGCAAGAGCCATGCCAACCTCCAGCTGAAGAGTGTGTCTGTCCTACCCTCTGCATAGCAGGTCTACCCACACTTCATCAGCATTTACACAGGCTCAGCACAGATTCAAACAGGAGTTCAACTCTGCCCTTTTAGCTCAAACCAAAATTGCAGGGTTTGGTAGAAAACTTTATGCTAACATTTTAAAAAAGTGAGTAGAGCAGTTCTTATGCAGAAGCTAACATTTCAAAAAGTACTTATAAATACTGACTTAAAAACAAACAAAATTATGTCTGCTATAAAAAATCAGGCTGTGTACATACCATATACCATTACAATTTTTACTTGTTAGTTATCATATAGTTAGCACAAGTCCCTTTCCCTACTGTGGAAAGATCCCAAAGCCCTAAAGATCATAGCTTTGCATAATTTTCAGCTATTTAAAATAAGGCAGAAGTGCTCAGTGTTATTAACTCATAGCAAAAGTGTTTTTCATTCCCATTACACTAGTGTAGGCAACCTGCATCACAAGCCAAGCTGCAAAGCTGCAGAACAAAATGAGCACATCTGTAATGCTGGAAGTTGTTCTACTTCAAAATAAGACCTGAAGTATCACTGAACAAGTGAAATGAAGTTCAGGTAATGGTTCACATGCATGGTTTCAGGAAGAATGTCTTAGTTATCAATTATTTCAGAGGGTTGTTCCTATTCCTTGCCACAGGCTGCTGCCTCCAAACCTTTGCAAGTAGAAGAAACAAGCAAATGTTCTTCCTTTCCTTCAATGCAAAGCTGGATGTCTCAGCTGACTCTTCCAGGAGATGCTCTGAAGAGCACCTGCACAATGCAGAGCACTGGACACAGTGCTGCCAAGGGCTGTAGGGATGACTTTAATTAATAGAATCATAGAATATGCTGAGTTGGAAGGGGTCAAAAGGGATCATTGAGTCCAACTCCTGGCCCTACACAGGACATCCCCAAGAGTCACACCATGTGCCTGAGAGCATTGTACAAATGCTTCTTGAGCTCTGTCAGGCTGGTGCTGTGACCCTTTCCCTGGGGAGCTGTTCCACTGCCCAACCACCCTCTGGGGGAAAAGCATTTTCCTGATATCCAACCTAAACCTCCCCTGACTCAGCTTCAGGCCCTTTTCTCGAGTCCTGTCACTGGTCACAAAAGTGAAGAGATTGGTACCTGCCCCTCCTCTTCCCCTCACAAGGAAGTTGCAGACTGCAGTGAGGTCTTCCCTCAGTCTCCTCTCCTCCAGGCTGAACAGACCAAGTGCCCCCAGCCACTCCTCACATGGCTTCCCCCCAAGGCACTTCACCATCTCATGGCCCTCTTTTGCTCACTACCTAATAGCTCAATGCCTTTTTATATTGTTATGCCAAAACTACGGCTTGACCCAAATTACCATGCCCAGCTAGCCACAGCACTACATTCTTGTCTGTGCTATATCTGACCTGAGAATAAACACAGCATTTTGCCTACAAGGTTGCCAATTTTTATAAATACAAATTTCATTAAGGAAAGGTTCCTAAATTAAATATGACAACTAAAATTTCTGTGGAGAAAGAAAGCCCACAAAACATTTAAAAAAGAAACAAAGCTTATAAAGCCATTTTACATTAGAACTCAAGTTAAGTGAAAGAAAAATAAGCTGACTAAGCCATACACTCCACTGTAATGGTTGAGTTGCTTTCAAGTGAACTCCTCATGACAGCATTTGACATAACTAGGAAGATCTGCATTTTAATTCAACATTCAGGACTTGAATAAATATCAAAAGGTGTCTATCTATTTATTTTATATAATTGCTAAAATTTATACGAAAGAGGTAGAATATTAATTTAGGTTCCAGCTTGCTTGTTGTAAAAGTTCTGAGAGACTCTGCTCCCATTTAACAATCAAGAAGTAATTCCACACAGACATACTGACAGTGAACACAATGACGTTTCTGGATTTGTTGTTGTTGTTGTTATATAATTCAGAAAGAGACCTCCATTTTTGTTAAACAAGTTGGAAACTTTGTTCACTGAAATTTTTCCATTGCATTTCCAAAATGGAACAAGTACTGTCTAATTTATATATAGAAATAAGCATTGTCACTAGACTTCATAAATGTTACGATACTTTATAATTTCTTTATTTAAGAAATAGGACAGGGAGAGAAATTTGACAGTGAGTGACCTCCACTTTTGCCTATATCTATTACTAATGATTTTAAAGCTTAGTTTTTCAGGTGTCTTCCATGAATTACAAAGAACACAACACTACTGGGTCGCATATAATTCTTCTGTTGTAAGATATCACTGGAACCATGAACAAAATCAGTTAACACAAAGCCAGATCAGAACCTTGTGAAAAAGGGAGTGTGGATCTGTTAGAAGTCAAATAAATCGCTCAGAACATAATTTTTGTGGACAAAATAAGAATGTCAAATGTTTTTGCTTCTTATCCAATACATTCCACAAAAATAAAAGAAACTTAGTAGTTCTGTGAAATGTTTTAAGACAACCAGTGTCGCATAGGCAAAACGAACTTCAGTTCTAGACACACAGTAAGTCAGAACACTAAGAGGACACCAATAGAAAGACTGGACTTTTGGGAGCCACCTCAAAGGCACAGGACTCTACCAGTAAATGTTACATTTCAATAGGTTACGATATGGCAAAACCTACCTGGCTTTTCCTGAGACCAGCAGAAGGAAAGTGTTCTTGCCTTTGAAATCCCTACTGCAGTGCATCAAGGAGAGAAGTACACAGGACAGTGAACAAAGTATGGAGGAGAGAGATGCACCAAAAACAGCTTTCCAAAGTCCTGATCTTGTGAATGGCTTATAAGATTTCAGTTTAGAAGGAATCCGAAAGGAGCTATGCTTTATAACATCTCAGGTAAAAGAGACACTGAACTACCCAAACTGTTTATGAGTACTTAAAAAAAAAGATCCCCGACATGATTCAAATCAATTAATTAACACTGACAGTCAAATCTAATGCTGAAATTCTGTACGGCAACATTTGCCACACATTTGGCAAATAATAGAGTCCAAGGTGAAATGGAGCTGAAAGTGTTTTTACTTTCACAAAAACAATGTAGATAATAAGTTGTATTTCCTTCCAATATAATGAACTTCAGTCCTTTAAACAGAGGGGATCAGAAAGTTTTCTTTTTAAGTATGAAGCTTTACTGGTCTCTTGTCATTCTGCTAGCAGCACTGTTCTACAAAGGGTGAATAGAGCTGTTAAATCTGTGTATATATACATGTGACCTTCAATATGGAGTGTTTTTTCCAGCAGCCATGAAGTGTCTACAATAGTGACAAGTTATTTTCTGAGTAATCTTGTGTGTACATATATATCACAGGATGATATAAGATTTCATGTAGTAATCTTACTCTGCTCAGTGGAGTTAGGGTGACATATGCTGCTTTGTGATACAGAACGGAGTAAAATTGAGTTTTCTAATATAAGTCCTGACAAAAATAGTAAGTGAAATACCAGTAGTGCCAAAGATGATGGGGCAAACAGAGCAACTATTATGGGCTTTGTAATATCTCAGACACAGTCCTTGATTTTTGGAATTAATTTCACTGGGAAATGGAATGTCTGACAAGACACAGAGGTGATTTTTAAGAGGGCCATTGACAGAAGCGACCTCAATTTAACATATCAGCTGAAAGATAGTACCTCTTATCATGTAGTTTCTTCTAAAATCACTCTTCAGTGACAGCATCAAATATGAGTCAAAGTCCCAAGGCAATACAACAACCACCTTGTAACTTTCTGCTCCAAAAGCAAATGCACAGTGAAAAATTAACACTCTGTCACCAAGGACTTAATGGATGAATAGAAATTCATCAAAAACCACAGGTTATGCAAAAAAAAGCCATTGGACAAAACTACCTCCTATCCAAAAATACTTTCATTTCCTTATCTTCCAAGAAAGAAAGCAGCATTGGACTCATTTCATAATGGATAAAGGACATGAGTTTAAGAGACATTCTATGTCTAGAAAACTGAATTTTCAAGAATGTCCTACCAGGTAGATCCCATTGAGTTCAGTGAAATGTGGGTAACTAGGAGTGTCCAAAAATGTGCCTAAAATTACTTGATTAGAGCAGCAAGTTAGATGTAACATCATAAATGAAACAGCAGGGGGGCAGCCCTGTGCCCATCCCTCCACTGAAGCTGATCACATCCCTTTACACTCTATCCTCTTTTTTTAATACTGGATTCAGCTCAGCCACTTGGTCACACTGTTGCAAAGAACTGACAGCAAGAGGCCCAGAAATGTAAGGAAGGACTTTACAACTGCAACCTGGATTCCGTATCATCTCTAGTAATAACATTCAGCAGCTTATGTCTCATCTTCTATTGTCTTTTACAGTCCAAATATCCGACATTTCTGTGCCCTTAGGCTGCTGTACTATCACTAAAGAACCTCCTTCCCACGTTGCTTTTCACATTTTTAACTCCATATATAATTTCTGTCACCTCAGGAGCAGGAAAATCTCCAAAGCAGTGTTAACATCTCAGTTACCAGCTACTCATGTTTTAAATTAATATTTACAATGTTAATAAAAAATTCATTGTTTACCATGGCAACCTGTATCATACATATGCTACTGATGAGAGTGAGAGCATTAAAAATAAATAAAAATAAGCCCAGAAATGAACGATATACATTTCTGGAAACATGATACTTCCAAAGAAGATGAAAAAATTATCAGCTCTATTAAAAATCCAGATTTTCAAATCAATACAAGGGAGACTGGAACATGAAATGTTGGGAGTCAATTATGAATCTTCAGTTTGCAGGGAACTTCCCCAATTTGGGTCTGTACAGTTCTAACAGGGAGAAAATTAATAATATAAGAATAGAAATTGGAGGAAAAAATGTCAGTTTAATCCTACTTCTGCCTGAACTTTATATTCCTCTATTCCTTTCTGACATACTTATTAAAATAGAAGCTTTGGAAGAACTCTTATTTTGGACTTTTTTTTTTTTTTGTCCCACCTGTTGGTTTGGTTTTTTTGTTTTGGTTTTTTTTTTTAATAACCAGAAAATATTCTGCTACAACACAAGAAGCTTATTTTAGAAACCAAAGCTTTCCCCACCTCAGTTTCAGGAAACTCTCTAAAAAATATCAAGCCTGGACATCTCATAAGTACTAACCCCCTTTTTTTTTCTGAAGAAGGCTTCTGCCCACTCATGCCTGTGGTAAAGCTTTTCAGATGAAGCATGTGAGAAGGAGCAGCATCCTTCCCCTGAAACAACAGGAGCTCATCTCCTGCCCCTGAAAGGCACAGACTCAAGTCCCTGTGCTCTCCTGTCTGTGCTGGCTGCAATCCTACAAGAGGTTGTACAGGTAAACACAATTACCTGCACATGTGTATTCAGCTGAAGAGAAGGAACTCTGCTGGAGCGCAGCCCCTCCTGGAACAGCAACACAATCAGAGCAGGTCACTCTCCTGCCTAGCAGAAATAACTCTGCTGATTTCAGAAAAATTACAGCAAGGATAAATTTAGCTCTGCACAATAAAAATGAGAGCTTTACTGCAGCTGAACAATTGTCTGTACCCTATCTTTTTTGAGTAGACATAAAACATCAGGGGACAAATATTCAGTATGGTGTATTATTTTTGTTGTTGTTCTTGATGCCAGTTACTGTCAAAAAACAGAAATATTTTCAAAGCAACCACATTAAAAATATTCTTATACCTTCTACTCTTCTTTAACTATGGGAAAAAGATATTAAAATATCACGAATTACTATTTTTAATATAAGATTTTTATGTGCAATGACTTTTTTTCCAAACATTAATAAATCAGGAGGAAAGGCTTGGTCTCTTTGCAAAACACAGAATACATTAGGTACAATTTGTTTTTATTGATTTTCAGGGGCATTTACAGAACACAAAGTGCAGTATAAAAAGAATATATTGCTTAAATATATTCACAGGCATGTTCTTTTAATTTCAGAACTTCAGAAAAATAACAGAAGGTCTTTCCAATCTGCTGTATGCTGGCTGCCACTTCTCCATGGCACTTGGGGCAGCATTTATTGGGAAATGCAATGGGGTTTATTTTCAATATGGGCCAAGCACCAAACATTTGACCTCCCTTTCTATTCACTTAGAAGAAATGAGTTATCCAAAGCTACAGGAGGATCTTAAGGAGCATACAAAGCCTTCCTAGGCCAATGGTTTGGTTTTAAAGTCCATGTTCTGATGTTGTCTTAGGGTTCAAAGCAAGAACATGCTGGTAAGTATTTCGGAATTCAACATGAGACATAAGGATGCACTCAGATGACTTAAACCCAGGTTATGGTGACCCTCACACTTCTGGCCAACTCACAAGACAGAGCACAAAATGGAGGAGTCAAGACTCAAAACACCTCCTGAAATAGCTGGGTAAAACACTGACAAGAGAGTCACAAGAAATGCTGTGAAGCAGATGAGAGCAGAGCCAGGAAAAACAGACTGAAGACCAGAAGACTGAGCCAAACAAAGGCCTCAGGATGATTCTGAAAGGCAGGCTGGAAAGGGCATCACTAATTTTGCCAAAAGCCAAGCAGACACACAAACACAGAAGACGTGCAGGCAGACAAATCCAAATGAAGCAGACCTGTGTGCTGACTGCAAGACAGAGAGCAACTTGCTGGGTCTTAAATATCTTTGAGAGGCCCTTCTTTGACATGCACAGAGGAGCCAGTACAGCAGTTCCAATGATATGGCTGATATGGTACCTGTAGAACTGTGGCTTATAGGAATTGTGTAGACTTATCCACTAGAACAGATGTTTGAAAAGTGATTTGGGTGCCTAAAAACAGGTATGTACAGATATCAGTAGGGGACTGGTGGAAATAGAACAGGACTTACTAAGACTTGTGCACTTCTGGGACAGCAGCTGGAGAAGACCAGGTGGGGTATGAGTTGTCCACAACAGGACTGCACAGGTTTAGCACCTGCATCACTTACTTTGTAACTGACATGGTAGAAAAGACAAAACTCAGTCAGCCCAAATGACAGATACAGAAGTTCCACAGTGGTCTCACTGGACAAACAAAATGAAGGCAAATGGTCCCCTTATCCTTTTAGCATTTGTATGTCAAAACATTGCTTGGTTTTGAAAATATTACTGTTTCTAGCCTAATACCACCTCTATCTCACATTATGTGTCATCTCAGCTTCTGTGTTTCAAGTAGTCTTCCATTCCAGAAACAAATGTGACAAATTTCACATAAAAACATGGGTTCAAGTAAAGTAGGAGTGCTTACAGGTCAAATGGAGGATTGCTTTAAATTAAATTCCAGAAAGTCCCTAAACAAGGTGATACCTCACCACAGGGTGGCACAGGCTCTTTCAGAAGAAAACCAAGACAGTTCTACAGGAACAAGTTTCTCTAAACCAGAGGTTTATATTTATCTAGGCTACAGATTTACTTAACTAGAATTTCACCTAAATAGACAATGAAAATATGCCATGAAAATCAAACAAAAACTAATGAATACACAACCACCGTAAAATTAAGCCTAACACAAATTTTCTGGAGCTACAAGTGAAGAACATGTCTGAAGACCAAATATTTATGTGCATAAATAGAGATCAGATGCACAATTTCAGCTATTCCTTTTGAAAATGTATTAGAAGTTTAAGTACTGGTGTTTCTTTATGACAACTGGATACATGTCAAACATGGACTAAAGAAAATAAAAAAAGAAGACACAAATAGAATCAGGTCATACTTAAGAGTTAGCAGGGTGTTAATCTCACTACAAGGCCAGGCTTACCTATTATTTTATGTACTGGCTCTGGCTGGGATGGAGTAAGTTCTCTTCACAGCACAGTAAGATGCTGTGTCTTAGATTCATTGTTAAAACAGTATTAATAACACACTGATTTTTCATAAAGGCTGAGCAGTGCTTACAGTGTGCCAAGGCCACTTCTGGTTTTTCCTCTATCCCCCAGCAAACTGGTTGGGGTCAGGAGGCTGGGAGGAGACATGGCTGGGACAGCTGACCCAAGTTATCCAGAAGGTTATTCCATGCCATATGCCTTGCCCAGCAATAAAACTGGGGAGGGAATCTTTCAAGGCAGTCATGGCTCAGACACTGCCTGGGCATAAGCCTGTGGGTGAGCAGTGGTGATTGCCTTTTTCTATTTTTTCTTCATGTACTAAACTGTCCTTTTCTTGAGCCACAAGTTGTTCTTGCTTTTGCCCTTCCAATTCTCTCCCCCATCCCTGCTATGGGAGGATGTAAGAGAGGGGCAGGTGGGTGCTTGTGTTGCTGTCCAGGGTCAACCCATCACATTGTGTCACCAAAGGAAGACAAATGCACCCTGTCTCTGCCATGCACTGGCTCTGCTGGAGAAGCTGAGACTGACTTTAAGTCATCACTTGACTTTTATCAGCATTTTGCATGCACTTCATGATCTGCAGAGCCCTTACAAAGGCAGGTAATATCTGAAAAGCAAAAAGCTGGGTACATTTGCTTTCTGCCTTGGAACTGCCCCCAGCTGGGAAATTATTCCTTACAAACCATAAGCTGTAACAACAAAATCACCATTAATGCATAAATGTTTTCTGTGCTATGCTCTTGCTTGACCTTGCTTGTAGCTGTGCTGGCCAACTGCTAACATGATCTACATAGTTTAGCTGGAGTTTATGGAGAACTTGGCTCTGAAACACAGTTATTTGCAATGCAGAGGACCATGAGAACAGATCCTCTGAGTTTGTCATACTGTCTTCTGGCAGAAAAGTACAGCATCTATTTACAGCTGTCAGAGTTATCTCTGAATCCTCAACTTCTTGTTTATCCATATTTTATTCTCTTGGGTTTGTACCAAAGTGTTAATAATGGTTATTGAAAAACAACCAACAGTCCCAAACAGCTCCTTCTGTCCCAAATAACAGAACTGTCAGATCAATGTGTAGACAGTTACTAATTTATCTGCAGAGCAGTGTAGAGCTGCATGAAATAGAAGTTGCCTCGGGTACTCCAGCTTTCCAAAAGCACAACCAGCTCAGAGTTAATTAGCATGACAATGTACCAGGACACTTAAACAGGTTTTCCAGCTCACACAGAATTCTTTGGTACTTCCTAACTACTGTCAGCTTTCAACTTATACCAAGTTAGTCTGTGTGGATCTGTCCTACAGAGCCAACAACACTGTAAAAATAGCACAAATACACCATTCAGTACATGTGCTTAATGCAGAATGGAGAAGATCAATGCTTCAACAGCTCATAACTGCAAGATTATATTACAAATATTTTTCCTATGTATTCCTATTTTACTTGAAGTATTCTATGATTATATGATTCTTACTTTCTTCAGCATATTCAAACTTGCATATCCCATTCCAAAGAGGGAGCAGATTTCTATAGCTGCAACATGACAGTGATTTTATTCATTACGATTTTACCAGCCAAAATACTTGGGGAATCATAAAAAAGTTATACACACATAAAAAAAGACACAATAGAAACTTTTTTTTTTAAAGTATCAAAAGAAGCAAAGAAAGGTAGTCTAATAAAAATACAGACATCATCATTTATTAGACATCAGTCTAATAAAAATACAGACATCATTATTTGTCATAATAAAAATACAGACAGCCTGCTTTGTTTGGTAATTCTGATGAACTAAAGAAGCCTTGGTGGGGCAGGCATTCTCCACCTCGATGCCTTCTCACAGCACAGGCATAATTACCACCAACACCAACATCACTGAGGAGAGCAGGAGGTGCTGATCACACCACCTCTAGGGATGAACACAGTGCTCTTGAAGTGGTGATCAGTATCAAAAAGGTGAAGTTGTTCTTGATCACAGTGAGGTCTAAAGGGAGGATAGCTTTGGCAAAACCCAGGAATGAGTAAGCAGAGATGGAAGCAGTGTGTTAAAGAGATTCTGCCACTCTAAACACAGCAGATGTGGCAATGGAAAGTGAAGAGCAAAAGTTAAAAGAGGCGGAAGGAGAAAGAACAACATAAGGACAAAAGCCAAGGACCAGAGATGTGCTGTAGCAGTGATGAGAAACAGCTCATCCCATCAGATCAGAGAACAGTGCAGAGACCAGGAGCAGGTAATGGAGTCAGAAGGAAAGACTACATGGTTTCAGCTACAGCAGACAAATTTCTATTTAACACCAATCAATAAAGTACAGATTCCCTTCTTATCATTTTATTTTATTTTATTTTATTTTATTTTATTTTATTTATCTAGCACAGGAGCATTCACAATGCCAAACTAGTAATTTTCATCCAGTTTCTGATGATTAATAACACATTAACCCGAGGTGATTCATTAATCTGAGGTGACCTTTAAAACAGCAGTTGAAGTACTTTGGGTGACAACTGTTAAAAAACTTAAAGCAGCCATGTTCTTGCTTTTTGAACAGGGTGCAAACACTGTGAATGTAATTGTTTTCCTTCAGTTCTGTCTGTACCTGCCTCGCATGAGATTTACATTCTAATTTTATATCCAAAACCTGGTGATATACCATAGTAACAGAACCCAAATGCTTTTGAGGGAAATCTGACAAAACCACACACTTGCCTTAAATGTCATCAGCTTAGCTTTAATGATGATATGAGCTACTATAACATGGTTGGAGTTGCACCTTCAGAGAAGCTTGTGGAAAGCAAACAAAATGTGAAGTATTCATTTTAGGGACAGGTTCAAGTCCACCTTCAGTGACTGTGATCTTCACATAAAGCACCAAAAACGTGTTAGGCAGATTTTATTATATGGCAAATTTTTGAAAGCTTTTTATTCCCTCCCACTACAGCTATTTTAAGCTGAACTCCTTGTCCCCATTCTGGTCAGACTCATCTAGCCAGTTTAGTATTAAATGGAGCACAGCAGTAGCCCCACAGGAGTGCTCACCCCCTCATTAATTAGGCACAGAAATACAATTAAAAGCTCTTGCTGCTTTCTAGAGTTGAATAAAAGTAGAAGATAATAATTTTTAAATTTTGCTTTACACTTCTTTCATTCATAGCTTTTCAAAACCATTGCAAACATCAGCAGAATAAGCATTCTGCCCTTGTCAAACTTCTGGGAGCTCAGAGAACAGCTTATGGGACTGCACTGGGACTCTGAGCCCTAAACACTGTGATGAAACAGAGCTCTGTGCACCGGCCCAACCAGCCCTGCCGTTCACCATCCTGTCAGTCATCACAAAAAATATGTCATAAGCAAAGGAGAAAGTGACACCTGAGCAATAAATAGCCACCTCAGGCTTGTATGGGGCTACTGGCAGCCTATTTGCCAGCATCTGGCCTGGCAATCCTTCACTGTACAGCACTCACTCTGACTAATACAAATCACTTGTACACAAGGGCAGCAGAAACAAACCCACAGCAACTAATTCATCAAATCTTAAACAAAAATTAAGAGAGGAAAATGTAGATCTGAATGTCAAAGTACATTGTTAGCCTATGTGCAGAAATAGAGACCAACAACTGCTGTCTTCTTGGCAAATCTGAATGTGACCAGAGAGCTGATCTCTCCTTCTGTCCAACTGTTCCAGTAAACTGAGAGGCAACAATTGATTTTTATTTAAAAAATCTTAAGAAAAGACATGACACCACACTCACAGAATCACAAGAGATTTGACAACTCTTCTCTCAATGCTCAATAATTTTGTCTCAAGGTGGAAAGCCACATCAGCATGACAGTAAATTGTTTCTGTGCATTTGAACAGCTTGGTTCTGACTGGTAACTAAATAAAGTAAGATAGACAATGCCTGATCGACAGAGTTTTTCCATTTTTATAACTCCAGGAATGCTACACGAGGCATACACGAGTGCCCGCAATAACATGAGGGCTAAGGGAACTGTAATAGATAGCCAGATTTGTAAATCCTTGGGATACCAGATGACTTATGCATTATATTACAATAAATTGCCTCTGAAATTGTGGCATGCTGCTTTGGGGAAGGAACACTTCAGTGTCCTCCCAGGAACAGAACTTTTGTTATTCTAAATTGCTCTAATTAGAGCTCTTCAGAGCCCTGTGGCTATAGCTATTAGCTTTCCAACACAGCGACAACATTCTCCAGGCAACAAGATGGTTACAAAATACACCCTTCAAACTAGTTAGCAAAAGGCTATGGGAACTCAAAAGTACTCTTTATAATCAGAGCAAGATGTATGATTCTGTATTTTCAGCCTAAGGAGAAACTAGGCAGAATGTAAGTATTACACATTCACTCTTGGGAGTGTTTTCTTAAAATGTTTACATTAAAAATGATAAATTCTGAATGTACAGATTAACTATTTTAGTACTGCTCGAATTAAAGGCTAATAAGGTTGTCTCCCTACACACACACATCCCAACCTGCATTTCACGATTAAAAGTTTCTGAATTCAAGTACTGATTTAATTTTTATGGTCCTCTGTCTGAAACGGACCCATGGAATATTTGATTCTCAGTCTTGATAACCCTTACAGAAGAAAAATTGCTATTATTTTATACACAAAGATCAGACCCTTAATTTGCCACTAGGCACCTTCCAGAGTGGCCTATGGAACACTGTGGCTGTGTGGTCTGATCTGTGATCTTTTCTAAAGGGCAGAGGTACTAATGTTTGTCTTCACTGCTATATCAGTGAACAGTCTTACAGCTACATTAATATTTTTTAATTTGATTTAGGTATTTCCTGGTTAGTGGCCTGAAAGGTCACTGCTAGAATATTTACAAGAGATATTTTTGGTGTTTTCCCCCCTACCCCAAGCTTGCTCCCACTGCAGCTCAATATTTGGTTCTGGCTAGGATATAACATTTGAATGGAGAAGATACAATAGCCTTTTCCTTTACCCTCAAAACTTAATAATAAAGTTAATATCTGAAAAACAAATGCAATGACATTCTGTTTGCTGCTTGAATATCAATAAACTACATCTTAGCATGAAGAGACAGAACAAGGTTTGGGGTTTTTTTTAAGAGAAATAGAAATGCCTTAATTTTTCATTTAAGTTTTCAAGCACAATTCTTACATTTGTGGCATTGTTCATCTTGAAGGATTAGGTTGTTTTGTTTGTTTGTTTTTGTTTTTGTTTTTTTTTTTTTTACTTCAAGTGCAATATTAATAATAAAAGAGATACTTATTCAGTTGATATTTTGAATTTTCAAAATATCACAGAAATTCCCTCATGCTCACTGCACAACTTTCTTGGAAGGTACTGAAAGATTACTGCTCTTAATTGTAGTTGTAGAAATGTAGAAATGAGGTTAAGTAACTGCCTAAGACCACAAAGTTAATCACTAGAGGAAGTGGCAATGCTATCCTGACTATTTCATTCTATCACTAGCTCACAGAAATTAGAGTCATTTTCAAACCACAAGTTGAAAAGTAGCAGCTGGTTCATAGAATCACAGAATGTTGTGAGTTGGAAGGGACCCACAAGAATCAGAGTCAAACTCTTAGGTGAATGGGCCTATGCAGGGATGATGGTTGACTGTTTAGAATTCAGAATAAGCATTATTTATCCTCAGTTCATATTCAAACCCAGTATTTATGGGAAGAACTAAAGATCACTTGATAGGGAGAAGACTGGATGAGAAAAAACTGTGCTTGCTCCTGAACACTGAGACAGCCAACCATGTCCAGCAACAGATGCTGAATACTCAGTAGCTGAATTTAAAAACACCCAACCCCTGACCTGACCCTGCAATAAACCCAGAACAGCTGGCAATAGCCTGAGTCAAAACAAGACATGAAAAAGTCTTGAGTGGGACAGTACTTACAGCCAACATCAGCCCTGATGCAAACAAGCTCCAGTAAACTTGCATGTTCTTTTTCTGAAGCTGCAGATGTTGTTTAGTCTTGACCCATCAGCATCTAAGCCAGCTGCAGGTTTTTCATGACCACTGTGCAACTTGCACAACTCACAACAAAATACGTTTTCACTGTCCGTTATCTTGAAAGGTTACTTGCAGAAGACCAGTGAAATGTCATTTGGGATAAATGGCTTCTAATACAAGAAGGATATTGTTCCAGACATATTAAGTCTAATATATACCCTCAGTTATTGAGATATGTTGGCAGTGGGTTCTTCTCAACCTTTTGTTATCAATTCTGTGATTTTGTGATCAATCATTAATCAAGCACAACTTCCAAAGACAGTGGGCAGCAAAGAAATGGAGACAAGCTGAAACAGGAATCTACATCCAAAGATGTGGGGAAAAACAACCAACAAGAAATATGAGCCAGACAGACTGTTTGTCTAGGTTTTGTAAGATATAATCTTTTCAGGAAACATTTTAAGAACATCAGATCTAAAGAGCCAATTGCCTTCTCTGTCTCATTTCTTCATGGCTTTCTGTAGATATCATCCTTTATAGCTGTTCTTTGTTTTCTCCTTGTTCTCTCTGATTCTTCCTCAACATTATCTTAAAAAAATTCCTCAATTATTTATTTTAGTATTTCTGAGGATAAAGCTTTAAATTTGTGGCTCATCAACTTTCTGGAAAGCAGATACTGACCACCACTTCATGTGGAGAGGACATGGCCCACAGCCTTCCTCTTTGCTGTGCTCTGCGCAGGCAAGCCATGGGAATGTACCAGTGTCACATCACAGAACATCCACAGGCAAAATAAGGCTCAGTGGGATCTAAACTTGCCATGGTATGAGGCCACGTGCCATGGTATGACCTCATGTGCCATTTATCCTGCTTTCTGCACAGGCTGGGACACAGCCCAACCCAGGCAAACCAATCTGCTGAATAAAGGCCGTGTAGGAACCTTGGTGCGCTCTGGTGAAGTTCCCACTGTACTGGGCAAGGTCCCACAGGATGATCCTGTGGAAGATCCTTGCATGAGGATGCAGCAAGCCAAAAATGTCTTCTACACCTTCTTTTTCAGTATGCAGATTAATTTTTCACTTAAATATAACAACTACTAAATTTGCATCTTTATCCTTCAGATTTAATTTGGAGAGCGCATGAACGCATGCAGGCTAACAGCTGGTGTTCAGACATCTGTGCACAATCTAGCACTCAACCTCACGGCTCTACAACACATAAGTGACCCTGCTTTTCTTCCCCCTCCCCTTTAACAAGATATTGACGAAGCAACTGACGAACTGCATCACGGAGCAGGGTTCCCACGGCCTCCAGTCACACAGGACACTGGCACAAACAGCTTGCACAAGCAGGTGGCCAAATCTGAAACTAGTGGATTAGCTACATTATCCCATTTAATGAAAGCTCAAGATTACATTAAATGAAATTATTGTCCAGCAAGAGTATACACAGCAGTTACAGCAAGTGTGCGTGGATGGAAACCTCTGTGTGGAGATTTACAAACTGCTGACGGGTGCTGCAAGGTGTTATTGGTAACGGGGTTATCCAGCACTTAAAACGAGCTAATATCTTCAAACTTTTCCAGCCACAGCCGGGACAGGAATGATGTGGCTCACGCGAGCGGCACCCACAGGACAGCGAATCTCCCCCTCCCCCCACCAGACAAAATGGCCCCCCCGCCTGCGCTCCGCCCGCCGCACGTCACGGT
>WBNO01004764.1:81557-140462 GCA_013400575.1 Peucedramus taeniatus | reverse complement strand
TCGGTCGATACCGGGCATTCGGGCCGGGGCCGCGCTCACCGCCGGACCGGGAGGAGAGCGAAGCGCGGTCCCGCCGCGCTGGGGTCCCAAGCCCTGGGGAGCCCCGTCCGACAGCCGGGACGGGCCGGGGCCGCCCCCGAGCCCCCGCCACTCTTCGCTGCTCCCCCTTGTCATTCTCCGGGAGAGCGGCCCGGCTCGGACCGGCGCTGCCGGGAGCCTGGAGGCTCCAGGCCCGCAGTGTCCATGTGGCGGGCGGGATACGAGCCCTTGTGTGAGCGCGGCGCTGATCCCGCAGCCTCGTCCTTGGGTGGCTGAGCTCGCTCAGCCTTGGAAACGTCGGGAAGCGATGGAGAGTCATTATCTGTGCGGGCAGGCCCCTGCTTGCCGCGGTGCTCGCTGTACGGCGGGACAGGCGGCACGGGGGTGAGGCCGAGCCCTGTTCTGCGCCTGTGTTTTCTGGGAGGCTGTTGGCCGGCGATTGCATCACGGAATTTGTTTTCTGATAGAGCACAGGGCTGAAAACGCTTACTCCCTTTAAAAGTTCTGTGATTGTAAACTGGATCTAGTGGACACTTACAGGCTGATGTCTTGAAGTTATTTTCTGCCACAGTTTATATGGCCCGAGATCTGCTGGTTCTGACGGAGGGTTCTGTACACAGTATTCGCAGGCTTAGAATTGTATAAATTCGTGCTTTGATGTGAGAATTTTGTGGATGTTATGTGTCAAAGTGTTTTTTATGTCTATAAAATGCTGATCTCTTACAAAATAGGCATCAGAATAATAATGTCCATCTTTTTGCCTTAGAACATCTCCACGACTGCTTTGTGCAGCAACACAGCAGAAAAATACTGGCCAGAACTTGGAAGAGGATCAGAGTCAGAGCCAAAATGAGCAGAAGGTGGAACCCAGCTCTGCTGAAAAACTGCTAGCTGAAGAAAAGGCCAAACTGGAAGAACAGCTAAAAGACGTAACTGTAAGTGTCCCTGGGTTATTAAGTTGCACGTTACAAGCTGTGTGCCCAAGAGCCTGCACTGTGGGTTCTCAGTGCACAATCTGGATACCATTATGTGATTCCTGTTTAGTTGTGTAAAATCCACAATTTGATAATTTCTTTAAACTTAAGAGTGCATGTGCGGCAAGATCTGGGATGCATCCTTGGTCCAAAAATAAGGTCTTCGATAATTTCTTTCCTCTTTCTGGATGGAATTGGACCTTTTCCAGCCAGAAAATTTGTTACTGATTTTCACCTAGGTTTCTCCACTTCACAGTGGAGAAGTAATTTTTGGGAGCCATGGAAGGGTGTGAATGTGTCTCTGGTGTGTGCATTTCTGTGTGTTAACAGTAGACTTTGTGGAAACAGCTGCCACTTTCCAAAGGTCAGAGTTAATGGTGCTTAGCTTTTGTACAATACTGTACTTAGGCCGCAGTTAGGAAGTTTCAAACCTTTTCTGTTGGAGGGCCCTTCAGACTCGAGGCTGGAGCATCACGTCTCTTCTGTGTGGCCTCATGTATCTTGCATTCTCTCCTGTGCTCAACTCCATCAGCTGAAGGATGCCCTGAGAGGTGGGAGGTGGGCATTAAGCTAAGATATTAATGAGTGCTTTATATAAAATGTCTTTCTGGATCATTTGAGACTTCCAGAGGTAACCCAGTACCTTCTATAGAACCAGTACCTGTGGATCATATGTGGATTGAGTTTGCTTTCTGTTGCCCTTCCCAAAGCTCTACAGGAAAAATTTGAGATGTAATTTAATGTCTTTGTTTGCTGTTGGTTGCTTAATGCAGTTCTTCAGGCAGCTTGTTGACTATTTTTATTCTGATTTGAGATTCTTCATTGGCATACAAAGCTCTAGCATATTCAGGGTGGAAGCCATTTGGGGTTAGTTGGTAAAGCACTCAGCATTAATTTTTATTTTATTAATTTTATGGTATTTCAGATCTTAGTACATCTGCTGGTAAATGACTATATTTCTAGGAATAGACCAAAACTAAACAACAGAGGAATTAGGCTTCATTGTTTGTAAAGGCTGAGAAAACTGGGAGGCACTCTGTGATGTGTATGGAGAGGGAAGAGATGGTTTGAAAGTCATGGCTGGATTGAATCTGATTTGCTGTAGTGTCAGTGTACCTCATGACTGATAAAGGATTTCTGGGAGCACACAGCAGAAAAAGCAGGAATACTGGGTTCATAGAACTTGATATATCTCATGTAGAGTGAAATTTTTTTCCAGCTAATCTGTTGAGAAATACTAAGAGTTTGGAAAACCATCTGGTTTCTTTTCCCTCATTTCTGTCCTTGTGAAGTGAAGCAAACTTTTGTCTTGGTAGGAGGGATGGTGTGGTAACTGGCATTTTGTTTCACATTACCCTAAATGGTGGATTCAGGGTATGAAACTGTTTAAAATGCTGTTTTATGCTGGATTATTGTCAGCTGCCTGACTAGGAGGAATAACTTCTGTTACTGGTTTTTCTTCTTTAGGAGAAGTACAAGCGTGCCTTGGCAGACGCAGAAAACGTGAGGCAAAGAAGCCAGAAGCTGGTAGAAGAGGCAAAGTTATACGGTCAGTGGAGGCTCCTCTGGTGTTTACTCAGGAAGACCCAGGAAATGCAAATCCTGGAAAAATGAAGCTGCCTGGCCTTGCAGTATTGACAAGTTGTACTTCCCAGTGATTCTGACTACTTGCTTAAATAATGCATTTGAGGCAGAGAGGTTTGCACAGTTCCTCAGCTTGCATCAGAATTGTGACCATCTCCCCAGCCAAGGGCAAGACTTAAACTGCTGAAGTCAACAGCTGACATGTTCTTTAAATTTGCTATCTGGTTTCCTGCAATGTGTACTGCATTTGTAGGATTTTTAGTAAGTTTTGCAGCCTGAAGTTTACCTTTTTCACGTATTTTGGTCTCAGGTCTAACCAAGAGCATGGAATATTGGTTTGCCTTCTGGTTGTTGGGGGGTTTTTGTTGTTGTTTTTGTTCTTAGTGTTTGTTTTGAATTTGGTTCTTCTTTGATTTTGGGATATTTTTGTGGGTTTTTTTAGCCTTTTACAGTTGAATAACTGTTCTGTTGAAGACGATAGCTTTTAAATAGAAGTAATACCTCCAAATTAATGGATTCATTTCAGTGCTAGGAATGCACAATCACTGGCTGTGAGGAGTGCTAGAAGCACATCTTCCTTCAAGAGCCAGGCTAGTAACACCTGATTTAGCTTTTTGACATTTCCAACAATTTACAAATCTGTAAAACAGAAATTGTGTGCAAATGCTGCAGCAGCAGAGTGCTGTTTTATCCTGGTGTTTGACTGCCACTCTACCTCGAAAAATGAGTTGCTCTTTTTCACCATACACCATATACAGCTGTATAGTTTAATTCTCAGTACTCAAGTTCTAGTTTCTGAATACAGGGTCTTCAGTTAATGTGTACTGTAAGAAAAAGTACATAATACTCTTGCATTCTTTTTCATGGACGTTTGAGTGCTTCATCCTGAGGTTGATTTGCAAGAAGCATTGTTTCACTCATGTTCTACTTACTGCAAAGGACTTGGAGTCATGTCTGAGCTCAGAGGTGCTACAATAGAAATGAATTTATCTTGAAAACTAGATTACGTATAATTGTTTTATTGCTCATGCATGACTGCTTGCTCTGTTGAAAAAGGAGAAACTAATTTCTGAGACTTGCATAAATTCTGCGTTGCAGTCACAGATACTTGCAAATAGAGTGTACACAATAAGAATGCAAACCAAACCGTCTTCAGAAGAGTTTGGTTATTTGGTTTGATCCAGACAACTAGACAGCTGATTTATCTATATTTGGTATAGTTCAGCCCCAACCACAGCTCTAGTTTTTAGTTTAAAACCATGACTTTTTTTTCAGATATTTGGAACTATTTGGATATTGTTAGTTACTGTTCTGTAAAGAGCTTGAGTCTCTACAGAGTTGTGCAGTTGTTAGAGAGACCCTTTCCTAAGAGCTGGCTGACCCCCACAGATCTTGTAAGGTGCTCCTACAGTTGTGGGGGTTTTTTGTTTAAACCAAAGACTTGGCCTCTGGTAATGGTCATATCACTTCTTGGTAAGGGAAAAACAAACATCCAAAATGTGAGCTGGAATTGAAAAGTTTTTTTAAGGTGGAAGTGACTCCACCTTAACAAAAAAACAAAATCCAGTGCTGTTTGTCCTTTGCTTACCTCTATGTAGAAATGTGTTAACTTATTGAACTGTTTTAATTTTTTCTTGATTGCTAATGCCTTAAGTGAGATTAGTCCAGATTCTCTTAGGATGAGCCAGAGAACAGCTTCAGGACAAGGACTATGATTTACTTGGAAATTGCTCAGTATTTATAAGGCACAGCTGCTGATTCTGTAAGAGGTTTGTAGCGGGAGGGAGAAGTGCAAGTTCTTTTCATTCAAGGAAGAATCCTTGTTCATCTCTTGAAATCTTTATCAGTCTGATTACAGACTTTGTATTCTTAAAAATTTTTTATGACATCAGATTAAAGGGTAGGAATAGGGCCACATAATGCTTTGAACGTTAGGTGATGAGAGAGACATGAGGAAACTACTTGAAGCCATCTGAAGGTTTTGGTAACTTTGGTAACAATTCTGTTATTGTTGGGTCATTAGCCTAACTTAACTCTTTTGAGTTGAAATCACTTTTTTTTTTCCATAGAAGTAGAGGAGATGGTGTGGATTTCTAGGGATCTGTAATAGTTCTTTATTGTCTTCCAAAACTGGAAAGGATATTTTACCCCATATGGTTACAGTATCACATATATTCTTGAAAGTCTAAGAGTGCAGATTATTGCTGTAGCTTTTGGGGTCATGCGGTTGGGGGTTTTTAACACTTGTTTCCCTCAGTGGACTAATACCATTCTCTCCTCCTTTATACATTTGCAGGGATCCAGAGCTTCTGTAAGGACTTACTAGAAGTTGCAGACATTTTGGAGAAAGCAACAGAAAGCGTTCCAAAAGAAGAAATTAAAGATGAAAATCCTCACTTGAAGAGCTTGTACGAAGGTCTTGTCATGACAGAAATGCAGATTCAGAAAGTGTTTAAAAAGCATGGGCTGCTCAGACTGAACCCTGTGGGAGCCAAGTTCGATCCCTACGAACACGAAGCGCTGTTCCACACTCCCGTGGAGGGCCAGGAGCCCGGCACTATCGCGCTGGTTTCCAAGATTGGCTATAAGCTGCACGGGCGCACGCTGCGGCCCGCCCTGGTGGGGGTTGTGAAAGATGCTTAGCTGCTCAAGCTGAGAGTTTCAAATGCCATACAACTATTAAACACCTGGATGGATTTTCTCTCACACCGTGCTTCCCTCGTTCCTCTGCTCCCTGAGAGGTTTAAATGAGTTGGTTGAGGTCTCCCAGTGAAAATTAGGTAACGATGAAATTCTCCTGCTTAGTGGCCTTCACCATCACGGTTCCATAAGCTCTTCTTCAGTGTGAACTACAAGAGCCATTAAGCCCTCTAATGCTTTAGATTAGATGATGTTTTTTACAACTATTGCTCCTGAGAAGGTGAATTAAATGGAAAAGAATGAAACACTCACAAGAATGTTGCCATTTCAAGTTTATCACTGTGTGTAGATTGAAAATGCAGATAGTGGTTCAAACACTTCCTTTGGTTTTGTAGAATCTTACATTGCAGAAGTGGGTGACGTA
This sequence comes from Peucedramus taeniatus, assembly GCA_013400575.1. NCBI lineage: Eukaryota > Metazoa > Chordata > Aves > Passeriformes > Fringillidae > Peucedramus > Peucedramus taeniatus. The sequence continues at coordinate 134,801 of WBNO01004764.1, read as the reverse complement.
GTACAAATAACCTGCCTTCTGCAAGCACCCATCAGCTTTTACACACTGATGTGATAAATGCCCTGTTTTGTCTATTCAAAAATAATCTCAACAATTGAAACCTGTGTGAATTCTGAACTGTAAATAAATGGCAATGGAGATTAGATATCTTTTGTAATTGTTCAACCTTTTTATCCTGTACTAACATTGAATCAAGAAAACCATCTAATACTTGTATGGCATTGAAGAACCAATAGAATTTATCCTATCTCTGGATTTTTAATTTAATGTTGTATAAATTGTTTTAAACAATTTTATAGTCTTGTAACTTCCAGCTTTGCTATCAGTTTGTTATGCAAAGTGTAGTTACAATCCTGATGAGAGCCAGAACACCCAAAGAAGTGAGTTGCTGAGAGTTTGGTATATGATTTCTTTTAGACTTACATAAATAATTGCATGTAAGTGGCTCAAACAAAAGTGTGAACTTAATTTCGTTTTCTTTATTTCTTACATTATTTCCTAACAGCTTGGATACTAGGTTGCACCAAAACTTTTCTCCATGCAGCTCTTGCCATGTCTAACTCCAATCCTGCAGAATCAGGGTAAAATACAACACATGATGACCTGAATGACATTTGTCTGGTCACCTGGAGTGGGTGGAACCTGGCAAATTACACAACTGACAAGGGTTCCATCTTCTTGTATTCTGAAAGCCCACACTGTTAACACACAGGACAGAATCTTCAAACTTAGGGAAGTTATTAGGTCCTGTAAAAAGTAAGTACTTCTGAATTTTTTACCATGTTTCTGGTTATTGTGGATTAAGGAGCTTCTTACTTTTAAGTCAGGTGTTGGTTATATTTTTTGTGATTCAGATACACAGAGTTGCCAAGAGCTTACTGAACACTGGACCTACTCATGGTGAGAAGTGATTACTCATTCCTTAAGATATTTTTCCCAGTGCTGGTTTCCCTCATGGGAATTAAAGAGTTAACCAGGAACAGCCTAAGTGCATAAAACTGTTTGGAGATTAGTCATGTTAGTCATATTTAAGGATTCATTCTTTCTCAACTAAGAAAGAATGCTTTGACTGGGCAGAGGAAGAGAAGTAATTTTTTGATATGTGAAGACAGCTACAGTGTTAATTTTTTATAGCTAATCAAGTACAGGGTAAAAATGCAGACATGACATTTAAAAATACTGGGGAAAAAAGGGGATTCCATTTACTAAAGTTGAATTTGTAAGTATCTTTCCTCTGTCTGGGTTTAAGAGCACACTGTAGTTGTGTGAAGTAGGATTGAAGAAATCTTTCTGTTGCACTTTGACTGGGACCTGTTCTCACAACTGATGTCAAAAGGGACCAGGTTCCATTTTATGTACCTTTAAAGAACTGTAATGTGTTTTTATGTCCCCTCCCAATCCCTCTGGATCTAAACTAATTGTAATAATTATGTCCTTAGTATACAAGTTTTTCTAACAGGGAGTTAAAGGGACACATTGCTCCCTAGCAGATGAAGATTTTGTTAACAAGCTTACTAGTGCTCCACACAAACGCTCATTTTTGGACTACATTGATTCATTTGGGATGTTCTTAAACACAAGCTCCTGTTAAATGTTCAGCACAAGGATCATCTTTAAAGCTGGTAACTGAATCTCTCATTTAAGTGGTTCCCCTTCCCTGGCCTGCCCTCAGAAAGGCTTTGGCAGGGAGTGGGTCAGTCTATGGAGAGCTCCAACCACCTGTGCACTCTGCCATAGCCCAGGAAGGAGCACTGAAGAAATCAAGGAACAGAGGAAGGTAGTTCTGAATTTTAGGCACCCAACAAAGCTACCATCAGTACTAGCTACCTCATAGACTACATTTCCACCCATCACATTCAGCTACAATGCATCTCCCAATTGTTACTGCAACGACTCAAGCCATTTCCCTCATTGCCCAAGCTACATTATTGTTAAATCAATCATAGAAAGAAACTTTATTACAAGTTTATTTACCAATACACAATGCAAAAATTAGTAAAATTCTGTGTGCACAACATCAGTTAGGCTTTGTGTGATTTCAGCACAGGCGTTTGTGTATCTGGCACAGCTACAAATGTAAACTTCAAATGAATGCAACATTCCCTTTAAGGAAGAAAGAAGCTGATGAGCTGAACATGCTCATGGGGTATCTTGCTTCACAGTATTTAATGTGTCATCACTTAGGAGTGACTGGGGCACAGGCAAAACCATTGTGTGAGCAGAGTAAACCAGAAGGTTCATGAAGCCTGTTCAGTTGCAAAGGAATCGAATGCAGCGGCCGCACAAGAGAATAATGGCAGAGTGCTTAGTCTGGGTGATTTCCAAGGCAGTTCATGGTCACAGACTAGTGCAAACCTACAAACACTGCTCTCACTGCCTGCTGGGCCTGCCGTGAGCAGGGGCAGGAGGGGCTGGAGCCAGAACAGTGCAGCGTCCGAGCCCAGCGCTGGGCAGTGCACACAGTGAGATGGAGGCTCCCTCCAGCACAGCGCTGGGATGGGACACAGCACAGCCCCCACCCAGAGCAGCAGACCAGTACTTCCAACAGCTTAGAGAGTGTTGCTTTTTCATAGGCTTACATCAATGCTGTTAAGACAGATATTATCATTAGTAATAACTTTAATTAGAAAAGTCAAGAGCATTAAGCATATAAAACACCTTGTCATTAGCAACATGAAGGCTGGGTTATTTGTACAGTACAGGAAGCACTTCCAGATCAACACAAAATACAAGTTGAAAGAGCTCTTTGCCATCTCAGCCCCTTCACCACAGAAGAGAAGCAGCATAGCTGTAGTAAATTGCTGGATTAACATTAACTGCATCTCAATTTATAAGCAATCAAACAGAAAACCAGCAGCTCATAACAAAGGAATGCTTAGACTAAATCAGTTCCATGTGAAATATGGAACAGCAGCATCCTCTAGTGCAAGTCACCTTTAAAATTAAAAGCATAGCTGACAATGAGACATTGCTTCTAGGGAAGCCCGTTCCAAGGGACTAATATTTGCTAAAGCAAACATTTACCACCTTGAGTTAGCTTGCAAGTACAAAATAAATATTGATATCCATATTGCATACATTAAAAATACTTTTATTTTACATTCATTTTGATGTTCAATAAGTTACATCTAGCACCAAAGAAACATTTTGGAGGGTTGAGGAATTAAGAAGCTACAAAGTGTAAATGCAGAATTCACTTCAACATTTAAATGACTCATTGGTGCCTAGATTTTTTCCTAAGTTATTGTTCAGATGGGCTTTATGCTATTGCTTCAGTTTAACTTAGATGTGCTAAAACAGTGTAGAAATATGAAAATCACAGATTTGAGGGAAAAAAAAACCAGAAGATCCAAAACCAAAACAATTCTCTTAAACTCCCAGCTACATGCAGAATTGAGGCTTCAAACCAGCATGTTATGGCAGTTAAGTAACAAGTTACAGGAAGAACCAAATTGCATAACTAGAATGCTGAAAAGAAAGACTGAGCTTCTTCCCACAGGAGTAGGACAGAGAAAATAACCAAGGTTTTATACCTTATGAACTTGTGTGCTGCTTGTACATGCATATAGGGTGGAAGTGGTTATTAAAGCTACTCAGCACATAGCAGTTAGCTCCACTGCTGCCAAGAAGAGACAGTTTTGTCTCGAGTATGCCACAACAAACCACTTACAGATAAGCCAAACAAAGTATTACATCCCAGAGAACATAGCCCTTACCTTTTTTGAAGGGACATAACATAAGCTCAAAAGAAAAAGGCACTAGAGTTTTGGGTTTTTTTCCTTAGAAATGCTGGCTTTGTAATTGTACCCCTTTTATTCTAAACTCACTGGTAACACTAGTTTGGTAATGCTGGATGTATTAAATGAAACCCAGTTCTGATCAGAATACCTCTGCCAAACTGCAGAATTAATACTGTTTTAAGATTTCATGGTATCCTCACTGACTACAGCCCAAAGCATCAAAGCAAGATAACATTTCCAGATCTTGCACTCATATTGAAGCCAGTCAGGTTCCAAGTTTTGGTACACCTGCACTCTAGAAGACCTGCCCAGCCTGCCTCCAGTCACAGCTTCCTGCTCCAGACAGACCAGCAGAGAGGCTCAGGCACAAGTAACTGTGCCATCCTCCACGTGGCAACCACCATTTTTTATTCATTTGGTTAAATACCAGCATGGGAATTGAAGGATGAAATGGGCATAAAAATCTTTTTCAAATTCTCCTTCAACATCTTTCCCTTAATCAATAGATCTTACTGGAACAGTACTGTGAGCCTGGTGTTTGTGTTTCCCGCTGTGTTCCATCCTAGCCCGTGCCCAGCCCCAGCAGCACTCCAGGCAGCAGCTGTCAGAACTGGAGGAGATCCCTCCCAAGGTGCACTGCTCTTCTACCTGTCAGTAAACTCAGATTCAATGAGCCTGGGCCAGTAAGTTTCAAGTATGTGCAATTAGAACCCTACAGTGGCTGGATTAAGCACTCCAAATTTAGGAACGCTTTGTCCATTTTGACTAAATCTGCAGCAATTGTTATTTTTGTTTTTAAAGACCAATCTCAGCAATCATGCTCCATTTGAGAATCTTGCTCCCTGACTTCCCAATGAAATTCAAGAGGCGGCTACACCTCCTCAGCCTGTATGAGCTCAGCAGTTAAGATCCCAAAAGAGAAGGAACAGGCTCCCCCAACAAGGAAGAGCAGTGATTTTGCTGCCTGAGGCTCTCAGCTTCTGCCCAACACCTCACTGCCTATTCTCCCAAACGCCATTTCTGGCCCAAATCAGGTACCTCGCTGTAGCTGACCCCTCCTCTGGAGCAGAGCACCACAGCTGCTGGGGATTCCTGACACTCCAGTACCAAGCAGGAAGCGTCAACTCTTCAGAGGGGTGTTTCAGGAAACTCAGGTCAAAACAATGCCTGATCAGCTGGGAGCTCTTCAAGAACCCCCCTCCACAGCACAAGTCCCTGGAGCCCTGGAGGCATCTCACCTACCACATTTCCTTCCTTCCACTCCCTGCCACGGCTCACCCCTGCTGTACTCTCGACAGGAACTCTCAGCCCGGTGTCCCCACACCTTGGCTGTAGTTACTAAGGAGAATGTTCCAAAAGCTCAGCAATGGTCACAAAAGTCCCTGCTCGCCTGCTCCTGAGCACAGGACTTTTGTAAGCTTCACTTTGCTGCCAGCATTATGCCAAAAAAAAAAACAAAACAAAGGGTGAAGAAAGTTTCCAGAGAATGAAACTATCTCCTACCTTCAAAGAAAAGCAAGGATTACACTGATAATCATTTATCCAACAGATATGAACTAAAGCAACTACTCTGGGACTACTGGACTTGAGTAAGTTCACATGAAAAAATCTGTTCTAAGAATGTACCAAAAGCAGTGAAATCCAATGTAGAAGTTTCACAATTAAGTATTTTCCATGATCCAAAGCAGAAGTCTATTTAAACCACCATGGATCATGATGACTCTGGAGGTTTATGTATTTGCTTTTTTGTGTTTTTAAGCAACATGGTTTCTGTATCTTTGGGGAGGGAAGGAAAAAATAACAGAGTCCTTGAGGCTGTAATGGGCCTCTGCTGTGTTTTTTCAGATCAGCTGAATTTCATGAAGCATCCCTGGATATCCAACCACTTTCTGTCAGAAAATTTAAAATCCTTTTCTTCAGTACCTTATCTAAGTAACTGGGAAGGCGACTCTTTGAAGGAATTCCCTGTCTTTTTTGGAGATGGTCTTTAATGATGATAGTTTTCACAGTCACATAACGTGCAGGACTCAAGTTCAGAGAGCTGCAGAGCACCTTTTCCCTGTCCGATAAGAGTTCAAAGCCAGGCAGGTTCTCAATGGCAGCAAATTCACCTTCTTTACCCTCTTCCTTCCCTCTCTTGGAACTAGCTATGTTCTTGTTCTCCTTCCTCTTTTCCCGTTTGTGCCGGGCCGCCTCGTACTCTGCCGACTCCTCCATTTTGGTGATCCCATTTCGCCGATACCGCTGCAGCTCCCGAATCTTCGCTCGAAGTATCCTCTCCTTGTGCATGTTCTCGAAGAAGTCTTCAAACTCCTTACAAGACATGAACTGGTACAAAGGCCTCAGTTTCACCCTCAACTCCTTCTCTTCTTTTGTGATCTTTCGTTTGGGAGCTTTCTCCTTGTCTTTTTTATCCTTCCCCAGGAAGGCCGGTACCAAATTATAGTCTCGCGCAATGTTCTTCCGCCGCTGCCTCTCCTTGAGCTTCCTCACGTACATGTCCACGTGAGCTCTTTTCAACTCGATCTCCACGTCGTCGTCGTCGTAGTTCACCGAGAGGCCGCTGATGAGCGTCTCGGCGTCCTGGTCGTACTCGATCTCGTAGTCATCGCGGAGCGGCATGTAGCCCAGCTGCTGCTGCTCGGCCACCGAGATGTCCAGCGGCGGCAGCGGCGTGGTCAGGCTGGGGGACAGGGGGCCGCCGCTGGGACACGTGTGGTCCGTCACCCTGTTGGGGATGGTGTCAGGGATGCAGGCTTTCCCCAGGTTGCCGTGGATATACATGCTCACGTAGTGCTCCATCACCTCCTGAGGCGTTCGGGATGCCCCCACGTGAGCAGCCATGTCCTCCTAGACAGAAAAAAAGGAGGAGGGGTAAAACGATTCCCATTACATCTCCAGCATAAGGAACACTTAGGAAAGAGCATGACTTTTTCCTTGCTCCTCAAAAGCCAACTCCCAGTACCTAAATCTCTTTAGTAATACTGACCATATTTCTATCAGAGCTGCAATTTCAGCTCTGGATGAGTGTTTACAGTGCATGGAGGCAGGTAAGCCACGAAAACAGCACCACATGGTGATTCCTAAGCACAATGGCACTCCCACAAAGCCAGCTCACCATAACCAGGAAGCTTTCCAAGTCCCAGGCCAACACCAATAGCACCGTACGGCTTGAGTTTTGCTTGTTTATATCACATTACTGAGGAGCAACATGGAAATAAATAGTATTTACTGTAAGAGTAACCATTTTTATTCTTTTCTAGCTATTTAAGAACTAAGCAAGCTGCAATGATTCTACACTTTAAGGTTTTGAAAAAGTCTTTATATTTAATGAAGCAAAACATAAATAACAACAAATCAAATGAATCCAAAATGAATCAAATGGTCCAGCAGAGGGCAATGAGGATGACTGGGGGACTGGAGCATCTCTCTTGCAAGGACAGGCTGAGGGAGTTGGGCTTGCTCAGCCTCAAGAAGGAACAACTGAGAGGGGACATCACCAATGTCCATCAGTATCTGAAGGGGGGTGTCAGATGGACCAGGCTCTGCTCTGTGGTGCCAAGCAATAGGGCAAGGGGTAACAAACAGAAACTGATGCACAGGACATCCCACACGTATGTGAGGAAGAACTTCTTCACTGTGCAAGTGACCGAGCACTGGGACAGAGTGCCCAGAGAGGCTGTGGAGTGTCCCTCACTGGAAATGGCCAAGAACCATCTGGATGCAATCCCGTGCAGTGTGCTCCGGGATGACCCACTGGAGTCCTTTCCAACCTGAGCCACTCTGAGATTGTGAGGTGATGCTTTCTTACTGCTGCTGGTTAAACGCAGGCCTGGCTGTGCAGGGACACAGAAGGCGAGCAGCCAGCCCGCAGCTGGGACACGCTGACGGCAAAGGCCGAGCACGGCTAAGAGGCAGGTGCAAGGTGTGTGACACGGACGGGCTGCCGGGAGGCGAACGCAGAACTTCAAGCAGCGGCAGCTCCGAGCTCGGGGCGCGCTCCTCGGACCAGCGGCGAGCCCAGAGGGGCAGCCCGGGCTGCGCAGCGCAGGACGCGCCCCGGGGCTGCTGTCAGGGCCGCCGGTCCGGGGAGGAGGATCGCCCCCGCCCCCGTCCCTCGCCCTTCGCCCCTTACCCAGTTGCCGAAGCCGAACTGCTCGATGGCGTCCAGCAGCAGCTGCTCCTCGCGGCTGCTCCAGCCNCGGGAGGAGCCGCGGGAGGAGCCCCGGGAGGAGCCGCGGGAGGAGCCGCGGGAGGAGCCCCGGGAGGAGCCGCGGGAGGAGCCGCGGGAGGAGCCCCGGGAGGAGCCGCGGGAGGAGCCGCGGGAGGAGCCCCGGGAGGAGCCGCGGGAGGAGCCGCGGGAGGAGCCCCGGGAGGAGCCGCGGGAGGAGCCGCGGGAGGAGCCCCGGGAGGAGCCGCGGGAGGAGCCGCGGGAGGAGCCCCGGGAGGAGCCGCGGGAGGAGCCGCGGGAGGAGCCCCGGGAGGAGCCGCGGGAGGAGCCGCGGGAGGAGCCCCGGGAGGAGCCGCGGGAGGAGCCGCGGGAGGAGCCCCGGGAGGAGCCGCGGGAGGAGCCGCGGGAGGAGCCCCGTCACTCCTCTGAATGTCGGGACATTCCAGACGGAAGCGCCCCTTCCCCGGGCAGGGGAGGATTAAAGATAGAGAGCGATTCTTCTTTTAGTTCTACTCCTCTCGGCCCACGCAGAGACCATCAGGCTGAGGCGTGAGATCCAAACTGTTGGAAGCACCGCGACTGCTCGGAGAGCAGCGCTCAGAGAGCTCAGCGCTCCATGGACTGCGAGCACGTGAAGAAAGAGCTCGACTCTCTGTGATGAAAGCCTGAAGCTCAAAAAGAAGGTATCGAGCGCAGTCCATATTCTCAGCCAGTTCATGGGAAAACTGGAGTTAATGGAAGTTTAAGCCAAGGCAGAAAGGCTGAACTCATGGGCGTCAAAATGTGTCAGAGGAAAGCGATATCCTGACCAAAACAAAGCCGGCCAGAGAAACAACCTGAAACTGCAGCAGGAACTGAGAGAGCACTTCAGGACTTTGAGGAAAAATACTGCGGAGCTCCTGAGTCAGCAGCTGGAAATGCAGAAATGTCACTGTGCTGGGCTGACCCCTCCTTGTAGGGGAGCACAGATAAAAAGCCAGAAAGCAAATTCCTGCTTCCTTGCTGAGCATTGCTGAAGAAACTTGGAATTTTTTTTTTGGGAAAGCAAGTAAAGCAAAGTAAATTTAGTTTTCAATGTGTGCAACTCCTGTAATAGATAAAATATAAACCTCTTTCAGTATCAAATCGGTGTTAGAGAGAAGAAATGTGATTTCACATGCCAGTTCTGCACATCAGGAGATACTTCACTCAAAGGAAGTGGGACAGCTTCCTGCTGGATCTGCCAGAACCATGGCAGCCAAGGCTTTGCCTGTGTCCTGCACGTACCCTTGGTGCACAGGTACTGCCTTCTCACCCCTCTTTTATCTGATCCTGCAAACTCTTTTCACTTCAGCAACAGGAAGCTTCTCTACTCTAAGTTCTGAAGTTATGCCTATGTCAGAAGTAAAACATTGCCTTGAGCACAAAAATGCTTTGTGATTATGAAACTTGCAATAAACTAAGATTTCTTCTTTTCAAACAAAGCCAGGATAAGGTATTTAAACATTCCTGAACTCTGTGCATGTCACAAAGATGTATTTACAACTATTTATCATAATACATTTATCAGACCTCAGGCCTAGTCCAGAGAAAGATGTATGAAAAGGGATAAAACCACCGGCACAGTAAGTATCAGATCTTCTAAATGTCTCAGGGTATTTAACAGATATTTTAACATGAGAACTTCAAAGCATCAGTAAAAAGTCCTCTACCTTCAATTAACAAATGGCCAAAAATCCTCTTTTTGAACAGACAAAAACTGCTAAAGCCACCCGTTTAGAAAAAGACTAGTGCTGGAATTTTTAATAACTGAATTACACTGACAGCAGTTAAGATAACTTTACATGACTTTATTTAACAAAACCATATATTTACAGTTGAAAAAAGTTCCAGTTTGATACACATATCTAAACAAATGTGGTAACTACATAACCCAATTTAAACATGATGAGTACAAGATGTACCAATACTTCTCTATATATCATTCTTGTTTTAAAACATTCAAAAATAAGCTGTTACAAGGTACCTTTTTTCCCCAAATGAAATTGTTTACTAAATGAAGTAATATTACTGATTGACTGCAGATCAAAGTTGCAAAACTGCTTTATTATAAAGTGCAGATTGTAAAGAATCCCAAAGCTGGTTGGAGTTTTCTGGCTTCTCTGATCTGCTGCACCTACAGTGGTACTTTTTCATGTATTGCAGTAGCTTCATTTTTCTTTAAACCCATGAAGAAAATAAAGTTTGCTTGATGGGAACATTTACTCCATGAAAGAAAATCTCATGCATCTTGTTACAGATACTTTCAAGTACCTGAACAATAAAATTGTCAACTTTTTAATGCAATTCCCTGAATTTCTTAAATATTTCTGTATTAGCTAATTAAGAGATTTGGTATACTGCAAGAAACTTGAAAAGCTCAGTGGCAAGAAATTCTATGCCATTACTACTCGGCTCTGTTTTTATCAAAATTCAAGCATTGCCTTCAAATCAAGTTATTGAGAAGTTGAAATAATTGCATGTTTAGGCAGGTGATTTTTTTCACATGTATTTTGTTTGAAAATAAATTGTGCAAAGCTCCTTATTGCATTGCTGTTTCTTCATTAAAGAACATACATTATATACACAAAGAAATCATTTAGAAAATATATACAACTTCTAAGAACAGATCAAATCACAAAACAAAGTAATTACATTTGCAAGTAACAAACAGTGCACAAGTGTTGCAGCAGGCCTTTTCCCCACAACTATGCCCACTGTCACTGTTACATTCAACATCTTATTGAGAAGAGAAAAAGAACAGGCTGTCGATGGCTGCAAAGATACCTAGTAGCTAAAAAATGCTTTTATAACCAGACAAATGAGCCACACTTGTAGACTTGCTTTAAAAGAAAATACAAATGTAATTGCAATGAAGACTTAAATCACAAAGCCAGTTACAGTACCACCTAAACATGTATATTGAGGAAAAAGTGATCTCTGTGTTCCATAAACCGTTTAAAAGCATAGTGCAAATGTTTCAGATGGATAGGCCTCTCGTATTCGTCATGGAAAGGCATATTTGTTGTAGTAATAGAAAAAGTAATATTAAAAACACTTACTGACCTTCCTGCTTTCTATTGCACTTTAAAGCAATGGAGCATACAAGTACCAGTCATTGGAGGACAAATTCTGTACAAATTCTGAGTGAATTAACATGTTTCCTATCACATCTTAACGTCTATTTTCAGTAAGTGATGACCGAGGTGATGTCTTGTGGTGGAATTAAGATGACCAACAAAAAACCACATCCATTACACCAGCTACACAAAGTGGGCAGGAGAAGAGGTCAATGAGGTATCGGACTTGCAGGCTGCATCTGCATGACACATATTTCAAAGTGATTATGAGTCCTCACTTACCAGGGAATCTTGTTCTCACCATTCTTAATATTACAATCAAATTATCCCTCATAGAAATAATGTCTGTACCAAAGGACAGTGTTTTGATTATATCCCACAGTCCTTTATACTGTATGTTGAGTTGAGCAGTGTGCAACTATTCTTCTTGGTTTGATTCAGACAATGCCAAAATAATCAGCCTAAACTGAAGAGCACTGGGAAACCGCTGACCATACAGCTGGAGGATTTAGTAACGCCTGTTCACAGTTAACACAAATATTGCTTCAGTTACCTTTCCCTTTTCAATGATCATTAGTATAAAATAGGTTTTACACTACACACTATGCAATAAACATTCTTGTAAATCAGAGGCACTCATTATTTGCCCTTCAACATTCACGTGAATGTAGAGAGGATCTAAGATGTATGAGGGATTTATGTAACAGCCGTTCGCTGCCGCTGTGACTTGTTCTCTTGTATTAGAGGTCAGATAAAACGCTCAGAAATGACAGCTTGTACTTATCCTGATGGTGTCTGGCACATTTCCCAATAAACTTCTTTCACTTGTCACTCTATGGATTTGCTCCACATAATTTTCCCACTGTGGCAGTAGCAGCAGCTTCAGGAGATTCCACAAAACCTTTTCTTTTCAGCAGCAACACTGGCGAACATTAACGGCTCCCCTACCACCCTTCCTCCTTAGTTCTGCCAGTGAGCAAAGCTGGATTTAAAGTAGCTACCAAAATTGCTTTTAGCCATTTCTCAGTTTATCTGCTAAGTCCAGTTTTATCTCCATGACTGGCCACATGGCACACAGTAAGAAGATGGTAAGCAAGAACATTGTGAAACTGCAATGCCCCAGGAGAGGGACACATGGAAACATGCATTTGGTAGTATGTGACCTTGGTTTTCCACAGAGGAAAGAGAGTACAACTGGGAAATGATGCCACCTTAATACCAGAACCCTCTTGGTGAGTTTGGAATCTAGTCTGATGAATGGAATTTCCTCCATATGGATCCAGATTGGAAAATGAATTTCCAAGGCATCTTGAAGAATAATTAGTTTTGCACTGCTAGTTTGACTTCTCTTCCAAGCTTACTTTCTATTTAACTTTTTCTTATTCAAGAAAGGAATGTAGTTCTATGTCTACATGATTTCTTTGGTAAATGGGACCCACAGTCTATAAAATCAGAAGCATTTCTAAAGAAATGGTCCTTACATCATTTAGAATTCCAGCACCAGTTATCTAAAATCCAGATCCAGCTACTGTTAACAGGTATTGGAAATATATCCTGCCTAAGAATGGAACAGGAATAGCTGTCAAAGCAACCAACATTGCTGAATGTCCAGTCGTTTAAAACATCTAAGAAAAAAAATTTAGAAAATCCCAAACTCTTGATACTATTTTGTTTCACCGTCCTCATCAGAAGTACAGAACGTGTAATGCTCACCACAGCATATGCTCATACCACTAGAAGTTTAAGGCTAAGCCTAGGTTTAATTTATAAGGGGTTTATCCCCTAATTTCCTTTAATCTTTCTTTTTTTTTTTTTCACTCCTCCTCCTCGTTTTTCTTCTCTCCCCCTTAAGGCTATTCTACTACTAAATGTAACTCTGAACTAACACTTTGATTTGCAGGCTCATACATGTCAAACAGTAATCAAATACTTTAGCCACTTTAGCTCTTTTCCTGGGAGTCACTGGAGGCAAACCCAACATTAACGTTTCAGTGAGGGACTTCCTTTTTCCATTTCCCGGTTATCTTTCTGCAGAGCAGCCAGTATCTAGACATTTCAAGAAATGAGAAAAAAAGCATTAGATTTTAAAAAATTACTCAGTAATTCATTCTGAAGAGTTTCCAATTCCGTCTGAGCAATACTGTTTTAACTATCAAATGTAATTAAATTTAGAGAACCTCTCCACTGACAAGAGACCTCTCCCATAAGTCCTTGTGACATGGTGGATAGAAAAAGATTTAACAAAGGTTTAAACTCAATCTCCTCCCAACACACACTTTTGAAGCCTGTTATTTAGGGTACTTGGCAGAATAGGACTCCTATCTCTCCTTCCCCACAAGGGAAGCAGCAGCAGGCTGGGAATTTATTTGGAATGCAATCCTCACGCACACATGACACGTTCAAGGAAGGTGAGATAACTGAACAACCTGTGAGGCCATTCCTGCTGTGAAGGTTAGAAATGCTCATCTCAAAGAGACAACTGGCAAGCCTCAGCAGCTACAAGCACTGCTACCCCAAGAAAGAACCAGAAACACCCAGGTGCAGCTGAATTGCCCCAACCACTACGTTTAACACCACCTTTCACCTTCTCTGCAAAAAAGCAGTTGGATAAAATGGGAAGAGCTCTATAATGGAATGACTCATGAAGTGGGTTGTATTGCTGCTTTGAACAAAATAAAAAAAAAAACCGGGGTGTTTCCACTCTCCAACATGAATGGCTGCTACAGCCACTTAATGATTTCCATATTCAGATGACACAGCTTCTTTCTTTAAACTGGAATTTAGTTGAAATTACAGCGATGAAACAATTTCTGAAATCACATGCTAAATCTCAATAAAGAAGTCAGAGATGCAACTGCTTCTCTAGAGCCCAAAATTAGGCAGAGTAGAGATCTTCAAGAAGACTAAAATGATTGCATGATAGCGTATCCTAACAACTTCTCCCCAAGAGTGGATTTCTGCTTTTAAGTATCAAGTTGTAATGTTGCTAGCACTCTCTGTAATTAATAAATTTTCAAAGTTCTGTGACTTTTTACTTCATAAATTTCCCTCAATATTTCAATTTTGAATGTTGACTGAGCTCTCCTTTTCAAGAGGAGATTAAGATGAGCAAATCCACTCATCTCAATGTATGCTATAAGCATGGAGTGAGCTACAAAGTCCTACCTACCCATAAAATTAAGCACTAGCTCTGCTAAAACATTCTTCCAGATGTTGCCAAACCCTATTCATGAATGAAGTAAAATCATCAATTACCAAAGACTGACATCCTCTTTACCTGAGCCCATTTTTTGTTTCTACTTTGCATCTGAATGGCAGCAATAGATGTGAAGAATTCTTCCGAAGGCAAGTCCTCTGGTAGCTTTGTTAAAAACTGAGCTATATGAATGAAGTCCATTTTGGTCAAAATATCTTCAAAAAGTTTTAGTATTCCCAGCGCTGTACGGAATAAGAACTCTTCTCCATCACGGCAGAACACATCCCAGACACGACAAGCCAAATCTAGTGGCAAAGATTTGCTGTACAATGTGAATATCCTGAAAGGCAGAACAAAATTTTCAGTTACCGGACAAGAAGTCTTGGATACTCACAGAAGTACAGATACCAATCATGAGTAAGCTTCTCAAACATTTGTAATTGAATATTCCTTTTTATATTTCAGATTATTTATATTTCTGTTAGTTGCAGCACACCAATCCATGAAACAATATAAATCTGTGCAACCATTAAGGCGTGGTCTCTAACTTTGATTTTCTTGCATCATACCCGAAAAAACAATTACAGGGTTTTACAATGGACATGTGATGACCACAGCTATAATCAAAGGCCTATTTAATCATCACTTCAGAGCTGAGAAGTGATGCAGTTTTAGTTGCAAAAACTCAAAAAGCTGAACCTTAAGACAAACTGCAATGGGCATTTTGTGGTTCAGATGAAGGCGATGAGTAAAATTAACTCTTGTGTTCCAGGCTTGATTGACATGCAAAGTAATATTACCATTAGTTTTGGAGGAAGGATCAGCTTGAACTCCCTTGACTTAAGGGAAACAGGCAAGGCAGGATGTCCAGAAAGGTGTAGACAGTGGTGATAAGACGGTGACTCAGTGTGACTGTGATTCCCAAAGAGAAAGGGTAACACCAGAAGCAACAGCCTCGGCCCAGTTGCTTAAATTCCATTCTCATTAACTAGCATGAGCACATTTCTTCCTTCACCAAAATGCTGACAGCCTTGCAGCCAGAAACAAAAAGTTGCTCCCTCCTCTCTCCTTTATCCAACATCTCACTGCACAGCAAAATGGGAGCATTGCTGTCAGCAATGACCTAGCAGCAAGCGAGGAGAATAAAGTTTCCTGGAATCATTTTACAGTATATAAGGGGAAAGAGAGTGTTTTTTTCCTTCAGAATTCAGAAGTAACTTTTCCACAGATGCACTGCACAAATCTCTGCAAAACTGCAAAGAATTCCCTCCCCGGCAGAGGTCAGCAAAGGCTCAAATTTCAATCAAACCTTTCCACAGCTTTTAACAATAAATTCCTTTTCAAGTATGCTGAATTGAACACAGCGTACTTGAGAAGGAGTTTATTTATTATAGTTTTCATGTGTTTAAAACTACCCTCCAGCCCCTCCAATTTTTTATTTGGGAAATTTGGATTCACATTAAAAAGGTAAAATGGAACACATATATAAGTATAGAATATGAAATAATGTCTTTTCACAGCAAAGTCTAATAATGAAAGGCTTTCTGCATTATCTGCTTTTTACTATATAAAAATTTATTTGAATGATGTGTCATTACATATATGGCTTCTGTGTGAATCACCACACTTTAGAAAAAAGGGAAAAGATATTTATTTAACATCCTGATGAAACTAACATTTGCACAAATTCAGGTATTTTCACGTGAATTGCAGGTTTAAAAACCATAGGATTTTACTGTTTTTCCTATTTTTACATGTCATTGCAATCTTCTTTTAACAAGTGGAAACATTTAAAATCCTTTTCTCCAAAAAGCTAAGTCAGAATTATAAATGAAGAAAAAGTATAGGTCTGGGATGCAAAACCCACACACTTCATCACACATACATGAAGTGTAAGAAGAGCACAATACAAGCTCTTTATTTGGGTTACTCTTTCAATCTTTTTGTACAGTCACAAACCATATACAACTGTACTGCCACATAATACCTACATGGCAGAATTAAGACTTTTGTCTGTACACACACAGAGGAAACAGTAACAGGTTACAGGTTTTCAATTTAAAAGGACCAGTGTAATAGGAAGTAATTCAACTGAGTCCTTTCCTGGTCACCAAGTAGCAGGCAAACACCCAGCCAGAAACAAGTCCTGGTTAAAGTTAAGTAACAATGCCAAATTTATAGACCTGTTTTTATTCACAAAAGCCATTATTCTGTCATGATTCAGACCTAACTTGAATAACCCATCTGTATTAAATCTCCAACTATGCAGAAAATTAACTGTCAAAAGAAAGAACTATTTATAAGAACACTTTTGTATGAAAGGATTTACTCGCATCAAAAAAGATGTCACATCAAGTCAGGTATTTGCCATTGAGCTCTTCATAATTTGGAAGGAAGTGTCATTTGCAGGAACTTAACAAGGCAATTAACTTTCATTAATATTTGCATGGAATTGATGCATTGAGACCTAACAGCAGAAAATGGGCCCCCTACAATAAGCAGTGAAAGGCCAGTAGGAAACACTGCTTAGAACAGATACAGCATTTCATCCCTTCAAACATTTCCTACTGAAAGACATTTCTTATTAGACATCTGAGCTACTGGTCTGAAACTCAACTGGAATTTATTGGAGTAATAAAGCAGCTGGCAGACTGAGGCAGTTCCAGCAGCATCTTTCAGCAGCATTGGCACCCTCCTTGCACATGACCTGCTGCCACTGTACTGCAGGGTGATTTCTGTGTTCAGCTCTCTTGAAACCCACTCTAAATCACAGGTGCAGACAACACAGCTAACTCACATAGAGATGTCCAGTGTCAGAGCAATGCAGGTGCAGGCTCCTGGCCTCTCTCTGTTTGGAAGAGGAATAAAAGAAGCACCAGATGCTCCTGCTCCACCCCAGCCCTGTTTCTGATCTAAGTGTACTTTGAGGTAGATGCATGAAGTCCTGGCTGGTTTGCTGCTCAGTGAAAGCGTATGACCATAAAGTCATCAAGAAAGCAAAGCACTGCTACCACGATAATCATAAGCTCCAACCTTCTTTCCTTTGCTTTTTTTCTTCCCCCCTCTCCTTTTTTCTCTTTTCTTTCTCACTAGAAAAATCTTTCTAAGATATTAGCAAGGCCAGTGCAGACAGGTAGGCCAGATTTTGGACTGGGAAAGGACATTCCTTTCCCATATCTGTAAATTTTAAAATCATTACAGTCTAAAGAAAAGTAGGAGCGTTTACTTAATTTCTTATTTGGAAAAAAAGAAATAAAATGCTGACTGCAATAGCATTTTCTGGGGGGCATGGACTATGCTTTTCTCAAAGTAAAAGAAAACAAACTTATACATACTTTACTGGAAGTGTCCACTAAAAACAGCCACACAAAGTGGTTTGGACCTTTATCCTAACATGCACATGGTGTCAATAGAAACTTCATGTTCACGGAGCACAGTCACACTCCATGTAATACTGAAGAATCACTGATCAATCCATCAGTACAAACACAGCCCTTGGCTATAATTATTGCCAAAATAATTTTCCTGAGTAGGGATAAAGAGGTGTTTGTACAGCAGCAGCAGGCCATAAATAGACAGCATGTGTCCTTGGCAAATCCACATTCCACTCTGCTCACAAGAGCCTGCGGAACATCAGCTGACAGAGTGAGAGGCCAAAACTGGGCTATTCAGACACACTATTTCCCCTCTGTTCTTTGTGAACCTGACTGCATGTTGCTCTTTATGCTTTTTTCCCACTTGATCCCCTTTATACTCTCCAAAAAAGTAAAATACTATATAGTTTTTAAATCTTTCTACAGGATTTATCAGCTGGAGTATAGACTTAAAGCACATGGGTCCTTTTTAAATGAGATGCTTTCCTTGTGGCAGGTATCCCCCAATCATCATGTCACAGTACCTTTAATTAAACTATTCAGTCCTTGGGAGTTTTCCCATCACAGAAGGCAGCAGTGGAACTACACTGGCAGAGGGGTTCTCCTCCCTAAGTCCTCTACCAGCTCCAAGAAAACCTGCACAGCTGGGCCCACCATTTCTTTTTCTTGGAACATATCCCTTCAAAAATGATTTAAGCATACCAATTTTACTGCTGTTCTCTGCAGCACAGGTGACAGGAAGAAGCACAAAGCAGACTAGTTGTCTCCATTCTAACTGTGGCAGGAGCAGGAAGGTTTCCCAGCAACTGGTCTGTGCAGCACTGGCTACTGGAGCCTCCCAGAGCTGGCACCAGCAGAGATTTACTGCACACATGCCTGCACAGTAACCACGCCAGCCACTGGAATAGCAGCAGGCATCCCTTTGGAGCTCAGAACAAATGTTCATTTAAATAAAAGTAATGTTAGAACAAGGCTGTTTCACAGAGATTTTTACCTACAAGCAAAAGGTCTGCCTACTCAAAGCAATGCTGTACCATATTCTCCCCTGACTTTTAAATACACTGCAGCCACACTCTTAGTGGCAATTTAAAGAAAAAAAATATCTAAATCTGCTTCCTAGAGGATCAAAGTATTTTAAAGTAGAAAGTATATATATGTATGCACACACACACACACACATATGAATACCTTACCACATATATTAAAGCAAAATATGTAAGTTTTACATAAATACAACCTGCACTGTCTAACAAAATTAAGGACAGAGCAGTATGAGCTGTGTAGTTTAAGACAAATGTGAAAAAGTTTAATACAGTATTGGGCAGGTTTATCTCAAAGAGACTACATTCCTGTGCAAGACCAGTGTTGTAACTCTCTAGGGATGGGAAGGAACACAGGAAATTGTCATTGGGATTAAAATAAACAGCCTGAATATGGATGCAGGTAGTCAGCAAGAAATATTAATTGTCAGTTCACTGATATAAAGACCTTGAGAAGCACCATCCACTGTCACTCCTCATTGACTTCTCTTTCAAGTGCTCTTAGCAACACCCACAGAGGTAACAAAAGGGGGACCTGATATGCCTCAAGACTTCAATAACACTTCAACACAGATGTCATCATTTCAGTTCTTCACTCACAAGTCAGTAATTTTTTCTTTTTGATTTGTTTTGGTTTTGTGTTTGTTTTTTTCCCCTATATATGTACTAAGAGAGAATAACTAATCATGTAAATGTTTACTCAAGAAATACAAAAAAGAGTATTCTATCAAAGCAAAATTGCTGAAGGGAATGTAAACCTTCAACCTTTTGTCAAAACAGTCTTTTTCTAAATCTCTAAATTCTGGTACTGTTTCTCAGGATTTCTTCTTCACAATGCAAAGTTAAACAATAGCATGATATTAACATGCCTGTATCATGAGGATGCTCAATTTTAGTTGCTCCTACATAGCAATCACCTTATTTATGACAGCATCATATCCAACTAGTAATCCATAGTATCACAGAATACCCTGAGTTGGGAAGGACCCATAAAGATTATTGAGTCCAATTCCTGGTCCTGCACAGGAGCCACCTCAAGAATCACATCACGTGCCTGAGAACGTTGTTTGAAAGCTTCTTGACCTCTGCCAGGCTTGGTGCTCTGACCACTTACCTGGGGAGCCTGTGCCAGTGCCCAGCCACCCTCTGGGAAGAAGAATCTTTTCCTAATATTTGATTTGAATTTCACAGCTTCATGCACTGTTACCACAGAGAAGAGTGCCTGCCCCTCCTCCTCCTCCCCTCACAGGGAAACTGTAACTGCAGTGAGGTCTCCCCTCAGTCTCCTCCAGGCTGAACTGACCAAGTGATCTCAGCCCCTCCTCACACAGCTTCCTCTTAAGGCCCTTCACCATCTTTATTGCTCTCCTTTGGACACTTTCTAATAGTTAACTCTGTTTCTTATATTGTGGCACCCAGAACTGCCCCCAGCACTGGAGGTGAGGCTGCCCCAGTGCAGAGCAGAGCAGGACAATCCCTCCCTGGCCTGGCTGGCCATGCTGTCCCTGATGCCCCCAGGACAGGGCTGGCCCTCCTGGCTGCCAGGGCACTGCTGACTCTTGTTTAACTTGCCACTGACCAGGACCCCCAGATTCCATTTCTATGGTGCTGCTCTCCAGCATTTCATTCCCCAGTCTAACTGTACATCCAGGATTGCCCCATCCCAGCTGCAGAATCTGGACAGGTTACCGTGAGAGATGGTATCACAATCTTTAGTGAAGTCTAAAAATATCACATCTACCCAACTAGGTTGGGTAACTTTGTCATAAAAGGAAATTAAGTTTGTGAAGCAGGCATTCACCTCGTGAATCTCTGCTGGCTGTGCTATCCTCCAGATGTCTTTCAATATGTTCCAGAATAACCTTCTCCATAATTTTACCAGTCACTGTAGTGACTCTGACAGGCCTTTAGTTTCCACAGACACCCTTCTTAACAATCAGGACAATATTTGCCAGCTTCCAGACAAATGGAACCTCTCCAGATTCCCAAGAATGTTCAAAAATCATTGAGAGAGGTCTCATGATGATATCAGCCAGTTCTTGGATGAATCCCATCAGGCCAAATAGACCATCAGGCTGAAGCAGCAAATCCCACAAGTTCAGGGTTGAATGGAAGTTTATCATCCTCACAGCCATGGCCTTCTACCTCAGGGCTCTGGGACCCACAAAGCACATCATCATTGTTAAAAACCAAAGTGAAGACAGCCATTAAATACCTCTGACTAGTCTGTGCCCCTGCTGGTAAGGTGACCATCTCATCATGTTAAAAGCTGATGTAATTTCTGGACTGCTATTGACATTATTGTCCATTAAAAATATAATAACCTGGTGATTTCAGTGTTGACTACCCAGTTACTCTCCCACGTGTTTACAGTCATCTTACTCTGATGTCCCTTCTATTCAGTTGCTTTCTCCACACACAGGCTTTCACAACACTGAGGCATACAATTTCAACATCTTTCCTCTTATCACTGAACACACCAGCCTCTGCTCTCTTTCTTCTCTTCTACCTTATCCTAGTACTTGTTCTATTCTCTGTGCACACATCTATTTCAGTTTAATATTCTCAACTGTCAGTCACAAAATCCTTCCCATGGCATTTCTCCCATTAAATGCTGGGAGAAATGAGCCTATTCATTACAAGCCCCAACAATTCCCCTACACATGATGCATTAAAATTTAATCCCAGTGTAACAGCCAAGTCACACAAAGCCCATGTTACACCACCCTCTGTGCAACAGGCATATACAAACCATACAAATCAAGCAAACGCAGCACAAGAAGTCCATTTGAAGCTAAATCAACCAACAGACGTTAAGGACAAGAAGGGCCTTCCTGCATCTTCAGGGAAAAAAAAAGACTCAGGAAAACATGAGCCCACTGCTGAACAGGGCAAGGAACCTGGTGATAAAGAACATGCAGACAGCTGTGGTACTCAATGTCACCTTCATCTCAGTCTTTACTGAGACTTGCCTTGAGGAATCTCAGGTCCTCCAGACCAGTGGAAAAGCCTAGAATAAGGAAAATCCTACCCTAGCTGCAGGAGGATCATACTGGGGAACATTTAAATAAATTGGGCATATACAAGTGTGTGGGGAAACTGTCTAGTGTTGTTGTGAGGCCACTCTCCATTATCTTTGAAAACATCCCAGTGATCACGGGAAGCTCCTGAGCATCTGAAGGAAACAAATGTCTCTCCTATCTTCAAGAGATAGGATCCAGGGAACTACAGGCTGGTCAGCTTCATCTCCATCCCTGAGAAGTAATATAAGTCCTGGAGATTATTTCACAACATATTGTGAAAAAAAGGTGATTGCGAGAAGTCAGGATGGATTTATGAAAGCAAAATCATGTCCAACCAGACTTGACAGCTTATCCAGTGGGATGACTGGCTTGGTGGAAGAGGGGAGAGTACTAGACATTGTGTATCTTGATGTTAGCAAGGTTTTCAATACTGTATTCTATAAAATCCTTGTTGATGAACTGATGAAGTGTGGATTAGACAGACAGTGAGGTGGACCAAAAACTGGCTGGAACTGTCAAACTCAGAAGGTCGTCACTTAGTGGCATGAAGTATAGCTGTGAGTCAATCCACTGGCAGTGTCCTCCAGGGTTTGATATGAATCCAATGCTTTTAAATGTCTTCATTAAGGGCCTAGATGATGGGGTAGACTGTAACCACAGCACACTTACAGGTGATATAAACTGGGAGGCTGGTGGCTGATACCACTCCACAGCGACTTGAGACACTGGAGAAATGAGCCAACAGGAGTCCCACGAAGTTCAGCAAAGGGAAGTGCCAAGTCCTGTATACAGAAGTAAGCCCAGATACAAGGGCTTATTTATTTGGGAAGCCAACTGGCTGCAAAGCAGCTTTGCAGAAAAGGACAGGGAGGATCTGGAGGACACCAAGCTGAATGTAAACCAGCAATGTGCCTTTGCAGCTAAGATTGTTCACAAACTCCTGGGCTGCAGAAGAAACACCACTGTCAGCATGCCAAGGCAGATCATCCATCTACTCAGCACTGACAAGCTCTGGGCTTCCCAGTACAAGAGAGACATGGAAATACTGGAACAAGTCCAGGTCACCCTGAATGTGATGAAAGGCTTGGACATGTGACACAGAGGGAAAGGCTGAGCAGCCTGGTACTGTTCAGCTGGGAGAAGAGATGGCTTGGACCTAAATATCTAAAAACACTTGATAGGAGGATGAAAACAAGACAGAACCAGACTTTTCCTGGTTGTATCCAGTGAAAGGACAAGAACCACAAGGGTGGTTGAACACTGGAACAGAGTTGCCTGAAGAGACTGTGGAATGTTGTTCCTTGAAGACACTCAAAACCCAAGCACACAAGGTCCTGAGCGAGCTGCTCTAATTGACTGTACTTTGAGTAGTGGTTTATATTAGATATCTGAGAGGACTGTTCCAATACCTCAGAAATTCTATGATCCTATGAAAATTAATGTATTAAAACTTCACGCTTGTATTGGACCAATTTACTTCAAATGTGTTTTTGTCTAAGAGATCAGCAACATGACAAATGCTACCAACTAGGTCTTAAATATCAGAGTACTGCCAAAGACATTCAGGAAAAATTGCACTAACATTACAAACATTTTCCAAAATACCAGCTTATTAATGTCAGGAGAAAAATCCTGCTGTTACCACTGGGGATTTATTCTTTTACTTAAGGTATTTGTCAGATACCTGAGAACAGGAGAAATTGTCAACAATGTAAGGACAAACCAATTTTTCACAAAAAATCTTTCATGTCATCCCAAAACTGACAATGAAGTCTTGCTGAAAAGAGACTTTTTAATTGCCCCAAACCAAAGTCTGATAGACACAAATGCAAACACTCAATCTGGAGTGCATAATACCTCACCGAAATTTGGCAGAAGTGCAAATAAGATCTTTGTCTTTTTTCCTCTCTAAGGAAAATGTTCTGATTATACTATAACTTAAATGAAAGACAGCTAGCTTCATCTAATAAAAATACTCTAATTGCCCATCTGCTAAGTGGAATAGCTTTTCTGTAGCTTTGAGTTTTATGTATGGACAGATGTTTCAATTACACTCTTCCTGATCTTGCAGGACAGAGTACACATTTCAAATGCAAAACTGGCAATGTTTTCTGAAGAGACAACCCTGGGACACACCTGCACATGCAACAGACAAATTTTCTCAGAAGGTCAATCCAAACAGGCACTAAATACGGATAAACACAGCTATCCAGCAGTATTTCAAAATAAGATTCCAACTTAACACAAGTACAGTAATAAAGGTTAGGCAAATGTTAAACATCACAGAAGTATGTGGGAATGATTTGGATTGACAACTCAAGTACTGAAGAAAAAATAAAGCCTCTATCCTGTTTCTGTCACGAATACTGACAAAGAGCTATATGTCACAAAAATTAGTAATTACTCTTTTATATAATTCTTCTTTAATGTCTTACCAATCAATTAGATAGATGTCTGGAGTTAAGTTATTTTTTTTGAAGTGGGCAAATAACTTTGGCAGATTTTCTTCAAAGAATACCTCAAATGCAGCAAAGTAAGTCAACATCTGGGAAAAATAACAGGGAAAAAAAAGCAGTTGTGTTATTAATAAGGTTAAATATATTATCTGTTGTAGGATTTACACTCTTCAAAAATAGGATCAATGAATTACATGATACTATAAAGAGCTAAGCATTTATATAAAAGGCAGCATCTGCAAGCACTAAGAGTTTAAGATACACTCCATATACAATTCTCATACTAAACAATGTAACATTTTCTCTGGGTCATGGCCAGCTTCCTTTGGAAAGAAAAATACCAGCAGGAGAGAAGGTTTTTGCTGATTTCTCAAAATAATTAGAATGGTATTTTATGCTTGTGGCAGTAATTTAATATTATACTGAATAAAATCCAAGACCCAACGGAACATAATGAAATACAAAACTAAAATAATGTTAATATTCCACAGCAACAGCGAAAAGTCCAGTATATTCCAGTCATAAATCACAATCTAATACCAAAGCTATTCTAATAGTCTAATACCAACGTCATACAATACATTCTACATTTAGCTAATAGGCATTTCTTTCACAAAAAGGAAGGTACGAGTTTCACACAAAAAATTCAAAGATTGGGACAAAGCAACTATGCAAGAGAAACAATTTGTAACTCTGACATCATAACCCCTGAACTTCATTACTTTTAACACAAAGACTTTGCTGTTTTAGAATTTGAGTATTTAGTCAAATTTCATAACAGAGAACTTGTTAAAACTATCTTCCAATTCAAGTAAGCGTTAAAAACAAAAGATTACTTAATCACCCTCCCTAATACTATGGCGAGAAAAGTTAAGCAAAGTCCTTGAATGATCCAGTAATACAAATCCCAATAAAAGCAATAAAGAAAGGCTTTATTTCTTCAAAGTATGACTTTCAACAGCACACTTCTCCCCAAAACATCATGACAGTAAAGGGAAAAGGGATCCTTTTGGAGACTTCTGTGTGAAATCCTTTTAAAGGATGAAAAGTTCATTTCCCAGGGTTTTTTTTATGTCTTTACAGAAGTATTTCCCATTTCCCCTGAACAAAGTGACAGATGGTGGACTACTTTCATTAACAGTGACAAATAAACACCTGAGCCTGGTAGTCAGTATGAGGCTTCAAGTCAATCAGAGATGGATGCATGCTAGAGAAATAACTGAAGTTACTGAAATCTCTGAACTGTCAGTTACTGAGAAACAGCTTCATGTCAAACATGACACTAAAATCCAGGAACCCATTTTAGAGAATTGTACCCCTGAAACAGCTTCCCAGTGTGGATTTTTAAATACATTAAATCTGAGCACCTACGAGACCTGTGAGTATAAAGAAGAAGCAGGTAATGCATCAGACAGTCCTACTTCCAAAATAATCTGCTGGCACCACTATAAGACAATTCTACATTCAATTTAAGTTCCTACTTTCAAAAGTACTGCAGAGGCAGGACCTTACATATAACTGCTACAGTCATTTCTATTGATAGCAATGTGGGTAGCAGTACAAGTAGTTATTTTGATCAAATCAACATTCAACAAGACCTTTCCTTAGTAACGAAAAAAATATTGTTTAATAAAATTAAACAATAAGATAAACATGTATAAATTACTATTATTCATACAACTAATTTGTACTATTTTTTATTTCTTTACTATACAACAAATCAGCATTTGCTTATTAAGCTGACACAAAAAGATGAGGGTAGACTGCAGATTAGTATGTTCACCACAGAAAGCAAAAACTGTATCACTCAAGTGTCACTAGTCCCTTTGAAATATTAGACGACATTCTCCTTGTATTGTTAAATCATGGGTTTGCTTTCATGACATTAATATTTCATGTATCACCATCTCTGCCCTCTGTAAGCACACAGTTATCCCATAGAGGCTATTTGGCGAGGCTAACAGAACTGGACAGCACTATCTGAAAGAACTGCAAACTCTGCTAGCTCAGCTAAAAAAATATTTATCTTATTCTATCCAATTCAATTCCAAAACCATCTTCACAAAAACCGTATTTACACACTGAATGCATGAGCATGTCCTCTTTTTCCAAGGACTGTAATGGAGATAGCTGATACTGCTCCTAGCAATGCTGTCTGCCCTGTGGCACATTCTCCCATGGTATTTACAACTGATGAAATTTAGGGACTGAACAGGGAATACTTTTCCAGCAGGAATACTGATAGGATTTCTAGTGTCTACTTTTTAAGTAACAACAGTGACTGCTGTCATCATCCATCTTCTTGTGTTTTTTCTTGCATTTGAACTCTTAAGAGGCAGATCCTATTTTCATAGTGCTAAGAGGTGAGAAAGGAATACAGAATGCCATATATTTTACACAAAAATACCTTTAAAGTAAATTAAAACCACATTTGAGGAGCTGTGTCTTAATTTGTTAGTGTACCTGCTGACATGGAATTTTAGAGACTCTAGAGAAAACCAGGCAATCAGCTCCCAGTGAAAACTTGAGGAGATGTCTCTTTCTCTGAAATGCAGCCTGTGGGACTCAAACACAGCCGCTACAGGAAGATATGGAAAACCTGGTTCTACCTGCAACAGTCTGTTTTTAGCAACCTATTAGCCTATGACAAAAAGTAATTTCAAGACACTTATTAAGGTGCTTTCAGCTTTCAATTGCAGCGTTGTTGAAAACCACCTACAGTAATATTGTCTTAACTATTCTCTGAGCATCACAAAATAGCTACTCAACAATTTCATTCACATCTTGTTCAAAAAGGTTGATAGGGTGATCTTTGGTTGGGTTTGACTTTTTTGAGGGATTCTGCATATGTGTGTTGGGTTTTTTTTTTGTTTATGAAGTGCATTGATTCAAAATAAATTCTGATTTCCAAGCTGTTAAAATCTTAATTTTCCTTTTTTAAACTTTTCCTACACATTATCCACAGCATGTTGATGACAGGTTTTTCTGCATACTTACAAGGCCATGGTCCACACGGAAAAATGCCATCTGACAGGGCTTATTTAAAAGGTTAGAAAAAGCAATGAAGGCATCTGCAGTATCCAAGTTCAAGATCAATACAGCTGCTATGAACGACATGCCCTGCACCTGAAGAAAGGAGAAGTGTTACCCTTTAGCAGTAACTATATTATATTGCCTCATTTTTTTCCTTGTGTTCACTAGTGTTTGATGCACTCACTGAGCTGCTGCATATTGAGAAATGTTCAGAAAAGTAGGACTTTTTAACCCACATGCCCCTTGATATCACATGTTCAGTGCATGGAAGCTAACAATTCCCATGTGTCTTCTTTCAAAGACTTCAAGTTGAACTCCTAGGACAGGCTAGGTTGACAACACTTTTAAATATACAGAATAAAGATTTTTTTGAACAATAAGGTGTTTTGAAGTAATCCCTTTTCTCCCAAGGATGGGTCATCTAGATCCTTATTTAAGGAAACCTGAACTTGAACCCTAGAGACAAAGCCTGTACTTTTGTCATTCAATAAATTACCAGCAGTCAAAAACAACTACACTGACTCATTAGATAAACAAAGCATTTTAAGATTATACTCTTGTTTCATTTATCATAAACTCATGATATTGTTCCCTTTCTCTACAAAGTCTGTTGTGGAATCCAGGCAAACCTCTCTCACCCGGAGGGTGCAGTGCTGCCACTGTGAGTCACATGGAACAAGGTGTGACTGTCATTCCTGCAAACCTGAGGAACAAGCTCCTTCCCAACACAACAGGTTGTTGCTGTGCCACATGAAGCACAGCAGCTATCTGCCCTTTGTCTCATTTCCCAGCAGTCATGTTCAGCAGCTCTTGCCAAGCATTATGTGCTACCTACAAAGTAGGAACGTCCCCTCTCTACACTTGCCTTGTCTAATACTGCTCCTGAATGAAGAAAAAACCTCTCTGTATAACCCTGCTCTGCATACAGAGACTAAAGGAAATGTACTCAGCCCTCCCATAATCACTACTTCAAACACTATGACTGAGCTCATGTAGCTTCAATGGGCATTGCTTTAGAGACTGGTCGAGAAACAGTGCTATGGCATGGAAATGCCAATCATTTCAATTCAACAGCAGTCTCAGTAAGCTGATACTAACAATAATGACATAACTACACCTTGTCTATGATGCCAATTTTCAAATTATGTACTTTTCAGTACAAATATGAATTTTCCAATCACTTAACCTGTAAAAAGCTTAAATCCAGCAAAATAAATGTTATACACACTTCTCAAACATGCACTGGAATAGAAAAAAACACACACAACCCCCCCCCAAACCATTTAATACAGGTCTAAAAATGACTGATTAATAAAATCCTTCCTCACCATAAAAAGCATCTCCCTCCCCACCCCTGAAAAAATAAATTCTTTACTTACATAGCCTACATCAGGTCTGTAACAAGTATAGGCTCCTAAAATACTGTGCAACGTGTCATGATAAGGACCACCCTATAATTAAACAAAAACAGCATAATACATTTCATTATACAACAAGCTTGTTAAAAAAACCTTCAGTGCTACAGATGTTCTCTATCACTGCTGACAAAGTAGCAGCAATACTCTTTCCCAATGTAGCTTAGAACAGCTGCACTATTCCAAATAATTTTAGCTTTAACAGAAGGAAACAACTCCCCAAACCCCATTTATTATAAATAAATACAGTTCATCCAATACATTGATTAGATATAAAATACTTATACAATACGAATGCAAGCCTAAGAGATTCCTTACAGCTCAGCAGCACTCTGGCAACAGTGCCAAGGAAGTAGAAGAATAATGCAAACCACATAATTGTCTCTGAGACTGGAGGCAAAAGTCAACCATGAAGAAAACAGTCAAAACAACTATGCCATAACCCAGAAAGAGCATATTGAGAAGGAGATGTACAGCTAAAAAGAATTTCACATTGCTGACTATTAAGAGCTGCCATATACTGCACTGAGTACTGTAACTGAGATCTTCCAAAGGGAGACGTTTCTTGCCTAAAAATGTTGATTTATCACAATCTAAACCTTTTACAGGGCTGCTGAAATCTGTGCATAGAAGGACAAAATCTAGTTAAACTGAGTCACTAAAGTACACCAAAACCATACAAGCTAAATCAGTTTTGCATCAAACCAAAAAAAGCCCAACCAGTCCCATTTGTTTGAGATGTTCTCTTTCACTGTGTATTTATAACCAGCAATGTTGATTCACTGACTTTGGAACACTCACCTGCATTACTTCATCAGACAGAAACCAGCATGAACTATGATAGATAAATCACAATGATTACCAAACAGTTTGGGATTTTGTATGCACCTTGATGTTACTCTGCTCTAGATTATTTCTAATTTTCCAAAATCTCTAGGAACTTTGTCCTCTCAGGATGCACACTCATTCAGAACTCAACAGCCTGTTCCAACCAAGGGACAGGCCAGATCATGTAAACTTAATTTCCTTGACATGTCAAGACAAAAGTTAACATTGCTTACTTGTTGAAATATACAGAGACTAGGAAACGTTCTTGAGATATCCAGTTTTATCAACTCCAAGCTTGCTTCTCTGTCAGCTGCGGAAAACCCAGCATCTGCAAAAGCCAAAGTTACTACATTTATTACAAACATCCAGTGAACATTTGCTCTCGTTTTTATTTTCCAATAAGGTTTACCTTTTGCACAGTTCATGTATTTTGATGTGAATGCTAGGGAATAAGGCTACAGACAGAACAATTCACCAAATTCAGCAGAAAGCCTAAGCAGAAAGTATGTCCTGACCTAGAGCAACCCTACAGTGCCCAGTGACCCTCAATATGTTTTGAAGCGAAGTGGGGAAATATAAAGGGCAAGGCAGGTCAGGCACTGCTCCTGTATCTGCTGACAAATCATTGGACAGATACAAGCCTGTTAACTGGTGACCCCCTCACCACCAACAAGGCTTCCCAGTGGATCCTGAAGTAGTTGCCTCTGTGAAAAAGCTGTGGTGGAAAAGGGAAATCCTAAAGTGGCAGCCTGTAATGGATGCCACTTATCTCTACTATTGTGAAAGCTCTCCTTTCAGATTCATGTTTATTTAGCCTTTGCAGATCTTGTAACTGATACTACAATACACTCTCCATAACTGAAACAGATCCTGTACCAAGTGTATTTCTATAGCATTAGTCTTCATTCTGGTATCAAGATGTCTTATTGGTATTCTGTCTGTTCTCTATAGTTGGGAATTACCTACTGCTCTTTACTGAGCAAGCTGTCACTGGACAATGCTTGTATCAATCACACGAGTGTCTACATGCCAGAAAATAAAGTTCAAGAGGAAGCTGGAAACATACTAGGTGTTATCTTATGTAAGATATAAACAATCTTAAGTGAACAAAGTGGGAATTTCCAATCAAAAATATTTTTCTGTTTATAAATGCCAGTGTGTATGTTGTCCTTTTTTTTTTTCCTCTGCTCAGTATAATTACTTACTGAAGGCAATTTCAATCATTTGCATGTAGTTTCCTAATCTCTCAAAAACTGTCAACTCTTCCAATTAGTAAATCTCAGACTAATTCATCTGCAAAAAAACTCCTACTGCTTTCTGAAACATACTAATGACTTGAGCTCAAAGTTGAAATAAGGGACTAAAATGCAATTTTCTGCTCTAACCTGAGTTGCAATCCCAAAACTATACATGCGGAAAAGTATTTTAGTGTTGTAATTCAAATTATAATCCCCAAACTTCTATTTGCAGTTTTCCTACAAATTTGCATCAAAATAAGAACTGGACCCAGAGACTGTTTATTAAAAAAGCTCGAACAAGTGTTTTGTACAACACCAGAATTTCATTGAGAAAAATACAGCTATTCCTTGCTTTCACAAAAAGACATTTTCTTTTTACCAGAACACAACTTTATAGCTGATTTTTTTGTTTAAAATATGTGATTTCATTTCAAGGAACTAGTTTACAAAATGTCTTATCCTGTAACACAGCATAAATCATTTACAAAAAGCATACCTTCACATTCTACTTCAGGCCCTCCTGTACTAAGTGATCGCCACTTCTCTTTGGCACGAGCCAGGCAAATATCATATAGTTCTGGAAAAAGAAAAACACAAAACCAAGTCCACTATCAGTACATGCTCGTGTCCACTAACCATCCACCACTTGGGCAATGCTGCCCAAGGCAGTAACAGCAGCAGTTATTGGGTTACAGTTAACTGGGTTAACGGGGTTACAGTTTTGAAAGACATGTTCCACTCATATGTAACTTCATATTAAGTGAAAAGGAAAGGCACTCTAAAATACATTTTACATTCAAATATTTGCTTTTTCTTGCAGAAACTGATGCTCAGAATTACAGTCCAAATGGATAATTAGGAAAATCTAGCAAATTATGTAAGAACTATACCCAAGGTAACTAAGCAATGCACAGAAAAGCAGCACAATACAGCAGGAGCACAGGCAGTCTACCACATTTCCATGCTGGAATTAATTACGTAAGTTAGTCTTTCAGAGCTGAATTTTTCTGTACTTAGAAGTAATAGATTATTTCTATTCTCACAAATCAAAGTACAAATCTTGCCAGGGGTCTGTCAATCTCTTACAAATCTGTTGTCTTACTTCAAATCAAAGGAAGCACACTATACACATACTCACAGGCATTTCAAAATTAACAACATTTTATGTTTCAAAAAGAAAAAAAAAACTGAGTCATTAATTCTGACCATCTCCATCCAACATCAAAGCAAGACCCAGTGACAGCAATATTCACAGCACCAGTCCTAGAACAGCTACAAGATTAAAAGACACTGTATTTTTGAACAAAACACATCAAAGCAGCACTAAAAAAGCACAACTAGATAACATTTCGTCACACCCACACCACAACAGATACAACAATGTCCCCTTGCTATTTCACTTTGTAAGAAAAGTCTACAAAACAGTAGCCTCACCATGGGTGATGTTTAACTCATTTCCAATTGCCAAGCTCCAGACTTTGCCTCTCACGCTCGGTGGAATGCCCTGCCACCACAGCTCTCGGACTTTACGCGAACAACACCTGTTTAAAGTAAAACAGATTATTCTAAGAAATATTTAATTGCCAACTGAATTGCAGATATATCATCCTACCACTGCTGATGGGATTCAAACCAAAATGAACATAACAGCCCAAGAAGTAAAATACAATTTGCACATACCCATTCTTTAGTACTATTTTGCTTTGAACTGCAAAGGAAATCTTTCTTCCTTCCGAAGTAATGGCTTTATATTGACAAAAGCACAGCAATCACAGGTTGATTTGTGTACATTTATTACAAACATCCAGTGAACATTTGCTCTCCTTTTTATTTTCCAATAAGGTTATAATATACACACAATCAAATTATGCAGGTTATATTCATAACCTGCAGCCACACTTGATTAGCAAAAATCATAGGGAAAAAACAAAGAAATGGAAAGGAAGTCCACACCTATGCCACTGCCTATGCTAAAGATTGGACACCTCCATACAAGACTAAATACAGGAACAAGTTATGAAAGTCTACCCTCTGCCCTCTGTCATCACCCTAGTGTGAAAAGACATGCAGCTTCCCACCCATCTTTGCAGTTCTGTGCCTCTGGAAAAATGCATGAAGATGTGACAAGGACTGACTTTTAGGTGGGAGCTTGAAAGACATTTTAACAGAAAACAGGCTTTGAAATGGATGCAGCTGATGTTCAGCAATCTGAGAGCCCAGGAGGAGAGGAACAAAATAGCACCTAAGCACCAATGAAAAGTGGTAAAACCACAACAATCCGTTTATCCTTCAGCAGATTGTGAAAACTAAAATGTAAAACACTGAATACATTGGGGAACTTTTGAATTGATAAGGCAGTAAAGGAAAAGGTGACCTAATTTTTACAGCAACCGTAACAGATGCATCTTCAAATAATAAAACATGTAAATCTACAATTTTTTTAGACTTAGTTTATCATACTTCAGTTCTCCAGGAACACGTTTTCCAACAAATTCTGTCCGTCTTTTTAATATATATTCTCAGGATAACTGAATTCCATTGTTAAGCAAATTGCAATTCTGAGTGCTGTTGGTTTATACTTTATGTTGTTGTGGTGGTTGTATTTGGAGCACTAGGGGCTGGGTTTTTTAAGATGACTAGCAAAGACCACCCAGGTACTTTATCAACTGCCTGGGCCATATCTTTGAAGGAAATCTTCTAGCGCTTAATATAAATAAGTTTCTATTTCTCTTTTCCATCATTTGATTATTCCAGCATATATACCATTCTAGAATTAAAGAGGCTTCATAAACCATTCACATACCTCAATCTACACTGACATTACATTAAGAGATCAGTAAAGGAAAGCTCATTTCTGATAAATGAATGATGTTCAAGTAAGCCTTATGCTTTTACATTCTCTACCACAGATTATCCCTCAGTGCTTCACAGTTTCTGAGTATCTTGAGCTTTCATTAAAGACAAGTAATAAGACTCAGCACTGCATCACTTCCAACCACCTTGCAGAAATAAAGATGTTGCTTATTTCTTTTGTAGTTGTTCAAGAATGATTTTCTAACAAAAGCTTCCAAGACCATTTAAAAATTATGCTTCCTAACTTTGCAACTTCTCTTCAGGATATAGACTGCAATTTTTAATTAAAACTCAATATAACATACTGTCTTACATAGTTTCCCAGTTGGGTAAGATTTCATTGTTCCAAGTTAAAACAGCATTGCCAATGCTGTCTTCCAGTTTACAGCGTTCTTCCAGTTGTTTCCTTCTCTTCTGGGCTTCTTTAAGCTCTGCAAAAAAGGAATTTCCTTCCTAAGTTATTAAAATCAGAAACTAAATATTCAGTTAGTCATGGCTATGCAACCATGTAAAGCACACTATGTTCACCCTTAAGTACAGTGGACTGTTCAAATTCTGAAAAATTCCCAAGCCCACAGCAAGCTGAGCAGTGATTGCAAATGTGAATAAAGAACAAACTGGAACTATAAGTTTCATTTTCCACAGATGGGACAAAGGGAACTGGATAATGTATGACTTCTTTGACTCTTCAAATCTAACCACACTATTAACTTTGAATTAGCACCTCAGACAGCCAACAGCCTCACGTAGTAGAACAGGTCAGAGCACTTCCTAATAAAGCCCCACCCTTTTTATGGCAGACTCAAAACTAGAGGCCAAATTTTTATTTTGTTTTCATTCTTCTATTACAATTTAGGTATACTGTCAAGAAATCACAAGAGCCACATTTTTATGCTACTTTATATATGGATAATCTAAATGTTACACATCCCAAATGGAAACCTTCAGTTCACTAACAAGAAAACATATTTCATGTCTAGTTTAGATATATTTTGCAATTCTGAATTATCACTCAGTATTTATTCCTGCATTATTAATTACTGCTCTTTCCACTGGCAAATTTATTAGACAAATGCAGGCAGTCTCTACAACAGGACATGGGTGTGCATGCACATGCTGCCTACAGTATGAAGAGGTGCTCAGCTGGCAAGCAGAACTCACTGAAGAACATCAGCACCATGAGCAAAGTCTTTGGAATGGACACATTTTACCTAATGGATGCACTTTAAAGCCCCACAAAAGCTGTGCCTGAGCAGAACCATAGCAACTGCCTCAATGTTTTCAGCTTTGATACAAGCTCTTTGCAAGCCTGTTGAAATGCAGGCTTTAAATTTTTCTCTAACCGACAAGAGGGTGTTTACAGTCTTTGATCTCCTGACCTCTCAACAACGTATCACTCTGCAAGGCTGTTCATCTGGAGTGGCTTTAGGGAAAATGGGTTTGTCATGGCATTTATATGGACAGAATGACATACTCCAGTTCAATGAAGACAGCACAAGGACCTGGTCCATTGCCTAATAATCGTCCCATTTTCCCCAACCCACCCACCCTACATGCAAAGAAAGAATAGGGAAATTCCTTTAGACTCCACATACAGCAGCAGATATATTGAACAAGAGTCATATGAAGTTAGAACTTCACTGCTAGGTATATGATGTTCAAAATCACAAGAGCATACTTCTATTAGTATATCACTTGCATTCTGCAGTTAACTCCTGTGTTCATATACCCTTTTCACTGTTTCATACAGTTCAAGGGTCTGGCCAGCTGGAAAAATATATTCCCAGTAGCTCCCATTGGATGCAAAGCCCAAACGTGAATCTCCTATTATTGCTATGCTTGTTTTTAATTAGAAAACCCAGATGGTCAAAAATATCAGCCAAAAGAAACCACAACCATCACCTCTACCTCATGTTCATGGTACAGTGTTACTAAGACACTTCCGTGAAAAATATCAGGCAAGAAATTATGAGCAAATCCTTGAGAAAGCTGTAAATTTTAAGTGAGAGATTATCAGATGAACATAACTGCATATATTTTCCTATGTGGAAAATTATGTGTTTATGTACTACAGCCTGAACAGGCTGCTTCCAGCATGAAACTGACAAATATCCTGCAGTTTTAAGTCCAGTCTTTACTAATTTGACCAACAATTTACTTCAATATATTACTAAGTTTTTTAAACCCACAAAACACACTCATTTAAGAGTTATGGATTGAAAAATTATTTCCTGCTGGATTCTAGGACTGTTTTCTTTTCAGCTTGGGGCTGGGCTTTTCAACAAAATGACTTTTGCTCCTCTATTTTGGTAGTGATCCTCCTTTGAGAGGAAGCAGAGATCCTCACATTACAGAGCAAGAGACCGACACAAGCGCATTCCAGGTTTAGGAACACCCCCATGCTTTTTGCCTCTGAAAAGAAGAAATTCCATCACCTCTTTTTTTCGCTTGAACCACCATTTCTTCGTACTGTTGCCTGTGTTTCTGAGCTTCTTCTGCTGGTTTTGCAGGAAGGTTCCTAAAAAAATAATATTTACAGTTGGCATGACTTTCTACATAAAATTCTAGACACTTCTAAACGAAAAGCACACTCTGCTCCTTGTCAAAATATCCAGTCAACGAGCAGAACAACAGATCCTTGGAAAGAATCTTTTTTTTGCCAGAGTCAGCAGAAGGGAAGAACACTGACCAGCTATGACTACGTTTATACACAAAATACGCTGAGTAATTTCCTTACATTTGGTAATTTCAGCATTTTTATTATTAAACCAACTGAACCCACAGGCTGATCTTCATGAAGAGAATATAGTGGTATATACAAAGCTGGCCGTTTTTGATTTGAACTGTACTCTTTCTTACTGTTCACCTTGTCTAAGAGTTAGATCCACAGTTTTCTTTACCCACACATAATGACTCCCTAACCCAGCCTTTTGCCCTCTGCTCTCTGAAACCCCATTTCTATTTTAAAGAGTTAACTCCTTCCCCTCTCTTCTAGAGCAACAAGTGGCACTGGAATCATCCTCAATATTCTCCACTTATTAACACTAAGAAAACATTCTGATTTGTGATTAAGGCTCTGCCATATAAATGCACGTGTTCATATGTCAGAACACATGACCTTTCAGCTAATCATATTTGTAATTAACATAACCATACGTTATCTCTTACAACTACAGGATCAGCAAAACAATAACAGGAAAGGACTATTTTGTTCTTCTGTATTTTAGAACACTGTATTCAATTCCTAGAACAGTTTATATCTTTGGTTAATAGAAAAGCTATGCAAAAATTCATTTTCATGTTCCTGTAAGGTGTCACACATCAGGCAGCTGACAGCCCCCAACACCATTAACAGTCAGCATGCATTACTATTCATGTAATCACAGTGCCTGTAATGCACACATAAGCATGTGATACAGGCCCATGAGTATTTTTCCAAATCAAGATTGTTACTAGAAGAATGAAAGTAAATTTTCACTTTAGTGAAATGTTGGTTTGTTAACCAGAGAGACCCATTTACTCTTTTCCCAGCTTCACTTTGGTAAATTGATATGCATCCTTTTTTTAAATCCAAGTCTTTAGAAATTATTTAAGTTAGGGGGAGTTTGGAAAGGAAAACCAGATGAAAGAAGTCAAGTATTGCTAACTTAAATTCTACCACACAAATTATTGGCTTTATGTCTTAACATTGCCAACATACATGTGAGATGATGTTTAGTATCTATTAAAATTCAACTAATACTTTTTACAATTGAAGCTAGAGGCACTATGGAATATTTATTCACTTTTTATTCTGAAGTTTTATCTAAGCCCTACAAATGAGCATGAAATCAGGAGCGGGTATTTTGAAAAAAAAAAATCTCACTCCACTTTTCTGTCTGAAGTCTTAAAAAAGAAACTACTCAAAGAATAAGAGGTAAACATAAAAAAAAAAGTATGCAAATTATAGGTAAGCAATTAAAAAGATTCCTTAGTAAGAGATGACATCACTGCTGTCCAGAGCAGTTTTCCCATTAGACGAAAGAAGTGATGCTTCAATTGTCTTCAATTTTAAAAATACCTTTCTGCTACAAGTTCCTCACTCTATCAACAGTAGGAAAGAAAGCAAAATCTGAATGTTCTCCTGTCATGTAACACTAACTCCATCTGTCTGAACACTGTACTACTCAGATTATCCCACAAAAAAGAGATTTTTAACAGACAGGTTTTAAATACAAGAGATAAGCTAGTACATTTTATTTACAGTTGTACATAATAAAGCCTGCTATAACAAATAATCACTCTTACATTTTTCTACATCTCCCAATGTCTTATCACACAATCCTTCAGCCAAGCCAGAAAGTTCCTTAAGTAACCCTACAACTGGACTACTTTGATATGAGTATTTTTCATACAGATTTGTTGACGAAAACACAGATATATATTATGCCAGTTCTTCACACCAATATAGCACAGCTATATTAAAAATGCAGATGTCAGGCCCATAAAGTCAGATCACATTCATAATCATAAACTGACTAAGCATGACTAAATTTGTGTAATTCAGAGAAAAACACGGTAAAGCAGCTGCCGGTAAATCGCTTTGCAGTCAGTCTGCATATGCAAAAATCTCCTTGCTGTAAAAGGTATGAAACAACTCATCAAGTGCTTGACAACCCTTAAAATGTGGTGCTCAACTCACTGCAGAGCAATCACTATACTGTTTCATTATTTATGGAGGTGTGGTCCTTCTCTGCGTAAACAGGAAACTGTATTCTTGCATCTCAATTTCTTTAGCATATACCAGCTTTGTTTTTATGCTTAGGCTATCTCATGGAAAATAAAAATCCCTGAATCATGTTTAGAAGGTAGAATTACTCAAAATGAAAGCTCTGCTATCCTAATTAACTCCCTTCACAAAAAGCCATTGCTTTTATTATAAAATAAAGTTCCTTCTGTTTGAATAATTTTTCTCATAATCACCACAATTTCATATTCACCAGTCTGAAAAAAAAAATCTACTTTAGATTTTAAATTATCTGCTGAAACTAGAGTAAGCAAATACACTGAGTTAGAAAATATTTGCTAGGCTTTAAAGAGACCCTCACTGTGGCACTTCCAAAACTTACGCTGGTCGGTCCTCTAAAATAAGTGCTGTAGTGGAGAGTGGTTCAAAATCAAGATTCTTCCTCACATTCTGTTTAGGAGAGAGTGGTCTCTGAGCTCGTCCAGTTTTTTCTTCATATTCCTAGAGAAGAAAAAGACAGGGAAACTTACAAGAGTGGAGAGCACCAAGATGATGCTCTTGAGAATTTAAAAAAGGATCTACAAAAGTTTTTAAGATAATGCTTTCACATCTCAGCCCTACTGCAGTCCCTTTGAAGCTTTTCAATTAGAGCAACCTCAATACTAAAAACACTGACAAAATTTATGTTCAGGAGTGAATCTTGATTTTTTTCCCATTCTTTCTGCTTGTAAAAACATCTTAAGTGCCTCTGGCTGACAGCCTGCTTTTACCAAGTGTTACTAAGAAGGAGTTTACAAACAGCAGATACTATCTGAGGTACAAAAATAGGACCTATTGAATTTTTATTTACATGGTTTTGAAACTAAAGTCAAAAATTATTACGAGCTCCATGTCTTAAAATCTAATTGAAAGATTTCTCCTATGCAAGCTGTTTTCATATGCAATAGCTCAACAATGGGGAGAGAAAAAAGGTTAAAAATCAGTGTTAGACAGAAAGTCTACACTTGGTACAATGCCTTGGACAATCCTAAATCACAACAGAGCATAACATGTTAACCTGTGTCTGTAATCAGACACTGACACACTGGAGCAAGACTAGCAAAGAGGCATCAAGATGTCAGGATGTGGAGCAAGTGCCATATGAAGAGAGGCCAAGAGAACCAGGCTTGCTCACCCTCCAGAGGAAAAGGCTTTGTAGGGAGAGGAGGCAAGCACTGGGACAAGTTGTCTGAGATGTGACAGAACTCTCAACCTTGAAAGCATTCAAAGCTCAGGTGGATGAGCCCTGAGAACCTGGTTTAAGTAGACTCTGTCCTGAGAGAAGAATTAGCCCCTCAGAGGTTCTTCTACCCTTAATTACTTCATCACCCTGACCTATAGGAGAGGACTTGGCATTCAGGTACCATTTTATTTTTATTTTTCCTACAAACACTGGTTTAAAAAAAAGTATACTAAAAACATGACCTAATGGGATAAAGCAACCTTTACACAACTTCCATCTACTTCAGTGCTTGAAGTATTACAGCAAACATTAAATATGCAAAGTATCAGTGATACACAAACAACAAACATGGTCAAACAGTTCTATGGAAAAATCACATCCACATTATATGTAGTTACTTCTACAAATGTACACTATCAATGAGCACTATAAAGAGTGTTCCAGCCATAGACCTTTTCCTGCTAGCACAAAGAGTTCCTCAGATGGTTCTTTCTCTCAACCTAAGCTCTCCATTTCATCAAAACTTCCTTGGGCAATAGACATGATGTTTCCAACACAATGAGGTTCATTCAGCAACTAAAACAGGATTCATGCCTTCCAGAAAGGCTGTCTCCAATCACACCTTAAAAAAGGGAATGGATGGATAGAAACAAGAAATGATGCAATGAATGTGGACCAACACAGCCTTGGTCTTCCACTCTGTGCTGTACAGTTCAATCCAAGTTCAAACTGCTTCCATGGGACTCATGGGTACAGGTCTGTGCAGCCCTCAGGACACAGAAAATCCCTTTTTTTCCTTGTCTATTAACTGGGCACTGCCTCAACAATCAATCCTATGATGACTACATTGCTGTAATGGGAAACATGGTCATGAATTTGGAATGTCTGGCTCATTAATTCAAACTGCATGACATCAGTTTGAAAACAAGGAAAAGAATCAAGGAAAATGCATTTAAACTACAGACTAGTACTTAGCTTTGTCAAGTAAAGGACAGTGCTCATGCTGACAAAACCATTCACTAAAAAAATCTCCAGAAACAAAATAAGCAAAATAATACTATAAAAAAAGATATTGAGATAGAGAGCATATTCAGAAAGCACAGGCTTTCACTGGTCACTTGCACCAGCAAACAGCTGAGAGTGACCAGTGTGTAAGTGCACCATCATAATGGGCTTCAGCTGCACCAGCTGCAGAGTAAATCCGCTGCGCTGACAGGAATGAAGCAAATGGCTTTTCTTTCTCCCAGTTTCTATTAAGAGACAGATTTTCTAATGAGCCTTTTTTCACAAATTAACATAGTCAAATATTAACCTCTCTTACTCCTTAAAGCATCTCAGAATTTGACATTAAAACATATGCACCCAATGTTTATTAGAGCAGAAGTTCCAGAAAAGCTGCTTAATTTTGACTTATGAAAATTGTACTCAGGGTCTTCTTTCACTGAAAGCCAACTGGAGAGCAAAACTGCTTATGGAAAGTGAAGAAAGAATGTCCACACTGGGCTGCAATGGGAATTTTATTCTGTACACCCAAACTGATTTGGAAATCCCTTTCCGCTAAGCACAAAGTTCTCCAGATCAGCACTATGCATCTCCTTATAATAATTTCTTGGTTAAGAAAATGTTCTATTTCTAAATATGGATGGCTAGTTACAGTATCAGCACATCAGTACAATTACGCAAATCTCTCAGAAGAGCCAAAGCCCACCCTGCATTTCAGCAAGTATTCACTGGTGTTCTACTCAGCATTACCCTACAGTAAAAAAGCCAGACCAGCACAAAAATGGGAGTGGCACATTTGATCAGATTACAAGTATGATTCCTTTGTACCAATTTCATCCTTTTCAGTGGTAACCAAAAAAGAATAAAAATGTCCTCTTGTGATATTAACTACCAGGCTGTTTTTTATTAAGGGAAAATTAAAAAAAACCCAACCAAACAAAACTTCCTACCCCAGTTCCCCCGCAAAAAACCCACAAAATCCAAACGCCACAAAATTCACAGAAAACAAAAGCTCATGGAAATTATCTTTTACTCCAGTGAGAACGCAATTTCAGAGCACAATGTAGGATACAGCAATGAAGCACACTAAAGCCTCCACAAACTCATATTAAGAGTATCTGCTGACTGAGCAAGTACAAGTATTTGCACATAAAGGGATATTGCAATAGGCTGAGCTACACAAAAGCTCATTTTAAGCTTTTTCTTTTAAACCAGACTCGAATCTCTCACAGGTACAAACAATTCAGGATCTGTTGAAATGCTATGCTGCAATTAGGGGTTACTAACCTGATACAGTTGCAAGTTAATTTAAGGATCAACTTAGGATGAGCTGACCGTTTACGATTTAAAATAGTCTTATCACTAGGATCATTTAGGCTTTCTTCCAGGTTTCACCTTTAGCTGTTCACAAGAGCTGAACTAGGGTTTGAAGATGTTCTATTAAAAGCGTGCTGTAGATTAAAGCACTGATTTAAATAATCCAAACCAAACAAAGAAAACCCACAGAAACACGCCTCCTGAAACCAAGTTTAATTCTGGGTGGAACCTGCCAGCTTTGCAGTTAAGATGCAAGAAGCTCTGACTGTGGTGATCCTCTGCGATTCTTCAAAAAAAACAAGGCAACCTACAAAGGGATCCTCAACAACCTCTACCGAGAGAGACGCAAATAACCCTCTAGAACACAAGGCAAGCGCTGAAAGACAACTGCTCTACCCAGGAGAGCGCTGTGGGACTTCCCACACGCCCCAAACCTCCCCCAGCACCAGCAGCAGGGCAGAGCTGAACGTACAATAACACAAACTGCTCTATCAAGGTCATCTTGTTTCGGCCCTGCGTGTTTAAAGGCAGCCACTTTCCGAAGGAGTCGAATATGAAATATTCATGTTGGCTGCCGGAGCGGCAGGCGCCAGGCTGCGGGCTCTGGCTCCACGGGCGGCAGCAGTGCAGGGTAGGAGGGATGGCCGGCACAGTCGGGGTTCTGTAGCCCCCATCATCCGACACCCCGGACACCCGGGCAGAGCTGTGCTGCCGCCTTCCATCCCGGCGGAGCCCCGCCTCGCACAAAGAGAATCCCCTTCCCTGTTAGCTGGTTGTCCCCCGGACTCGGTGAGGCGACTGAGAAGAGGACGAGGCCGGCTTCACCCACAAGCGTTCAAGTCCGCGTCCGCCCATCCCTCCTGCCCCGACCCCCACAGCTGCCCCGCTCCGCTCACCATGAACGCTGCGGTCCCTCACGGGCGGCGGCGCCGGAGCCCCATTGCCCGCCNCCCGCCAGCCGCGCTAATCACCCGCGGAGCCGCCGCACACCATCGCTTCTCTCCGCCTCGCCCAGCGCTGCCTGGGCACGCACGGCACCGCCTGGCACACGCTTCCCGCCTCCCGGGCCGCCCCGGCAGCCCAGCCCTGCCCGGTGCAGATCCGGGTCCATGACGGACAGCCCAAACCTCGCACACGCTCGTCTGCATTAGCCGCAATCTTTGTCAGCTCAGCATTACGGGTGCTGGTTTAGGACGCAGCTGCATTCCTCAGACACTGGCATCTCTCTCCACTGGTTTCCCACACAGCCGCTTCCCCTCCCCGCGTCCCTGGCTCCAAGCCAGGCATTTGCTTGTACCGAGTCCCGCTGCTGAGCCTTGCTTAGACAGCCTCGGTACCTGTCCGAAGTGCAAGAACAGCTAAAACTCACCAACCCCTACATCAGTGCCGAAAGAACAGTAGTGTTGTACTGCAATACTTCCTACAGCATAAACATCTTTTCAGTACCACTCATGCTTTGTCCACCTCTGACAGCTCTAAGAGATAGATATAAGAATCTCTTCTACAGTTCGGACAACTTCCACATTACTTCTTGCTAAATATTTTGCCTCAATCCAGACAGAATATCAACCTTAATTTTTCTTTATCCAAAGGCTCTGTCATTTGACTCAGTAGAGACACCCAAGTTGCCGTGGCTTCATCTTTGGTAGACGTGCATTTTAAAATATTATCTATTGACCTGCAAGTGTGGCCATTTTCTTAGCTCTGCACTAAGGATTTCATATTCTTAAGTATCACTGACTGTGGTTTGCAGCTGCCAGGGTGAATTGTTCATGATCTTTATCAAAGTATGATCCTCAATCCCAAAATCATCAGCAAGGACTGATCTGAAAACGAGCAGTCATTTAAGTATTCTGCTTTCAAAGGTGGCTTTGTAGAAGTTACATTATTTTCTCAAAATTGCTAGGTGTTATATCAGCT
Source organism: Peucedramus taeniatus (assembly GCA_013400575.1). Taxonomy (NCBI): domain Eukaryota; kingdom Metazoa; phylum Chordata; class Aves; order Passeriformes; family Fringillidae; genus Peucedramus; species Peucedramus taeniatus. The sequence goes on along the minus strand of WBNO01004764.1, from coordinate 91,149 downwards.
ATTGTTTTCTACCTGTGACTTTACATCTGTTTCACAGATGCAGTGATACAATGCCAAATACAGAACAGCTTAAAGGTATCTCAGCTCCATTCCCACCAACACCAATTACAGACACCTGCCATCCAAACATCTCATGTCAGAGCACAAGTCAACACAGCTCATGTAAAACACTACAGGCTCCAGTGCTAACACTTCATCTCATTATCACACATATCATAAAACCATTCATATAAAGTTATAGCTATTAACATAGGCAAGAAGCAGCTCCTGAGGAAGAGCACCCTTGCGTGGGCAGTGGTATTCCTGCAGTAATGTCTGTGCTTTCACACTGAAAATAGAATTATATTGCAGCTCTTCTGCAACGCACTGACTGGGAGAGAGGGATGCCTGGTGACACAGGGTAAAAAAACAAAGTACTCCCTGTAACTCAAACCACATCTGGCCACATGTTACAGTTGGTAGCAGCCACTATTTTTAGGTTGCTGCATTTACTACAGTACCCGAGACTACTTAAACAGGTTATGCACAAGATTTAATTACATTTTATTTTTTCCATTGCCCTCACCCAGCATATGAAATAAGAACTGGACCAGAATTGCACAAGCAAGAAGAAAACTATTCTTTTCCTGGTTTTTAAGTCTTACAACTATCTCAAGAGTGCTTCAATGTTCCTTCACGTTGTTTCATGACTGTCTAATGCATGTCCATATGAAATCTCTTACCTTTTATAAATGAAATATTTTACCAGACATATTTCAGCTGGTGCACACCCAGCACTTCACTGCCTCCCCACCCCCCTTCTGGCCGCTCACACCATTTCTGTGCCACCATTATACAGCCATGTGACTTTCACTGGGGAAATGGCACCACCAAAACCACATCTTTTGTTCTGTTCCATTAGTTTGGTTACTCTGCAATGCCTGCTGTGGGGCAATGTAAACGTGAAAGGAAAAGGAAAGGAAAGGAATATGCAGCAGGACAACCAGATCATGAAATTTGTAATGATCTTTAGGTTTGGAAACTAAGATATGAATCTTCATGTGGCACTGGGCCATAAAGTAATAATTTTAATAAGGACCATTACATATACAATAATCAAAGAGAATTTAAGGAGACTGAAACCTCAGGCAAAGATCAGATTATGACACTATCCTTCAAAACTTAACGGAGAATACACACTTCTGAGTTCAGAAGTAGGTATTACACTGTCAAACAATTTCCTAGGAAGCTTTTTATCTAGTTTTAAAACCAGTACAGAACTACTTGGAAATGCAATTTATTTATTTATTAGTTACTAATAAAGAAACAATCTAACAACCTGAGAAATCAGAATTGCACATTCAACCTGTACACTTTAGTGATCTGCCAAGCTCTACCAATAATTAATGGTTCAAAAACCACCAGCCCTACTTGCTTTACACAACTCTCTCTGTATGTGCATACATATATGTTTAATCCTCTTACATTAAATAAAGGATATGAGCAGAAGATAGCAATGACATGACAGAACTTGACTGTAATAACATATGTATGAAGTTTTATCTTCCACCAGGACATCTTTCTCATCTTTAGTACCACAGTATTCTCCTGTTCCATACTTTACAAATTAGGAATGCCAAAGCAAAGTAAAAGATAAGACACCATGGCCAAACTGTGAGGAAAACCTCACACTATTTGCAGGCATAATTTCAAGTGCTCTGAAATTTGCCTCTTTTCCCCTGTGAAGCATCTACTTTTCCTTTCAGATAACAGGGGATTCAGAACCTGGGCTGGCAACTGATGTGATCCCACACAATCACACTAAAGTTAAATGAATAAAATAATCCATGTATCTTACATAAAGTTATGAGTAAAGCAAAAGCGTGAGAAGCCACATATTCTGTTTTGCCGTCCTGTGCTCCAGCCACTGGACTACTTTAACATTTTTTCCATATACATATTTTTTTAACATCATATTTTTGAGCAAGATTCAAATTAAGGAACATCTAAAACCTAAGCATAGACAAGGCCAGGTAAGTCCTTTCAAGAAAGAATAACAGCTTGCTGTTTTGAAGTCTGTTGCCTCTAATCATTCAACGTGCTATGTATCAGATGGTTCTCACCTTCAGGGTTCACATTTCGTTTGCACTGTATGTAAATAATTTAAGTGGGTTTTGGTTATATAGAGTGACAAGCTTCATTAAAAAAAAAAAAAGGAAGGAAAATATTTGAAGTATTCAGAGACAAAGCATACCATGAACCATGTTGCTTAAGAACAGCTTTTTACTGTCAAAAGTAGGATCTTCAATCAGATTGTGCAGTGTAATTTTACAAGTGACTCCAACATGAGCCACAGTAACAACAAAAAAACAACACCCTCCTGCTTAGACACTGCAAAGGACACAATTTAAACTGCACATACAAATGTGTGCACACTTTCCCTAGGTACTGACATTACGTGGTACACTGCAGTGTTAATCAAAAGGAAACATCTGCAAGAAAGGCCTCCAGCAGGACAAGCATCTGGAAAATGTCTGAGCAAGAAAATACAAGCTAAATGGTTGTTTTATTTTACTGCTATTTTCTTGTGAGCATCTGCCAGAATAACACCTGCTTTCAGCATATCCCATAAACATTATTTCCAGGGACTGGAATTCCACTGGGTATGGACCTCATGTGAAAAAAAAAAACTTTACTTAACCTGTATGCCTACTCACTGATCTCTCCACCTTAAATGCCTGTGTCGTCTCATCATACCCTTCCAAATAATCTCTCAGTCTCTCAGCAACTTTTTCTTCTGACATTTCACATTAGTGCTGATGTTGCAGAAGAAAACCTACCTTTCCTACCTAGTCTCAACACTTCTTACTGTGGCTGAAGATCATGTCTGAACTGTCTCACTCATTCTGAGAGACACTAAAATAAAAGGAATCTCCATGTCACATCAACCTGATGCTAACACCACTCTGAAATGGCCAAAAAACCAGCTTAACTCCAGGATATAGAGGAAAGGAGTCACAGGAGCATCACATTTCATCTTGCAAGTTCTCAAATCAGTTGCAAATACCAATACTTGTAATCTTCATCACAGTGCAAAAGTCACCCAGGAATGCCACCTACTTTGCAATGCACAACTGGTATTTTATGCTGTTCAGAGACCCTCCACAGCACACAGTCACTGTTTTGTTTGCAAACAGTTGTCTGTGTAGGTAAGTATATCCACACTTGTACCTAGCTCCATGACTACAGCAAGCACACCATACTAGTGTATGGAAAGGTACTTCACTTGATACTTTTAACCCTATTCTACTTTTCCCCTGTTTTTAAATCTCTCTGCTAATTTCCCTTCTGCTTCCTCACCAAGACTTGGCTATCTTTAAGGGTCTCCGATCTCTTCAAGTTTAATGCTTGTTTGCCCTTGGAAATTACAGAAAAACAAGGAAATAAATCTATTGCATTAAAACCTCTGAGTGTTTTTTCTACCCATGTTTGCTTCTCTGATCCCTGAAATTACCTTTGAAGCCATTACTGGTGCCAATTTCTTACATGCCTAATAAAAACTTCTTTTGTACTCATACTGATAGTGTGCGCCATATTTTTCTCTCATCACTTGGCCAGATCCTTGTGTATTCTTTGTTTATTTTTACAAAAAAGAACTATAGCAAAATGTAAATATTCCTGAATACAATCATCTTCACAACTTAAAGTTCAGTCTTGACAAGAAAAAATTGTAGCTTTTTAAAGCTACACACAAATATAATATATGAAGGAGGGCAACATACCTTCATAGTGTGGCTTAAAGTGATGACTATTTTCAGGCTTTAATATTCATGAAGCTGTTTCCACTGAACTTTGTCATGCTCAAGTGACAACTTATCAATAGAGCACAAGAAAATTATGTGAAAATACTAACAGGCATGAAAAAAAATGTAATAAAATCAAGGTAACAAATAGGACCAAGAATCCTCAAAGAAAGAAGGAGAATGAGAACATAAAATTGGCTAGTCTTCCTTCAGAAAGACACTTCAGGAAAAACCACCAGTCTGGCTTTTCAAAATCCTTACATCCATACCTTCAGGGTTTCTAGTAACACACAGTACCTCCATTCATTTTTCAGAGTTAAAGAACATCAGCTTTCTTTGTTGCTGCTAGTGAGCATGGTAAGAGTTAGCCTTTCAAACCATTCTTTAATTTTAAATGAAGTTTGAGAGGTATAAATTGGAAGATAGACAAAGAAAACCTTTGGGTCAAGTTTCTTGGGAGATTGCTTCTGCTTAACACACATTTAGCACAATGAAGTCTAGCAAAGCTTTCTCAATTTTACATGTCAGCAATGGAAATGTTCCAGTCTCCAGTTAGAATAGGCAGTTCCAACACAATATTTAGGGGCTACACACCTGCTTTCAAAAATTTATTGCCAGCTCTGCTTCACAGCAATGCTTTGCCAAGTGTTTGTGCAATGCAACAGCCAAAGGCACGTGGTGCTATTTCCAGGCTTGCTCTCTACAGACATCTATTTTCATTCAAAAACCCATGAGGGGAGGGAGGGAGACTGAAAGCCTCCTGTGTGTTTCCAGTGGAAGGTTACTACATGGAAAAAAGCTTATTGACTACACAAAGAAGTTAAGTGTTTAAGTATCTTTCTATTAGCACTGGAAGACACACAAATACCAGTTGCATGATGGATTCTTACTTAACACAAATGAGAACAAACTTCCACTGATGTATCAGCTGTCCTGAAAAGTTATAATCTCTGGTATTGAAATTTTGGGGTTAGAAAGAGTTGTGTACTTGGTGCTCAAGAGTTGATCATTTTTCCATGAATTTGTGGCTTCCTGAATCTAAAAATAATCTTGTGTTATCAGCATTCATATTCCAGTTAATGCTAATTATCAACTTGGGCTACAAAGTAACTGTCCCTATTGAGACAAAGAGAACAACTTCAAAGTTACTGCACTTCCTCAAAAATACACCACCAGCATTGAAGCAGACCCTGCAGCAGAGACCAGCAGCTGACATTGTAACTGCAGTACCAACTAACCAAGCTTATACTGCTATTTAGCATCTTTACTCATGAAAGCAGATATTTATCCTCCAACACTGCCTGCTATACCTCTTTAGGGTACCTTCATCTTCCAGGGCTTTTGATCCCCACAATTTACTAGGCATTTTAGAGAGTGAGAAAGCTAAAATAGAAGCTTTAAATCTGGAAAAGAAGGAAGAAAACCTCTCACTTCCTTTCAAAAACACTTTGTAGCTTGCCACAGCTATTTAAACCAATACTCAAAGCTTACTGTTTTCTATTAGTCTAATGCCTGTAACATATTCTGTACTTTCACATGTTGTTAACATACGGGAAGAAGTTCCAACAGCATCAAAAGCAGCACTTTGTCAGCTACACTCTGCTAGATTATGATACCTGACTGGGTTATATTAAATGTTTTTATTATTATAATACACAGGAACAATCATCCTGACACAGTATTAAATCACTTTCATTTACTGTGAATGGAAGCTACTACTCTTGCTTTATCTGTTTAAATAGGATAGTATTTTTGTTTTAGGCAGGTGATTTTCAAGACAGGACAAGGGAATCACACTCTTTGTAGATTAATACAGCCTACTGGAATTGCTGAACGATCTATTTATGATCTATTCTTGTTGGGGAAAAAGAAAAGACTTTTTAGGACATCATCATTGACATAATAAGTTTCTTTTCTTTACTTATTTGTATTTACCTTCACAGAAGTTAGATGCCCTTTACATATGATTACAATAAAATAAAAGTATTTGTAACTGGATCAGAAGGAAAGACATGAAAGAGCTGTGCATTAAGGCAACTTGCAAGTTTTGAGTTATAATTATTAAGTGAGGAGGTCAGTTACACCTTTATTTCCAGGGAATGTAACAATAGGCATAGATTAGACCAACCTTTTAACACTGCACTTGCTTCTTGTTAAAAAAGAGGAACTCTGCCACACAGATCTAAATCCTGCCTTTCTGAAGGCTGACAGATAGAAATTAACCCAACAGTGGAGAACATGGGAAGTGACTCATTTACACCCTTGGACTTTTCATGCAGAATACAAAATAGGCACTATGCAGTTTCTAGCTTCAAAGTGGCAGTGAAGTCCATGTGCAAACACTCACCCAATTGGCAGCTATAGCCATCAGTCACCATGACTTACCCAGGCTACCCAAAGACAAACAGGAAGACAGTGCTCCATCCAGAGCTGTAGCTCTGGCTCCTGCCACAATCAGCAGCCAGCTTAAACCAACCACTTCCCTTCCAAAGGCCCCGAATGGGCCATGAGAATGCAACACAGCTCAGGCAAACGCTCAGAAAAGCTCTGTATTTTTAGCCAGTGCTGGCCATCAGCAGAGGCTGCAGATGTGGATGAGGAACAGGAGGCAGCAGCTGCCCAGGCTGCACAGCTTCCCCCGCACCACTCGGGCACATGGAGCTGCACGAGAACCTCCACACATCAGCAGTCTGGGGACTCTGCTCTGCTTTGGGCTTTTTTTAACCTGGAGAAAACATACTGCTCATAACAGGAGAATTTATCACAGTCTGCTTAAAGCATGGGTTTTAGTAAATTCTTTCCATATTTCTTGCTGGGTGCTGTTGCCTTGAAACTCTTTTCTGTCTAACAGATCCAAGCCAGAAAACAGACTTTGATAAAATCACTTTACTTCATCAACCAGGATTATTGCTTAAATCAAGTGAAAACTGAATTGAATTACAATTACCCAATTCAACTTACGAAGTCTTTCCTACAGTAATGTTATAAGCTTTACTGTTCATCCCATAACAAAGCATCACATGTGAGCCAAGCAATTTATATTCCTGTTTCAAGAGCTCATTTTCACTTTATGATGTGCTGCAGAGTGTGCCTCTTCAGTACAACTGATTTTAATTGACTGGAATCTTGACCCCCCCACATATAGCCATATCCTAATTATTACAGAAAAACATTTGGGAAAATTACAATCCCAAGTTAAAAATCACAGTTATTTTTAATTATTAAGGAACTGCCATTAAAATTTTTAAATACTCCAACATGGAATGTCAGCAAATGAGATCATAAAACATTCTGACCTGAATATTTTAATAAAGATTGTAACTGAAAGGCCTCAAGTGCTATATATGCTGAATTTTACCAATACTGATACTTAAAAAAAAAAAAAGATATTCCATTGAGCTCTTATTGGAATTCATATAGTGAAAGGTAAATTGTACAACCCCCATAGGGTCAAAGCCCACTTGGAAGGGAAAAAAAAACCCAAAACTTGCTGATTAAAATTTGATTTTGCTGTTATGGAAAAGAAAATTAAAATAAATACACTATTTTAAAATAGCAACTTAAATTCCCTGGGGAAGAAAGCTGTAACATGTCTCTAGGATGTAGCCAAAATCTGGCTTTCCTCTATATGCCTTACTCTTTCAATACACAAAATCTTGACCGGCCACATGCAAACAAGTTCTGTGCAGACAGATCACAAGAGAGAGACAACCATATGATATGCTGATTACCTCTTCTTGAATTTTTTAAGTAATTTCTTTTGAAGAGCATTCACTAAAAAAAAAAACGGGGAGAAAAGTTGTTGCAAATAAATGGTATTTACATATACTTCTGTGCATACCAAGCTTGGAAAGAGTTTCTAAAAGAAACAGTGGCTGCAAAACCTAGTTCAGTTCTACTGGGAGAGAAGAGAACTTAACTTCAGTGGTTATTCTTGGCGAAGTGCTGTCATCTGACTGACTTAGTGCATTTTCAAACATCAGTTGCAAAAGCAACTGGCATAACCAGTTCTGCTCAAGCAGAATTCCTGAAGAGAACTGATATAAAAAATTAATCATGCAAGCCTCCATTGCAAATGCACTTCCAGCTTCTCCAAGATTACTCATCCTGACAGGTTTCTAAGTTTTAAAACATTTAACTGGATAAAAACTACACAAAAGCTCTCAGTGACTCAGTAAAGCAACCCAGCCTGAGCAAATAGCAATATTCCTTCTTTCTCAGAAGACTCACATATATTTTCAGCATTAAAAACAGGACAAGCAACATCTTAGCTGGAGTGATTTTAGTTCCTATATTGTTAAAACACAGTGTGATGCTATGTTGCATATACACTTGTTGAACACGTGAGTGCTGTCAGAAGAGTTTTTACAGGGCTTGAGGAAAGGCTCACATGCTCAAAAAGCCTGTCTGACCACTGTTTTGGTGAGGGGTCACCTAAATCAGCCTGTGCTTTTAAGATGCTGCTGAGGCTCAATTACTGACTTACAGCACTACTCATGACTCAAAGTCTACATGTCAAAAATAACTTCAAAAAAGCACCAAATCATCTAGGAAGGATTAGTTATTGTTACCCAAGAGGCACTGGAGACAATTGTTTTAGACTGCAATTTTGCCAGAAACTCACTAATGGTTGGATGCCATACCACACTACCAATTTAATAGTGACTGTTTTGTAACAAATTTAATACAATCATTCAAAACTGTAATGTAAGATTGGATAAAAGAAAAATATTCACAGCACTAGCAACCCACAGTACCTACTTATTAAAGGAGTCATGCACTACAATAAAATATACTGCTAAAAGTCAAGGTACTGCACTTATTAAGCCTCTTCAATTTTGTCATCAAAAATCTTTGGTGAGCACTTCAGAACCACTAACTGTGTCAAGACAAGCTGTAGATAAAGTCTGAATGGTTGAGTACAGTGACAAGTTCAAAAAGCTGCCTCAATTTCACCTTAACAGCCTAACTACAGCTAAGAACAGTCACATGACATGTGGATTTCCAGAATACTTTACCCTGAATTAAGCAGCACAATCCTTCAAATCAGCATTTGCATTTTACACACAGCAGCTGGTTTTTAAGTTTACTACATGGTCTCCTTCCATGCAAGCATTACTATTCCCACAGTCATTTGAATAAGGAAGTGACAACTGAAATACAGAAAAAGCTCCAGACAAAAAGGCCATTTAATGCCATTTAAAAATCACAGATCAAGTCAGACAGATAGAAAGAGGCTGTTTTCCTGTCACTGAAAGAGCAGCTCATGAACTACTGACCACATAGCTGGATTTCACAAGATTTTCCACATTGGAAAGGCAATTCATTTGATTCACTAACCAAGAGCTTGGGTTCATCTGTAGTAAAACCAGTTCTCTGAAATGTTGCTTTCAACAATGCTGGAAAAAAGTGAGTTTCCCTTAGGTTTTTTATTCTCTTATGACACAATAAGGAAGGCTCTTCATGCCTCATGGTCATACATACTCAGTGTAATGACCAAGCAGAACACATTCTTCTGAACAGCACTGCTGTAACAGAAGTAAAATTTCAACTAAGAACCTTTTCTGGTACTGAAATTGTATGCAACTCAAACAAACAGGCTGCACAGTCCTATATATAGATCATAAACTTATTTGGCTTCTTCATTCACTATTGATCCTAGCACAGAATTAAACAAATACCTTTTGTATTTTCTTTGGGTCTTTCTGTAAGTTTTCTCCAAGAGGTACTTTTCCAAACAACTTCCATCGCACATCATTTTGTTTTTCAAATCTTGCACTCTGCTTTCTGGTAAACAAATTCCTAAAAAA
>WBNO01004764.1:7306-81541 GCA_013400575.1 Peucedramus taeniatus | reverse complement strand
AAAAAAAAAAAAAAAGTTTTATTAAGAAAATTGGTTGATTAATTATAATAAAAAGAAGGATGAACATTTGCAAACCTTATGTATCCTAATCATATATTCCAATTCCTCTTGTGGTTGTGCTGACAGACGCTGTTTCCCAGCTTCAAAAGGTACATCATGCAGTATTATCACCACACCAGGTAATGGACTTTGTTGCATTATGACTTTTAGAAGATTAAAAAAACGTTCATTTTCCAACTTTGTAAAAGTGGACACCTTTGTTTAGCATTCTTGGAGATCATTCAGGCTCACTCTTTTAAAAAACAACTAAGACACTAAACCTCTTGCTGCTCATACATTCTTTACCCACTTGTTACAACACAGTACTACCAAAACCCAAAAAAACCTTGGAGATATAGTACCCTTTTACTGTATTTGATCTGCTTTCAAAAAAGATTATTTTTCTAAATAAGCTTAAAAGCAGCTATCAAAACACATTAATTCTGAAGTCTCTCTGGAATGTCTAATATTTAGCTTAAACACTGTAGGAAAAATTATAAAGCTAGACATAAAGTCACTGAAAATTAGATTAGTTTTATTGACATTGTTAGTTTTTAATCAAAGTGATTTGCCAGACTTGCATCTTCACACCACAACTACTTTTTCCAAAACTGGACACACAGTACAGACCAGTCTTCATGATTTTGACAGCACTCAGCTCCTCAAGCACAGATATTCTACCCCCATGGCATGCCTGCATTATTAAAGTATCAAATTTTCTTTTGTCCTACTGTCCAGTTTATCACATCTTCAAATATGTCCAGGCTAGTTCTGTTATTTACTCACCTCAAGGCAGGTTCTTCTGGAAACTGACTATTGTTTTTTGCTCCCTCATTAAAAAAAAAAAAAAATTCACTGAGACAAAAACATTTTTGCTACTGCAATCAGCAGGCAGCTCCAGCACCTTCAAATCACAGATGCTTCCACTCTGACATTACTGCTTTTCCTTACAGTTACCACCTTAATGCCCTGTGCGTTGGTCCATCAAGTACAGAATTGTTTCCTACATAAAAAGTGTTGGGAAATTTTTGGGAAATAAAACTATATTGAGTTTCACATTCTAGAAGAGCTGAATACATGTCTGCAACAGGAACAACCTAGGCATTAAAAAGTTGATTTTCCTGGTCACTTTGTATCAGATGCCATGAAAAATACTATAGCTATACCAACAGAGATAACATTGCTGGAATACAAGAGATATGTTTCATACGTGAAAAACAACTAAGGTTGTAACATCAGTGTGCTGAAATATATTATAAGGTTAATGGTATGCACTGCCATCCTTAAATATGCATATATTTATACAAATTATCACATGCTTCTGTATCACAAGGATACAGTTACCTTGAAATTCAAACCAAGAACAGATTATCATATTAAAAGATAAGGAGAAAGTGTTTATGTACAGAAACCATGCAAGTTAATTACAACTGATGCCAAAGCTAAGCAGTACCTGTACTTCTCCAAACCCTTTTCAGCTATGCAGAGATTGTAAGGTAACTGAAGTCCAAGAGGATGGATCAAGCAAGTTCTAAAGTGTATCTAAGAATAAAAAGGAAAGCATGGCAAAAATAACATAATAAAATCTACTGCATGTAAATAGGTTACACAATGCAAGACAGACTGGCTGTTCTTGCAAAAGGGTTTTTTCAGGTTGTTACTACTTCAGAAGCACGCAAAATCCAGATTCCAAACCATCTTCAGAGAAAACAAGAACTTCTATCATCAGGGCCACTGGAAGAGCCCCATAAGGAGGCACATCTCTGTGACAGCTCTGTGCACATTCAAATCCTTTTTTAAGTAAAATGCTTTCATCACACTTCATTAGCACTGCAATAACATAAAAATTAAAGGCAATTTTCTCTCTGTCTCTATCCACATTAAAGGTTCCTAGCACAAGCGTATATATATAAGCAACAACTCCTTCAGTCTCCTCTGAGAGATTTTAAGAACACCAGTAGGTCTTTACCCTCAGAGCAAAGTAAAGATGAATTGGAATGATAAATTGTAACAGCTCTCTGCTGCAAGTACCTGCATAAAATGAACCAAATCTGAAAAGCCAATCTCACCCACTTCCTCTCATTTCAATTCCACAATCCTAACTATCTACTTTCCCTTTAGCAGCAGCGTCGTAATAAATAATCCGTTCTACAGCTTATCTAGCAGATGGCACAGCACTTGTTCAGCTCACTCCTCTCTATCCCTACATTCTAGGGCACCAGGCATCTCTTCCTCCCTTTGGACTATGTCAGAGATTTCCAGTTCCCTTTTAATTTAAAAATATATATATACTGAACTGAAAGCAGCAGGCATGGTCAATAAACAAATTTCATTCTGTACTGTCCTTTTCCTCCACCTTCCGTCTGGGCCTAAATCCCAGCGTTCGGTTGGTGTCAACATTCTTTATAAACTCCAAAAAGTCTCAAAATCCCCCAAAGGCTTAACATTATCAGCAGTCACAAATCAGCACAATCAGATACAGAAGAACAAACTACAACCTGTTCTTGCTTTGACTGAGGACACACAGCATTAAACCCTGATCTGCCCCAGGCTCAACACACCGGTAATATATGACAGGATGGCATGGAAGGAGCAGAAGAGATGCCACCTAATTTGCACCTATTCTGAGAAAACATAAAGAAAAAAAAAGTAACCAAAAAAGAATGATGGAATGTTCTCTGGTTCAATTTCTACAGAGCTTTGCAATAAATCAGGACAACACCACAGGGTTGTAAAGCCACTACTTGAGATTCCTGAACTGAAAGTAAACCCTTAAAATATGCAACTGCCTCAGGAGGAAGTTTCTGCCATATATATGTCAGAGCAAATAACTCATAGCAAAACCTTTAATTTTTCTCCTGCTATAGCACAAAAAGGAATTACTTTTCTCCTATTTTTACACAGCTCCCTCGGATTGTCAAGAAAAGCACTAAGCCATTTCACTTCTGAGCAAATTAACTCAGAAAAATTCCACACTAAAGGTACCTTAAGGAGATCTTACTAACAGAAAATACCTGTTAACAAGAAGCAAAACTTCTCTATTTGAAAAAACAAAACAAAACCCTAAACAAACAGATCTTTACTCTGAAGATGAGCCCAGAAATTCTAGGGTCAAAGATGTCGAAGCTTCATTACAAGTGTTTAAAGATAACAAAAATAAATTTGAGATCCTGAATGCAAAAAAGGGCTGACATGACTTGAAAGAAAAGATTACATGCTCATCATTAGTTCAGTTTCACTGTCCTCTTCAAAACTATCAGAACACATCATGATGACTTACAATAGGGATATTAACAAGAACGTCTGACATGATGCACGATGTCTGCAGTCTCATTAGTGTGGAGTCATTAAAGTGTCATGGATTACATCTGCATTCCTGTTGTACGTGCTCACTATTTTACACTAACTATCTGTAGCTGCTTATTTTAGAAAAGCCAAGCACAGAAGTTAAATTGAGATCAAATTTCAGTTAGAAAACTGCTTTTTCAGAGTCCCCTAAAAACAGTATTTGGCACCAAACAGCTGTTTAACCTCATTCTTCTAACTGAGCTGTGGAGAGGGATTACCTACCTGAAGAGAATTTAATTCTAACTCCAGAGTTAATTTTCACATAAAAAGAACATCCTGTGGTACAGGACAGAGATGGAACAATCTTTTGTTTAGACATACAGACATTGCATCACCACTCTATACTGATCTGCACAGCTGCCTTTTCTGGGGGGAAAAGAGGAAGTTAACACCAAGAGGCAAGTTTAGCAGTGTCAGGAAAACCTTATTTTTTAATTAAACTTAACAATTCCATTTTGGTTCTCTAAGCACTGCTCAAATAAAGTTACAAAATAGCTGCTAATATATGTACAGCACATGTGTGTAGTAGGCTACTCTTTATGTAGCCTTGTATGCTCTCATGATCAGGCTGAAGCCTCAATCAAATTTTTAAAATGTACTTCTAAAGATATCAGTAACAAGTAATCAAGTCAGACCGATCCATATTGCATCTGTTAGAGCATGTTCAAACTTTTGCTTTTAAAAAACATCCAGCATCACCACTGAAGCAGAAAGTTTATCTAGTTCTGTCCCATTTTCTTTGCCAAAAGACAGGAGGTCTGCAACCCAACTGACAGCAATTACTGCCTTGTGAGGAGCTGAGAGCAGCAGCTCCAAGCATTCAGCTATTCATTTTTTCCACTTTTCAGCTGTGCTTTGCTCCAAGCAAGGTCAGTCACTTATGTGAAGTCACCTCTTAAGCGGTTACTCCCTTCCACCACATCCCCCCTGTTCAGTATTCAAACCTATCCACTAAAGCAGCAGAGACAGTGCTGCCATGGCTTCTGTTGCCAATTTACTTCAAGTCTTGAAGTCAGCTGCAAAGCTCCTTCCTGAAAAGTCTCAAAGTCTTCTCAAGCCAGGCAGGCTCAACATTAAGCCCATTCAGATATCTCTGAAGTTTGGTACCACCAGAGTAAAGAACTGTTCCTCTGGCACATGTCACTGAAACAACAGGAAAAAAGGATGGGCTCCCAGGAGCTGTCAGAGGGTGAAGCTGAGCAAGGCAGGCACACACACACACCCCTCTGGACTTCCAGGCAGCTCACAGTATCTTTTTACCAGAATGCCCAATATACCAGTTTACTGAAACAAAAGGGTAGAAGAGCTTAGGATTTAGGAGTTTTCACAACTAGAGCATTTAGGTTATTCAGAAAATCTCAATATCAGCTTTACTGATGTGACTATTTTGACAGGACTCCTCAGAGGAAGTTCTGCAGTACTTGAACTACTGGCATGCAGCACAAATCACAACTGCAAGCAATAGAAAAGTGAGATGGCATATGCTGCTCTGTGGTAGACTAACACTGACCTAGCATAGAGATTACATTTGGAAGTAAATGGGTTCCTCAGTCTTAAAAAGACGGTTGGTATACAGAAACATACATGAAAATTGTCTAGAAACCAACCCAGCTCATGCAAATTGATGCAATTTCTTATCTGCATTTAACCAACACTAATTTGCAAATACAAGTAAATTTGCGTTACAAGTTTTAAAAACACACACATCACCTCCTGCTCTCAAGATGCACACTCCAAATTTTAATTGTCTTTCAATTAAGGTTATTTTTAGAAGACAAAACAAGTGGAATAGTCATGCAAATTAACTACTGGTAGGACTTACCGGTCTCATGAGCACAACAGATGCAAAATAATGATAGTGGAGAAAGTTCAAAGGTTCAGTTTTGTAGAACAATTTTATCTTGAAAGACAATTTCTCAAATGAGTATCAGACTGGCATGTGTTCTTAAGAAGCAAGAAAGAAACAGAGGCAAGTCAAAGTTCATTTCAGCTGCTTCTGAAGGAAGATCCTGAAACGCCTCTGATAACTCTAAACTACAGAAGGAGAGAGCACCAAGGTGTTGAACCCCTCAGCCTATCCGAGGCTAAGTCCATGTATATTTAGATAAGTAAGCAGATATTAACCATAAGAACCAGGTAAACCCACACTGAGCACAGAGACACTGTAAGATGTCTCCACAAACACTGTTCCACAAGGCATCAAGAAAACTACACTGAAACAAGATATTTTAAATAACATACTGCACCTATTAAGCAAAAAATATATAAAAATACATTTTATTAATTATTTGCTGCATTTTCAGCAAAAATGTCCAGCCACCTTATATGATGTGGCATTAATTCAACTAACACTACCTAGGAAACATTCCCAACGAGAACATTGTTTTCTTCTCATCCTCCAATGACCCCTTCTAATCTGTACTAATCATAACTTCTGAAACTTAGCAATAAACAGAAGAAAGATTCTCACCTGGAGATGTTCCTAATTTGCTCAGTTAAACAATTTCCAGAGACTGAGAAAATAAATCCAGAAAAATCAGTAACATATTCTGTCAAATGAATTTTTGTTGCCTGATTAATGGAGGAACAAGACTGACACATAAATCATGATGACTGGAGAACTGATGGACTAGAAAAGGCACAGTTGTCAGGAGACCCACCAAAGTATCCTGAAATGCCCTAAATCTACTTTCTCCAAAGGGAAAAGCCAATAATTGGTACCCATGACCCAATAATGCTGGTTTCTAGAAATAATTCCCTAAATGCAGTTCTTACATGCCCTCCTCAAACCCAGATCACCTCTCAATCAACCTATACATCAAAACAACCAACAGACAGAACATCATCAAAAAGTTCAAGTACTTTGGCTACAGTGAAGAACCTCCATAAACAAGTCAGAAGTTATGCTTTGAATAAGATTCCAAAATTACATACAAAAGCAGGGTTTGCAGAATTTTGTCTCTGGAAGATTGCCAAAGGTCAGACTAAACACAGAATAATGCTTGGTTTATGGATAAACAAATCAACAGAAATAAAGCCAGACAGCCTACAAGTTGACTTGCCTATGAAAGTGGTAACTAATCACAGAACTATGTTTTATAAATTCCTACCACATTTTATAAGCAAATTTTTCCAACCACTAACATTCCAGTTATGTTCAGTAAGAATCAAAACCAGTAACACTTTACAGTGCAACAGATACCTGCAGGTCTGGAAAAAAAAAAAAAAAGACTTCCACAGTTGAGAGAAACAGTAATAGAATATAAGTTAGGAGTATAGGATACCTGATAGCTTGCAATAGGGTAACTTGGAAATGTCTCTAGATTTCTGGGGAAAAGAGCAGGGTTTAATAAACTATTTATCAAAACTACAGTATTCAGCATTTATCTTTCTTCTTACAGGTTCCCCTCATTTTACAGGGTAACAAAGCAGTGCTGACTGCACTGAAGTATCCAAGACATGCCAAGATAAATCAGGCAGTAACCCTGTGAGTTCAGCTTTAGGACTGGTTGCAGCAAGCCAAGAACTATTTTGCACATGGATAATGCACAGTGCTGGTCCACCATTCAAATACTGAAGAATTCTCAGAAACTGGAGTTTCAGCAAGTAAGGACTGTCACACAAAATCAACACTCAGGTCCAAATTCAAACGAATATATTAGCATCAATCAGGTATACTTAATGATCCTTTTCTAGCTGGCCAAAATCCCAGCTATCCTCATATTATCAGAGTAATTGAAAATTCCATTCCTAAAATCTGAAAGTAGATGTCTTCATTGATTTGAAGCACTAATACCACACAAATTAAAAAACAGAAGATATGAAATGTCATCCTAAGCAAAAAGCTGAACCCAAGTAAACTCTAAGACCTTGCAGCAATAGCAATTAAATATGGACCTGTCTGCATTAAGATCAAAAGGAAAAAGTGAATAAAAGCTCTGCCTGATACCTATGAGACCATATGTGTATCTAGTGTGGGGCTCCTGGACTGCAACAAAGAGGACTGGAGAAGTCCAATAGATGACCACTATTATGGCCAGGTGCTGAGGCCTACAACACACAAGCAGGGATGCCTACAAAGGTGTTTTCATTTAGCCTGGATGACCATCCTCAGAGATGCAATGAGGAAAAAAACCCAAGAGGCAAAGCAGCAAGCTGCTGCAAGGCATGTTTCAAATGAATTCAAAAAAATCACAGTGGCAGAACATAAATCCTGAACTGTGCAGTCTAGGGAGGTAAACTTCAAGCTTGGATGTAGCCACAACAACTGCACCTCAGGGTCCCGAGGAACACGCTCTGGTGCTGAAGGGGCTTAGGCACAGCGCTCCAGAAATCCCTCCTGAACTGAGCTGCTCTGACCTTCCATACTCACGGAAGGCTCCTGCTCACAAAGGGGAGTCCTGCACCAAGTATATGCCTTGTCCTACCTCCAACTGCTGCCAAGTTTTTGTTTATTCTGTCAGCTCCAAGGTGTAAATGACCCTAATATTTACTGTAAGGGGTTTTTTTAATTATTATTCTTATGATATGGCTGGAGAACTTTGGAGGCACTTAATGACTAAAGAGAGGCTTAACACAAATAAGGAATGGATTCAGAAAATTTATGGTTTCCATAAACCCATTCTGTTAATAAAATTCTACGTAAGGACAAAAACTTCAGACCATTTCTTGTTTGAGCCTTTTTAAAAGTGTTTAAAACCAAAGTTAATATTGACTCCTACTCTCCCACAGATTACGCAATACAGGAAGGCATACTGTATAAATCAAAACATCAAGGAGCAAAAATTATGTTTATTCCATCTAATTTCACCTTGCTCACTGCATTTTTCAGGAAAGAAAAAGTCAGCTGAACATTAAACAGTACTTTGATCAGATGGAGAGAGAGATAGAGCATCACACAGCAGTGATTGTTCTGATACTCTCCATTTCCCGTGTCATCTACCTCTCACAACTCCTTTTAACAAAGGAAAACACCAGTAAAGCTCTTGCAAATTAAATGAAGATACAAAGACCATCTAACCCACCCATTCACTAAACCTTCATAGAGACAGTGAATCAGAATGAAAACAGTTTAATTTCATTAATCTGAATTAGCTCTTAAGTCTCATGCACATCTGTGAGAAACTTTTGTAGTTCTCACTCTATTCAAAAGTAAGTGTGTGCAGCACTGTATTGGGTTTGCATGGCAAAGTTCTGGTAGTGGGGAGCTACAGGAGTGGCTGCTGTGAAAAGCAGTCAGAGGCTTCCTCCATGTCCAACAGAGCCAATGCCAGCTGGCTCCAGGACAAACCTGCCACTGGTCAAGGCTGAGTCCAATGGAGACAGTGGTAGCTTCCCCGGCATAACAGTTCAGAGGGGAAAAAACTTGCTGCACAACAGCAGCAACAGCCAAAAGAGAGGAGTGAGACTCTGTGAAAGGAACAGCCCTGCAGACATCAAGGTCAGTGCAGAAGGAGGGGCAGGAGGTGCTCCAAGTGCCAGAGCAGAGATTCCCCTGCAGGCCCCAGTGCAGCCCATGGTGAGGCAGCTGTGCCCCAGCTGCCCATGGAGGTCCAGGATGGAGCAGAGATCCACCTGCAGCCCATGGAGGACCCCACAGTGGAGCAGTTGGATGTGCCTAAAGGAGACTGACACTGTGAGAACTGGAGCAGGCTCCTGGCAGCACCTGTGGCCCCCCTGAAATGAGGAGCCCATGCTGGAACAGGTATGCTGGCAGGACTTGTGACCCCACAAGGGAAGGGAGGGTGAGGGGAGCATTACAGCTCAATGCTGCAAGCAACATTCAACACCCATCTATGCTACAAATTTCATTCACCAGCCAGTATCAGACTTCTGTAATGCTTCCCACCACCCACTAGAAAAGAAACACGCATGTTTCACCTGCTTTTAAGGAATAACTAGACCACATTATGTCTTTGCTTACTGTACAGTTTTGTACAGTTACTAAAAAAAAATTCCAAAATGCCAAGCATCACTGAGCAGATTTTCATTTAGCTTCCATGATGAACAAGTAAGTTCAACAAGTTCTTTGTTTAGTCTTGTTTGTGTAAAACTGTTTCCAGTTACTCAACACCAAAACTAAGATGTTAATCTACTAAAGCAACTTCCCTTTATTCTAAAGAGCCACATCTCAAAATTTAGTAAAAAGTTTAAAAAGAACTGTAATTGTAAAGAGCTACATTATCCCATACAAAAAGGGAAAATAAGGATTGCAATTAATTTAGACAGTTTCAGTTCAACACCTAGTGGAGAACAGGGCACATGACAAAGTTCAAAACTTCATTCTCTGAATAAGACAGGAATTCTGAAAACTGTATCATACAATTTTCAACCTTTATCAAAAGCAAAGGCTGTTACCTTCGTAGAATTCCAACCTTCCAACTGTGGAAGATTTGCTTTGAGAGAGGATGATTATTTCAGAAAATTCTGATTTCTTCTGTTTCATGCAGAGCCATGGTAGTAAATACAGGTGAGGAGAGGACTTTTAGTCTGCCAGTTCCAGTAGACAGCGTGGCTTTCAAATTAGAACTATCCAAAACTCCACTGTGAAGACTGAGGCACCTTTCAGATGAGCACACCTGAATGCCTCACAGGCTGCTGAAATACTGCTGCCAGCATCCTGTGTTAAACAGATCCTCAGTGCCTGTGCTGCCTCCCACACCACCAAAGCATGAGCTTGTTTGCCCTCCTCTCTTCCCAGCCCTTTTAACAGCCTGTTATTTGCAACAATTTGCTGGAAATGCACCCACATAAAGTAGCAGGAAAGGATAAAACTACCACTAAATTCTTCTCCTCCCTCCAACAGGGCAGTGAATCCTGTGGGGCTGGGCAACTACAGCACTTGGGAGACCAGCCCACAGCAGGGCAGGGAAGCAGCCTGTGCTGGGTGGCCATGCAGGTTCCCTCCATCAGAGGTTGGGTTTCTGGAGTCATTCCCATCAGCTTCTGGACAGCTCCATCTGCAGCTCAGTTTGGTTTTGTTCACTTGTGGTTAGTAACAGTGAACTTATATCTGCCCCCACAGTGCACCCAGCTCTTTCTGCTCCCTCTCCTACACACTTCAGTCCTGTTCTCAGCTCATCTCCTCCTGAACAGCCAATACTCTTAAGAGGCTTCATTGAACAGAAACTTGCAGAAAAGAGGAGACAACATCATAACTATTATCTCAGATTAGTCAACTGCAATTATTTTCATAATTTTTCTTCCCTCCTGTAGTCAGTGAATTCCCATTTTTGGAGACAATTAAGTGGGAAATCAACACTACAATGCTCCTTGTCATTCTACCTTCCTTTTAACACCAAAATTAGAGAAGTACAATAAACTGTGCTCTCATTAAAAGCAACAAACAGCATTATGAAAGGGTGCTATACATTAACACAGATGACTGACTTTTGCCATCGACAGACCTAATTCCTAAGTTCAGAACTCCAAATTATGTGTGACCAGTAATCTCAAAACATGGGTGTACATACGTGATAGAAACATGTTATAGTCACATGACTTCAGACTTAAAGCAGTTACTGGAAGCAGTAGCTACTGTTTTGAAATTTAAGACCTTTTCTGATCAGATTACAAGTAAGGTCACAGGTTTGTGCTTCTATGTTTGATATAGGATGCCAATCTTGCCCCAGAAGCTTTCTTCCAGAAATGCAGAGATTCTTTGCAAATAATGAAAAATGTAATGGAATGTTATTCTGAAAGCCCTTTATTTCATGTGTAGTCCCTATGCTCCTTAAAGGCTTCCTGAGATCAAAATATTTAGAACACTCGAATCAAAAACTTCTGGGAGTAGCCTGAAAAGAAAAAAGATCCAGATTCTTGGGAAAACAGACAATATCCATGATAGTGGACTAAGCAAAGACTTACGCTGCTTGTAATCTATTAAAATGAAACAAACTGCATGGCTTATTATTTAACCATACATAGTGTTAACCCCTTTATGGTAACTCTCCATGTAAGCACAAAAATCCTCATTCTCAGCCTCCAAAATGATAATTGAAAATGATAAATGAAAAGGGCAACTTCTGCAGCAAGATCACTACAGTTCTGATTCAGCAAAGCTGTTTAAAATCCACACATTTAAAAAGTTTCAGCAGTACTGTACAGAAGTAAAGTCCAAAGGTAAAACTCATTAACCCACACTACTCTGGGTCAGTAAGGCAAAGGAGCAGACAAGCCACTGACTCTTTAGTCTCCCACCCAGTTATTTGCTCACACTAGTTTTCAAACCAAGTTCCTGCATATATTCAAATGAAGGAAATTAATTCCAACTCATGGTTACATGAAATACCTCTGGGCTTTTAAAGCTGATACAACTGACACTTGAAAACAACCAACATGTCAGGTTTTTTTGTCAACAGTCAGCATTACAGCTTCTTTCAGAAGCAGTAACTCATTTTCATATGCCAACCTGGAGCCTAATGAGAGCACTGTACCTGTGATGCCTTAAGCTCTTTCAGGAGGAAAGCTGTGAGTAAGCAAGAAAGCGGCCTCCTTCTCACTTTTGATCTTCCTGGCCACACCCAAAGACGCATCCAGCAGCCTGAGGAAATAACCAGACCTTATGGATACTCAAACTGCTGAAGACACAAACTGAGCCACAGAAGCAGTCCAGGAAACTTTCTTCACCATAGTGCTCAAGGAGGCAGGGCAGGAGCACTCCATTCCCAAGTGATCTTGAAGGTGTCAGGACTGAAGCAAATGAGCCAACAGGGTTCCCTTTTTCTTTGATCTCTTCTACAACTCGTTTTGTAAATGCAATCTCAAACCAAAACTTCAGAACGCACCACAGAACTGACATGGAATATGCACACATGCATTAAACCTCAAAAGGAAAAATGAATGTACAGAGCGCTAAAAAAATAACTCTATCTTCTAAAGCAACTACTTCTCTAAGCATTTTCTTGGTGCTGATAAAGACTTACCCCCAGCTGATATGTAAGTAGCTTAAGCACATGTGACCAAGCACTGGAGGCATCTAATTATTGTCAGTATTATCTCTACAGGCAGCCACAAATCTTAACTGACATGTCAAGGCCAAGTTTACTCTGATAAGATCAGAGAAATTAGCACATCCTTGGAGGCCAGATGGGGTTCAATACAAGCACAGGTGCCATTTCAAGAAGCAAGGTTTCTCCCTTTTACCAAGTATCAACAACCTGGGCAAAAATAAGCTGACTCATCTCTGCTCTCAATGGTTCCAACCTGTATCCTATTACCCAGAGAAGCCCTCAAAGAGCTAAACCTACAGATTAAGGCTGTCTCTGCACTTCAGCCTTACCCCATGACCATCAGGCTGCTGGAAGGCAGTGTACAAAGCACTCAGGTCTCATTATTCCATGTTGAACACATGTGTGCCAGCCACTGGCCAAAGCCAAGGCAATTTGGCTTTCTCTTGCCATGGTTCACCCTTGGTTCTCTAAAGTGAAGCTTATGCACTCAACCTGCAAGACTGAATTGCAACTTTCAGCACAGAGTGCAGTGCTAAGAACACACTCCTTTCCAGGACTTTGTTTATACCCACCACTGCAGCACATTAACCGCATTAAGAAGCTCCCTCTCAGCAACCTGGTCTTTAACAACACTGTTCAAAATGCCTCCTCTTCATCTCACACTGCACACAAACCCTGGCACAGGGTGAGCTGGATAGGAAGGCCTCTAGAAAGCAACTCTTTCAAACAAAACACTGCAAGGCCCAGGTTCATTTACTTCAGTACTGGTATAAATCCTGGGAATCCAAGGAGCCTGCAGGAACTCCAGGGAACAGGGAGTTTTCAAACCCATGGATGGCAGATTACAAACACCAACAAAAACTAGCAACTGCATGCTTTGAACCTTTACAATGCTGACAGTATAAATATAAATAGTACTCCCTGTGGCACAGAACAACCTCCAAGGCTCCCTGCTTGTTCAATACCTGTGAAACTCACCACCAGGTCTCATGACATGAGACATATGCATAATATACGGGGGTGTGGTGTGCAAGTACAGACAAAAAGTGGGCAGCTCTTGTTTCCAAAACAGCGCAGGAAGTGGATGCCAAGGAGGAGGACATTCAAGGTCAGGTTACAGACTGAGCACCTGGAACTTCAAAGCCGATCATCTAGTTTGAACTTAATCCTCATATTCTTACAATGACATCACCCAGTGACCAAGATAATCTGTTCCCCATTTAAAAGGCAGTAATGACAGCCTTTGTTTCCTGGCATTCAAGGTACCTGCAAAGATTCAGCTTAAAAAGCTCAGTCTAGTGAGTACGGTTTCTGCAACACTGGTAAAACCACCACAGACTACACTAGAACAGAATTTGGACACATGGCTTTGTTCTGTTGGATAAGGAAAGTTGAGAAGCAGTTAAACATCCTACTCTGAGTGGGGTCTAAATGTGCCTGTTCCACTGTGCTCCTTTCCAGGCTGAAGGACAGCATCTGTTTGAGTTAGCAGTTCTGCTACCAGAATGGGTAACAAAAGTTTATCCTTTGAAGTGCTGAGAAGCCTCCTGCTTCAGAATTAAGTCTGGTTCCATGGCAACAAACAGACAAGGGTCCACAAAAGCATCAGCACCTCAAACATGACTGATGACTGGAGTTCTGCTGCACAGTACTTTAACCTAAGAATGAAAATCAACAAAGGCTTCAGCCAGCTTAGTAGGTCTAAACAAATTAATTTTCTTAAGCTTTGCAAATAAGGCAGCCTTTCAAAGAATGATTTTGCCAATTCTTGATGTATTTTATTAGCCTACTTGTCTCATGCAAAAAAAAAATTGCATGAGAAAAGAGATATTAGCTGAAGCCATGTGCAAAACAGGTTATTTACAGCCAACTCCACTTAATGTCTAAAATTTCCTTCCAGAACAATTTATCTAAAATATATCAGATTATATAACTTAAAAGTAAGAAACATTATGATGGTCTTACATAACTTAAAAAAGAAAACCCACTAGCAAACAGCTCAACCCTCCAAAAGTAGATTAGTCCTCTTCCTCATTCCCCACTTTCCTGGGGCATCTACATTTAGAACCTTATCATTCATACAAAGGCCACATTTAGAAACTGCTTTGGGTAGCCAATGCTATCATTTCAACAAGTGGGTGACACAATGTCAGATGTTTTCATTACATACAAAAATTAAGGAAAAGGATATTAAAAAAAAACAGTAACTGCGATTTGGAAAGATCAGAGTAGTCGCACCAAGTGTTTGTAAAGTATTTGTATTTTAAGCTTCATACCCTCAGAACGATCAATAAAATATTCCATCACTACTAAATACTTATGAATCCTCAGATGTCAAAATTCTTTACTACGGGTATAGATTCTACCTATATTTATCTATTTATGTGACACAAGATTAAAAACCTTGACCAAAATCCCAAAAGGTATCACTGGAGAAGCCACTGTTCAGAAGAAAAAAGACCTTGTTCAGAAATCCTTTTACTCTAATATAGAAGGAATCTTCCAAGATTTAAGATGCTTCCATACACCATAAACATAAAATAGAGTAGGATGCAGAGCCTTAGACCCCAGCAATATTTGCCTATTTACTCGTAACAGAAAAATATGTTAATATCAATCTAAATTAAAACACCAAACTATTATATCTTTCAAAGTAAAATATCAAACAGGACCTTCTCCTAAGACCTTACATAACCCATTAAAATGTATTTTAGGGATACATTACCTGGCAAAAAAGTTTGTAAAAGGTCCCAGTATTTTCCGTTTACTGTCCACGTCCGTCTCATGACAATACTGCTGCTGGTTCTGGTCACTGCTGTCTCTAGAGGAATTCAGGGTAACATCCGAAAAGTGTGCCTCGTCAGTCTCAAGATTCACAATTGCACTTGAACTGCTTGTGACCACAAAGTCCAAAATGTCTTCATTGCTAACTGATAAAGTTGTTGACAGTTCTGTGCTAAGACTAGACACACTACAAACAGAGATATCATCACTTCGGTTTAGAGTTTTTGAGGTTGGACTATAAAGTTTGACAGTGTCATACCCAGTTCTTGGGAAAGTGGAGGATTTCCGCAGGGCATGGTCGTGCTCAGCAGTCAGCGAATGCGGAGGCACATACGGCGGCAGCGTGCACGCGCTCTGAAAAGCCCTGTCAGGCACAAGTTCAGGTTCTGATTGCTTTCTCTTCACATGCAACACACCGCAGTGAACAGGCTCTGGATTTCCTATTTCTAGAGTTGGAATACCAGAATCCACTGATTTAAGGCTATGACAATCTTCTAAAGCACTGGACAGCAGGCCAGGTCCATACTCAGGCAATGAGATATCTCTCGGAGTCCCAGAGTTCAAGTTTTGAAGGCCCTGGATACTGCTGCCCACTCTCGCATCCAGAATTCCCACGAAGGTCAAACCATTTAAGGAGTTGGATAAATTTGCATCGGTTGTCTTGGCCCAGCTGGTAACTGGTTAAAAAGAAAGAAAATATTACGTGTTTGCAAGAAGGTTGTGGTTTGTTCTAGACTGTTTGTTTTGTAGGGTTGGTTTTTTTAATGGTTTCTTGGTTTGTTTTTTTAATGTACTCAGTCCTGTCCTAATATAGGCTTTTAATTAAAAATTATTTGTCTTCTCTTGCACATGATTACTATCCCTTCCCCCAACACGAACAACCAGGACAACGGCAACTCAAATCAGGCTACTAGAAAATGTGAAGCATGAAAAGCTTTTCATAAGCAGTTTGTGTGCCCATGTTTGCTTCTTACACATCTCCTGAGAGTGAAATTACATACTATAAAACCTGCAGTATTTTAATGTTCCCTGTCAATATTGAGGCAAATATATGAGATTTATTTTTATGCAGTCATAAATTCATATTTGCTGATGTCAGAGGGCTACAAAACTTGTTTCCATACACTTAGACCAGATTCGGAAGTGTTCATTTAAACAGAATTTTTCAGCATTTTTCTGGAAACCATAAAACTGATAATAAATTTGTCACAGAAGAGAATGCATAATGTATCATTGTTGTATTAAGGAAGAGATGCAAAATCTGAACAGCCGTAAAGCTATCCATATAGTCAATGTTTTGACAATAAACACAACACACTTCATCAGTGCACATCCAGTCACAATGACATTTGCAAATATGTAGTATTTACTGCATCAAGGACTGAAATCCTCCATCCATGCTGTCTCCCCAGGGGCTGCCAGCAGGTCAGTTAATCCAGTCAGTGTCCCACTTCCAGTCAGAATCTGAATGACCAGCAAAGCAAGGGCTGTCAAATAGGAGCTACAGGTTGGATGCACCCAACTCGACAGCAACTATCCTGCACCTTGAACACCATCAGGAACACTGCCTTGGCTTCCAGAACTGCTACTGACCTTTAAAAACTGTATCAGCTATATAACACTATATATTACACAGATCTTCTCTTCCCATATGAGTAGTAAATTGTCTACAGCTCTTCTGAAGTTTGCAATGCAATTACTCTGCAGCAGTTGGCAGAACAAATATGCGCATATTGCTTCAATTTCTTCTCTCTGAAACACTCTGGGATAAGTGTGAATGAGTGAAGAACACTCCTTCCATCTTGCAAACAGACTGCTTTCTATACAGAATTTTCTTCAGTTCCTGAAGCCTGGTCTCCTACTCTCTCTCAAGTAGAGCACTTAATTAAAGGTTGTTCTCTAGAAGGTCCTTCCCATATTCTATTTTTAAAAACAAATACACACATACCCCAAAAGAAAACCCAAACTTCTCAATTTCAAATGTCAGTGAAAACAGCTATCCCCACAGCAGTTCTAAACCCTGGTAAATGTCACCTTAGCCCTGCCAAACACCAGGGTTTGACACACAGTCCATTCTTAGATCTGAGAACATCAATGCAGTTTGGCCTTGTGATACCAGCAGGCGGTGAGTGAGACAAAACTAATTTGAAACATATCTCACCGGTCCAAACAATTTTTTTTCTCCACAAGTTTTCAGTCACATGGAAAGTTCAGGAATCCAACTCTACTTTGCATGCTACACTAAATAACTTACTACCCAAATGGTATTCGCTAGCAGATATGAAACTCCAGTTCAATCCACTCTTAAGCACAGGCAAAAGTCAAGGAGAAACAACCTTGGATATTTCATCTTTTAAACTTCTTCAGAACTTTTTAACAGCCAACTATATGTTACCCATCCAAATCAATCAATGCATCAATTGCCTAATCCTCTGCCTAAGCAAGGTTTCAAGTGTATTGTTTTGACTAAAAAGCTTGTGAACATGTGTGAAGTCTTTTCTTAAAGAGTTGCTATAGCAACTTTTTTTTTTTTTCATATTATGATGGTTTGAAAAGTTTACATCCCCTGCAATTAAAGCATGTCTTGAAATAGCTGGTACACCAACTGTGTACATTATGAATTCTCTATTCACTACATTAAAATTGTAAGAGCCAGCAAAAAAACAAATAACTCTAAACAGCAATCCTTGAATGCAGGCAACAAACTACACTCAAGACAACAGTGACAGTTCAGGCGTGCAAATAAGACATAACATGGAGCATTGGATATAATTACTGTTGTATATACTGGAATGTCCTGTTCTCAGACCTTCTTACTTGCATTCACTTGTTTTTCTAATGTAAGTCTGACTTTTTTTCTTCTCCCTGTGTTCACCTTTATTCCTTCATATACTTTACATAGCTCTTCAAATCCACAGCCCTCCCCAGCCCTGTTTATTACTCTAAAGCATATACACACATACACTTCAGAACAGGGTAACCAAGGTGTTTGACTTATAAGAATTCAAACTTATAAATGCATCTAGGAAGTGCAGTCCAGAAAACAAAACACAAATGTAATCTGTCAAGAACAGCTTTGATGATGTTTGGGTAAACAGTACAAGCATGTTCTCATAATGAATTCCTCCCATGACTGCCTTTACTTCTGCTCAGTGATTTTTCCAAGCAGCAGCCAATCCTTAGCTTAATTGCACTGCTCTTCTCAACCAAGCTTACAAATGGTAAGCATTCAAGTGACCTTGGCAGAGGCAGTAACTACAGCAGCTCAAGAGGCCAAATACTGTAAACAAAAGAATTACCAAAAAAAAAAAAAAAAAGGTGAAAATAGCTTCTGTACCTGGCATGGAATTTTATTTTAATTTAACTTGGTATTTTTTCAAGCAATAAATTTAACAGGAAGAGATCCTTTAAACGGGCAACCAAGAAATGCAGAAGTATACAACACTACAGCTTGCTGGAGCAAATTATGCAACAGCAAGTTACAAAGGTTTTACACAGTTCAGCAAAACTGTGGGAGGCTTTGAAGTGTACCCATCTAGGGCTTTAAATGAAAACTTGAGATGCAGTCAGCTGTCAAGAACACACAGGAGAACTCCTTGATTCATTCTGAGTTAAGTTGTAGGATTGTTTTCAAGGATGGAGTGATATTTATACTCTGTTTTAGCTGCCTCACTGGTAAATGCAAAATCTGACAATTGATGTCAAATATTCTATCATGTACTCCAATGCTAATTTCTTTCCATAAAGCATTTATTAACATAACGATGCAGAAACATTATCATCTGAGTACCATAAACTACTGAGAAACAGTATGCAATTTTGTCTGCACAAGATTCATAAGCCCCATTGTTTTTCAAATATACTATGATCAAAATAAAGTCAGTATTTGTAAAGTCTTAACATCCTATGTCTCATAGAGAACATGATCTCATAAGAGGGAGCATCCCACAAGAAATAACAAGGAAAAGGAAGTCAGGAAAACATAGCCAAGGTCACTAGTGGCAATGAGAGAGCAGGTAGATGTTATTTACTCATTAACACTTCCAACTTAAGTGTTTAGGAGCACATGATAAAGACAGTTTTGCAGGTTCAAAATTAGCATCAGGACACAACTATTCACACGAAGGGCAGCTAACCTGTGCAACTCTTTGTCACAGAACACTGTGGATGACAGAAATTTACATGTAAGCTTGGGAATAGAAAATCACTGATGATTCCTAAACAAAAAGAAACTCAAGCTCTAAACCACAAGTATCAGAACTTCATGAAAACATCAACATATATTAGTTCTGCTTTCAGACCCTCCTTTAGGTAAATTTTTTTCTGACAGGTGGAGTTTTGATCTGTCTCAGTAGGACTGTCTATACAGCCTCACATTCCCCAGATTCTGATCACAGCATGCAAGAAGGCATGTTCTGACAATAACCAGAGGCTTTAAAACAGATTTTGGCTTTGCACAGCACTCAACTATACAGAGGGAACAAGTCCTATTTGATTGTAATTTATAAGAACTACAGTAAAATGGCTTTTTTAACCCACTTTGATATAAAAGTTAAAGATAATAGCAATGCCAAACTATTAGAGTAAAACAAATCCGGAAAGATTGTGGGAAGATATGCAAACTTAAGGCCACTTATTCCAAGTTTGCTGGGAGTTATGATGCGGTTTAGGCAAGCAACAAGAGTAAGACAAAAATTTGCAAAAAAAGGCTTTATATTTTCCTGCCTTGAAGGAATGAGAAGAGGAATGATTGTATACACAGCTCAGTTCTCAAAGAGTTAACATAACGTTATCTCTTCAACACTTACTTCTGACAGCATTTTTTCCTCAAGTTTTTAAGAACAAGGAATTTTTTCAATAACAAAGTTGCAAGTTTTTTTTTTTTCTTCTTAAAGGTTTTTTTTTTTTTTTAAATTAACGGTTTCTATTCCCCATGTGTTTAATGTTTTTGTTGCATGTACCAAGACATTGCTGTTATCAAGTGCAGCTTTGGGTGACCTTGGTGCACAAGAGCATCAAACTCAGTTTTGTTTAATAAGGATTTCTTGGTTTCATTTGTTTATGTGCATGTTCTAACAGCCACAGCATTGCCATCAGTGAAGAACTCCCAAAACTACAAAAAGTCTGCCTTTAAACTAAAAATGGGATACAGCAATTAAGGCCACCTATGTAAGTACTGCCAACATTTTACAGGCAAAAAGACAATAAACTAGTTGCTTCTTTTTTTATTTTAGTTTAAATTAATATGACCATATCTAACTCTCAGCTGGTGACCTTTTAGAAGTGTGAGCTTTACGAATCTGGCTTCTGAGCGGAGTGCTCAGAGAGTAATCATAAGTAAGCCATTCACCTTTTCGACTGTTTTGCTCCGTCAGGCAGGCAATACAAACAAGTTACAGTGCTCTGCTAAAGCCTCTGCTCCAGAAGCGCTTTGCAGGGCTTTTACCCTTCCCACACCATTATTACTGAAAACTCTGCGAACCACACTAAATTAGCAGCAACGTCAGGAGAACTTCAGCTACCGTGAGATGTAGTTTTGTTTGGTCTTTGGGAATTGCCTGGGAGACTTCGACTAGAAGAGAGGCAGCGAGATGAAAGTTGCTTCCTTCTCAGGGGCTGAACCCGACTCGCTCTGCGACGGTTCCGAGCTAGCGGCCTTCGCTTACAAAACAACCCAAAGAAACTGAAACAATCGGATAAAAAAAAAAAAAAAAAAAAAAAGCCACAACCAAAGCCTTGAGGAAGCAGCGCTCATTCTGCGGTCTTCAACCCACTCGGTGAACACTCCGAGGGCTCAGCCCACCTGCTCCTCTTAACTTTTTAACGTTGCCACGGACGGGCAAGTCAGTAGCCGCAGGCAGCGCGGCCCCTCGGTGCTGAGGCCAGTCCCCTCCCGCCTGCCCCACTGGGCCCCGGGCTCTGCCCCTCACACCAACAGGTACCACCAACACCCCCAGCCCCGGCAGGGCTGCGCCGCTGCCCGAGCAGGAACAGCCCCGAGGAGCCCGGACACCTCACCGGGGTAGCGCTGCCCTCCGTCGCTCTCGTCACGCTGAGCCATGCCCGACCCGCCCCACAGCCGCTGCTGCGGGACTAGGAGGCGGCCGGCGGCTGCGGCAGGTTGTCCATGTCGCTGCTCGCCGGTCCCCGCGGAGCAGCGCCGGGTTCAGCGCGGCTGAGGCGGNGCGCCGGCGGCGCACACCTGGCTGCGGGACAGGTGCCGGGCTCCTCCGGCGATGCTCCAACCCCCGCAGCTCGGACTCCTCCCGCCCCGCCTCCACTCCCCCTGCCCGGCGCGCCGAGGGAAGCCCCGCCCGCTGGGGAAGGGAACGCCTGCGCGGAGGGGGGCGAGGGGTGGCCGCCGCCGGGCGCCATTTTGAATCGCCTCAGCGCCCGCGGGGGAGCGGACGGTGGTGCCTGCTTGGCTCAGCAGTGGAGGCGCCCCGGGACTGGGGTTGGGGTCGCTGGTTCCGAGGAGCCCCCGGAACGGAGAAAAGCGGGACTGTGGCTGAGGGCGCTCGTTCCGAGGAGCCCGGGCTCGGCAGGAGCCGCTTTTTGGCCGGCGGGCGCTGCAGCCCGTCCCGCGTTACTGCCGTGGTCAGCGGGCGGCCCTGGCCGTCCCCGGGGGAAGCAGGTGGGCGGGCGGGCTGCACTCGTGTTGCCGCCTGCGTTTAGGAGGAAAACAAAACTCAGTGGGCTTACAAATGTGGGTTGCGGATTGTGAGGAAGCATCGCTTGCAGGTGTGTCTGTGCTCTGTGCTACTCTGGTATTACCCTCTGTAATGCCAAAAGTGGAGGCTCTAGGGTGGTAATTGCGATTTTTGTATGTTTATCTTTCCATTCTCTTCACCTTCTGTATCAAAGCGCACCCTTTCGCCGTTCACATGGTGGAGCTGTGCACGCCCTGCTCTACCCCCACACTGATTTCCGAGCAGTCAGCACCCGACGGGAGCAGAGCTGTCGTGTTTCCTTATCTGTGAAACTCGGCTCTGCTTTTGTTTTCTGCAAAGGTCACATGTTTTGCTCCTATAGTCGGTGATCATGTCTCTAGAACGGTGCTAAGATAAAGCTGTCCCCCATCTGAACCGAGGTTTAAGCACTCTCCTCACGCCTCTCATGTCTACACTGAAGCTGGAAGTGTGAGGGCAGCAGACGCAGAAATATCTGAACTTGTGTTGGTGTAACTGGTTCGCTGTTCAAGCAGTGCAAACCCATTCAAGCTTTAATATGGTCAAGTTACACTTGAATGAGTCGTGAGAGACTGAGGTAAACCTGTACCAAAAGTACTTGCCACCGTGACCCTGTTGACACCGATTCCATACTATAAAGATAAGAATTAGATCGCTATGAAACTGCTCTGAATAATCTAGCATCAATCAAAAATTATACCTCTGCAGATTGTTTCTGTGACTGGGCCAGTCCTTAGTCTGTATTTCTAAGATGAGTATCAACATGATTTAAGATTGACACTAATTTTTCCATATCCTCTTGAAAATGACTATTATCTCTGTAAGAGAGTTTCCATATTAAATATAAATAAATAAAGGTAAGTAAAAGCAAACCAGTATTGAGGCACTATAAACTTGTTTATATGCAAAAGATTTTTGGAGCATATACTGTAATTCCTTTTTCTGTATTAAATTTTTTTCTTCTGTTTTTGAGAGTGTGAATCAATTCTGTTGGAGCAGCCAGAAGAGAGCATTATCATCATGTTGTGTTGTACCTAGGTCAGTTGTTTGGTTCCCAGGGTAAATAGAAGAATAGAAACAGTCAGGAGCTCTCTAATTCTGCAAAGTGCCTGCACAGGAAATAATAATACTCCCATCTTAACATAATTTAGGCTGAAGAAACAATGAGAAAAACCTGCTGCAGAATCTTTCAGCAGTAGCACAGCATATAGAAAGTTGCAGCCTAGTCAATATAAAAAAGCCACCCCAGTATTGCATGTGAATGGCTGTATAACTCAAAGGGCAAGTAGCATTTCTGGTTGTCACGAACTATTACCAAAAGGTGCTTTGCATTAGCAGTGATTATCGGTCTGTTCATGCCCCTTCCATCCCAGATAAGGTAAATTTCTGTCTGCAAATGTTGTGTATTATCACTTCTCTGTATGGGGAAAAGCTGAAGGGCTCCCATTGTCACTAAATACAGTGTCACACCACTAGCTGTGATGAAGTGTGGCATGTGCTAATTACTAAAAGGAAACAGAACAGGTACTGCCAGGTACAGGAAGTATAAAAGCAGAACTCAGCGTAAACTCAGGGACCTTTAGCACCTTTATTTTGCAGCAGCTGTGCAAAATTTAAAGTCCACACAGAAATCAAGCCTTCCTGTTTAAACACGTGGGTTGTAAGTAAATCCTCAGAAGCGTGATAAGAAGTTAATTGTAGCACATAAAATCAGCATGGTTATTATCAGTCTTTTGCCACTGCTTCAGGGTCAAGTAAAACTGCAGCACACTTAATTTTATAAAAATTCTTGGGATAAAATGTTTTGTTTAAGAGTATCTTGCATGCAGCTGTTGTGTAGAAACAAAATGTTACAAAGAGCAGCCTCAAACTGGCAATTGATGTTCACCTAGTGGGCAAAAAAAACTTCTACATGTCTAATTATAGACTGGTGCTAGAGAATATTTTTTTAAACATTTTGTTCAAAAGCTCTGTCATACAGACTCATATTCATGCCAGCAGTTTGATATCCCAGTTTTAGGATTATTCTGCAAGAAAGCATGAAGAGTTTTTGCTCTGTTCTGTCTTGGTGATTTCTCCAAAATATGATAAAAGTACACCAAATACCAGTCCTTCCTCTGTTTCATTAGAGCCAAGGAACAGAAATGCAAGTTTCTGTCATACTTCTTATGCCTGTAGATGTGAGAAAGCATTCTCTGCTTAGGCTTTTCTGTTCTGAAGCTTCAGCAATTTTGTAATTGATACAACTTCAAATTTATTTTTTTAAGAGCTAGATGAGAACATCTAGATTGAATTTTCATTCATCACAAGCCAAGTGTGATGCAAGCAGCTTTCAGAGCCAGCCAAACTGAGCTTCATTTGAATCCACTGTGCAGCTCTTGAAAGTCAGTAATTCTCTGTCATAAGCTAGAGGACAATTTAATTTTTTTTTTAGTTTAAAGAAAAGATTAGCATGTTGTGAACGTACAGCAATTGTGCATCACTGTGAGCTGACCAACAGCTCCTGCCTCACTTGCCATCACTGTGATTTAAGGCAGTTCTAGCTCACCCAAGCCTGATGCAAGGGTGCCAAGTGTGGCAGTGCTGGATACTCCGAGTTGTTACCCATCAGACCACGAGACAGAGAAGCTCTCTCCTGAAAGCAAATGTTAGCAAGACAGGAGACATTGCTCCTTTTCCTCCTTGCTTTACAGAATTACCTGTAGGCACAGTGAAATAACCCGTGCATGTTATATGGCTCAAGAAAAGGGAACAATGAATATATTCAGGTTTCTACTGACTCGTAGCAATGAAAAGGGTAATAATTCTATGAAAAACTCAATACCTTGGAAGCAAATGGGGATGCTTTTGAGAAATTAATATTATGCTCTTCTACTTCAGATAAATCAGATTTTTTTTTTTCACGCTAAACTATTTTTGTCTGTATTTAATAGCAGTCCATTTTCAGCATGGCCACCATCTGCACAGGCATTCCTACTAGAGGTGGGCCATCTGTACACCTGGTTTGGGGTGAATCAGGAACAGCTGGAGAATGTGATATTTGACTATCTGAAAAGGCTGCCTCTTCCTATAGGAAGTTAGACCTGATAAAGGATGAGGAAGCTTGGTCTGTAGCTACCATCACTTCTGTTACCACTGGGTAAGAACAGACTGAGATGGTTTCCCTCCATGAGACAGCAAGAAAATGAAGAGCAGGAAAGACAGGGGAAGAGTGTGTGAGACTTTCCAGCAATTTTGAACTGATATTACTGAAACACGATGCGTGACAGGATTGTTTCTATCGCTGTCTACAAGGTGTTTAGGAAAGACAACCTGAGTAATAAGGTGTGAAGGAGTAAAACTGTATCAGCCAAAAACAGTACTCCTTGTATAATATCTCAGAATTGCAGAATCCTGAGTGCCCATAAATAATCGCTCACAAAGCCTCCACGGTACCTCTGTTACAGATCTTCACTCATCACTAAATCATGCCAGAGAAAGAAACATGGTTGTTATTATGCACAGTTGCATAATGAAAAGCTGGAGTTCTATAACAGATTTATTCTCTTAAGCAAGCACTATTTAAATTACTTTTCCAAAAGAAAACAGATCTGTTCTGTAGCAGTTGCCAACATGGCAACATCTACTGGAACTCCCTACAAAGGAAAAAAGTACTGGACTAAAAATCAGTTGTTTTCTAGACCTAGTAGGGATTAATGAAACTAAGTAACATTCCGTTTGGGCAGGTAACAGATCCCATTATTATGTCTCCATGGATCTGCAGTGCTTCAAAGAATTTATTTTTTACTGAATACGATTACAGGAAAAATGGTAGAAAAATATTTTAAACCCATGAATGACAATTTAGACTTCTTGAAGAAGACCTTGTTGTCAGATAGATTACGCTTCCAGAGTAAAATGATTGAGGGCTAGAACTCCGTTGCAAAGTGAGGACCATTAGAAGCCAAATAGCAATGAAAAAATTAGAAGTTATGAAATGTAAGGAAAACAGGAAAAAGGCAAAATCCTACCAAAAGGGTATTGTAAACATAAAGGATGTTCTTAATATTCCTTATTGCACAAATAAAGTAACTGCAAAAATGAAAAATTCAACACCAGTTTCTGTCCCATATCTCTAAGGGATCAGGCTGGCCCATCAGAGCAGATAGAGGTTAATGAGGCAAATTATTCTTTGGACAAAAGGCCGAAACAACACACAAGTTGTACTTTTTTTCAAACATAAGTTGGGGATCAGTAAAGAAAAAATAACACAAATTTATGTGGGTCATTACATAATTTCTGACACCTTTGTCTAACATGTTCCTAAAAATCTCCAGTGGTGGAAGTGGCATCCCTTTTTTATAGGCAGTGCTTATGTATTTGCTTTCAGTACTGCTACGGTACTGTACTGTTCTTTTGCTTGAGCCTTTCTGTGGCTACAAACAGGGAAGCAGAGATGAATCTGAACTCAGCTATTAACAGTATTTTTAACAGGTGTGATTGCTTAGAATGGTTTTAGAAGAAATTCAAGAATTTGAGAATTCTCAGTTTTATGAGACAAGGAGAGCTGCTGCTTCTCCTGTGTCTCTGCTTGTAGTGAGTAAAATAAGGCCTGTGCAGAAAGGATTGGCAGCTAACCATCAGCAAATCCCAAAATCTTTATTATGTGAGAAGCAGTTGTAGCACTATTAAATGGCTGTTACTGCTGTTAACAGCAGAGACCCAGCATCATTGCCAAGGGACGCAGGACTCTGTACTGCTTTTGCAGCCCCTCGTTCTTGGATTAGCCGCAACTACAGCAATGACAGACGCTGTTCTTCCAGAATCATTTGCCCTACAAGAAGGCTGTCAGGCAGAAGGCAGTGTCCATGGCAGCCTCTCAGCTCAGCCTGTCCTCACTGTTTATAGGTGAAGTTGTTACACACGGACGAAGTAGGGCAGGGTCACCAGTGTTTTGTCGCTCAGTGGCCTTTTCTCAGCAGCATGTTGGCCCACTGTCAGCTCTGTCAGCTGTTTTTTCCTGTTCATCCCATTATTATCCCACTGGAGCAGAGGCAGGCCATAAAATTTATAAGCATTTGCATGCAATACTACCTTTTGAGAGGAACTTGAACAATGGAACAGAAGTCTTACAGCTAAAGCTAAAATGTATCAGTAAAGACTCCTTTGTCCCAAACCTCTGGAGTCTTTTTGCTATTAGTTTCACAGGTAATAAAAGAAAATTATGTGAGATGCTGTATGTGAAAGGTAATGACTAATTCATTGGGGATAATACTTAACTATGCTGGTCCTGGCAGGGAAAGAATGAGTTACTGTGAAGGAATCCTGGCCTTCCAGAAGGTTCACTGCCTTCCTGTGTATTTTCACATCAGACACTCCCATGAAGGCACAGTGTGACATGCACTTACAGCCAACCTGTCCCACCACTGATGCATGCACCTGCTCTAGGACTATACAGTGGTAGTTTCTGCATGACAGAAGCATTGTTTAAAATGGAAATTAATTCTTTACAATATGTGTATTTAATATTAATTCAGATAGAGGAATTGAAAAATCTGGCTGATGAAAGGTAGTTCTTTTATCAAGTATCTTCTATAAATGCAATGAAAATACACTACTTCTGCTGTATTTAAGGAATAATTGAAAATAATGTATGCCTTTAAAAGTTTCAACTACCAAGTTTGATCAAAAGTTCACCCAAGGACCTTACAGAGGGACTCTTCCATTATTTTCAAGTGTGTGTTTCTGTGTTGTTTTCACTGAACTTCTAATTCAGCAGAGGTTGGAATCATTCTGCACAGAATCCCAGGTCACTCTGGCTGCAGACCTACAGCACCAAAATACACAAGGCTCCACCAAGTAGAATGTGAGCTGTTGGGGCTTTTTTTCCTTTCTCTGAAAGGAGGTGCAGCCATGGAATTAGTGATACTGGTTACTTGATGGCTGAACACAAGTTGAAAGCAGAAACAGAAATCTGCTGGGTTAGATCCTGTATTACATACAAGTTCTCTAACTGCTATGTCAGAGAGGGTCTGGGTTTGCTTGGATTTGATTTTCTCTTTTAAAAGGTCTCATGTTTTCTAAACATGAATTTGTCATTATAAATTAATTTCTACAGAAATAAAGTGTGGACAAAGCTCATTTTGTCTAAGAACATATGCAATGCATTTCATTTTCCTCCATCCTAAAAATAGTTTAAAAAATCACAGCAATGAAAAGGAATCCCAAATTAGCTATGTCATGCTATTTCTCCAGAATATTTAATGCTTAACTGCATGCTGTATCTAAGTTATACACGTTAGCCAAAGAAAATGAAGACACACACACACACCATCCAATTGTCCTTTTATATTTTTATTCGGTGTTAAGTAACTCCACAAGAAAACAAAATCAGTTACTCTGGTGTACGTGAAATCAGAACAATACAACCACTTGAAGCAAAAAGTAGAAACAAATTTCAGCCCAGGAATGGAAAACTGATACTTTAATGCTATGGATATGCAATGCGCTTCATCCCACAGTGCGGTTCAGCGTATGCCAACCTTTAATGCTCTTGTTGTTATTGTTGTTGGTGTGTGTTTCTATCCATATAGAAAAACTAAAAACCACACTTCAACTCTCACTGAAAGCCTTAGAGCTTTAGCCATTAAACTATGAAAACGAGTAAAGACAATTCGTTATTGCCCAAGCTCAATATAGGATTTTATTTTCCCCAAAGGTGCTGGAATCATTACATGCCACAGTGTAACTATGAGCAACACCTTTGTTACTTTTGAGCCCTTTCTTACCAATGAAGAAGCTCTAGCTAGAATTAACTGAGCTGAAGTTTGTGTTTGAAATATGTCCACTTGGTCACTTCCTGTTCTCAAATGAAGTCCTATTCCATTCTTCACTGTAGTGATTTGAAGAATTTGTGTGTAAAGTTCTTTTTTCCTTTCATGTTACAGTTAACTAGTTTCAGTGCAGGTGCTAAACAACCTCTCAAGGAAGCTCCAGAAGAAAGTAAAATATATAAAAATCTATTCAAAGTCTGCAAATAAATTAAGAAAAGAAACTGTAAAGTGTCAAAAGATTTGCTGTATGAATACAAACCCTAAAACATAGTCTAAGAGGAGGACCAAAAGAAAGTCCTTGGATAAGGGCAACCAAGCCAGTTTTAGTAAGGATCTCACCAAAAGCGTTGCACAAAGACTGGCATGGTTTCCCAACCACGTATTTAAATTCTTACACTGTCAACTGAATAAAGGCAACAAAACCCAGTTACTCAGAAAGCATTTCTAGCGCAGAACATATTTCAAAGGCAGTTCAGCTCACATTTCAAACAGCTATGTTTCTTGTGAGGTTTATTGCCTGTCAAAAATAATGGTGAAGCTTTTCAAGTCAGTATTGGACTTTCTGCACTTCCTGGTGTTATAGACATGCTGCGATCGTGTAGACTAGTTAGTTGTTGTCATTTTTTAAACTAGGAGTTGTTAAAAACTCAGAATGTTTAGTTTTGCAAATATTGCTCCTCCTGGCTTATACATTTTGCATAATGTGTTAAAAGCAGAAGGAGTTGATAGTCTTGTACAGATGCAACTTGACAATGTATTGACTTTCTAAGTTAACAAAAGAAAATTTAAAAGCAAGTCACATAAAGCAACAATCACTACTGCAATCACACATGTATGTTGTAAGTCATCACCTTCCCTACCCCCACCCACCACACACATAACTTGCCCCACACATTCTCTCAGAAACACAAAATGAACTACGAGATTTACTAAATACAGCCACAACAGCAGCTAACTGCAGCAGCCACAGGATTTCTTTCAAGTGAAGCACTGACCCTTTGCATTTAAAACATTGAACACTGAGCATTTTAGAGAGTTTCAGTCATTCAGGCTCAAGTTCAGTTACAGGATGCTTTTGCAGGTTACATGAATGCCTTCATCTGCAACAAGACAACATTCTCATTACTCATTAACAAAATTCACAACAATCCACACATCACCCCAGTGGTTTATTATTTTTGGTGTTACTTTTAGAACTTCTGCCCTACATTGGCAAATTGCTAAAAAGGACAAAAAAAAAAAAAAAGAAAAAAGGAAAATGAAACCCACATTGCCTCCATACCTACAAAAAATCCTTGGCTTCTCCAGTTAGCAAAAATACAAACCATGGTATCCTCAGTGTTGGTTTGTGGGAGGGGGAAATCATAGGATAGAAAACACAGTTTCTGTAAGTCTCTAAAGCACAACCCTGTTGTTCCTACTTCAAAGTTATGAGATTTACTGAATGAAGACTGGACAAGTCATTCATGCTTTTCTCCTGCATTCAGAAAGGCACTGATAGATTACAGTGTTAAGTATTTATCTCCCAGTTCTTAAAGAACAAAGCCTAATGTGCAGAAAGCTGAAGTCTCTGAATAGCAGAAGTAGTTGTAGACACTGCGATGCTAAGAAGATCGTAATAGTGGTAGGGCTACAGTTACGAAAGAAAATAACTGCAATTAAGATGCAAAAAAGCAGTGGTACTACTAAGACAAGCACATGCACATCCATTCTTGATTTGACAACACAATCTAGTCTAGTTCAAATAGCCAAGAATTTAACAGTATTTTTTGGGAAAAAAAATCTTCAACAGGACAGCTGTGTCCTCATCTATAAAATAAGCAAGAAGAGAAAGATAAATACACATCTGAATCCATTAACTG
Source organism: Peucedramus taeniatus (assembly GCA_013400575.1). NCBI lineage: Eukaryota > Metazoa > Chordata > Aves > Passeriformes > Fringillidae > Peucedramus > Peucedramus taeniatus. The sequence continues at coordinate 51,056 of WBNO01004764.1, read as the reverse complement.
AAGAGGAAACTCAAGTTGTTGTTTTAGAGCTACAGACCCTCAAGAAAGATAGTTTTCCATCTCATGTTATTTTTCAATCATCTGCTCTACTCTGCAGTTTTTACAGTTGAGTTCGAGAAAAAAGCTCCTCCTCACATGGATCAGCCCATTCGCTTCCACCTTCTGAAGCTGTGTCTTCAGAGCTGGAGCTATCACTGGAGTAGATCTTCTTCCTGAAGCCATTTGGTTTTGCCTCAGCATTTATATCATCTGCACATCTTGCTTCATAAACAGAAGAAACCTAAGGATTTAAACTGACAGTGTTGATGGGGAACAATAAAGAACATGCTTGCTTTTCTCTGGGCTGGGAGGTTATATGGTTTTGTAGTTGTCCAAGAGAGATGCCACGATTACAGGGCAAGTCCTCCTCTTTCCTGACTTAATCCACTATGTAGAAAGGACTGCAGAACAGCAGGGAAAAAAGGTGGTGGCTTTTATTATTTTTTCCTATTCCTAAATTTTAGGATTTGCACAAAACAGCAAGAGAATCAAAAGTGAACTCAGGATGTATCTTTATCACAGTTCATGTAAGAAAAAATACTGTAAAAGTTATCGCCAAAACTTGGTAGTAAGTATTAAATAGTAAGAAAACACAGCATGGATCTGACTGAACTTCAAGCAAATGTATTTTAAATATATTTTCATCTGAATGAGTAAAGCTAAAGCAAGCATGTCACAATATTAAACTAAGCACTATTATCACTATGAAGCTTAAAGGTATATCAGTAAATATATGTGTATATGAATTTTTTTCCCTAGAGAAAAAAAATCAGCGTTTTTTTTGCTTGTAATGAGGACAGTATTCAGCATATATTATCTTTATGCCTTCATTTGCTGGATCTTTCTGGCCTCATAGTGCACTTCAGCTCACTCAACACTTACTGAAATTAGAAGTTGAAGGAAAAGAAGACTTATGTTTAACACTCATGACAAGCAAATGGCAAGCATTCCCAAAGGAAACTGGCTTTGCTTATTCACTAGAAGTACAGCTGTTTGTACAAAGGGTTGTACTCCCCAAAGTACAACACCCTGAGGAACTTTCAGAAGGATGCTCAAGATGCAGAGGAGGTTAAAAAACAAAGTAAGAGAAGAGAAGCTTTTGAAGGTTTTTGCGGGAATTTCATTTGAGAGTAGAGTGAGATCTGCGATGAAAGATGCAGTAGCCCACCCTTATAAAACAAGTAAAAAACTTCCTCCCCAAAACCATTGATAAACTTACCATATTAAAATCTAAAAGATGTTCATCATCATTGGATACTTCCTTTACATCTGCAAGTTCTCCTACACCATTCTCTCCCTTGGCATTTGTATAGCACTCTTATATTGTTTTTGTGGGGGTGTTTCAGATGCAAAGGAAGAAAAAACAGAATTGAGGAACACCGTTATTTACATATACCATAAATTAAACCATCCAGAGATGTATTATTGGAATTCACACTCTATGCCATGTAAACTCTGTGCTTGTGGGAGTTTTTATGGCCTGACACTCATAAAGAAATCAGCATAATACCTCACAGAAGCTTCAGCAATTCCTACCTGGATAACTAATAGTAAAAGAAGAAGCTACTCAGTTAATGAAAACACCTATAACACCAAAGAACAATTACCTTTTCTATGATAAATGGTTCGGTACATTTTTCAATTCTGATATTGCACTGTGTTCCACATCACTCCTATTTCTATACCCATACAGTATAGAATGAAACAGTAGCCTGCTCCTCACTAAAACTCAAAAATCCCAGCTGATGCAAATGGCTATGATTTCTACTTACCAGAGTAAACTAATATATATAATATCAACATCTATCATATAGATAGATACATACGGATCACATGCATCAACACCCACATATAAAAAGTACCCATACTGAAAACTGGGTACAGAAAAAGGTTTGTGGAAGAGTAACGTCAGCTGTGAAGATCAAGTCCCGGTCTTGTTTAAAAACTGAGTCGCACAGAGCAAACGCTGGCTCTGTATCCCTGACAGACACCCTGGCTCTGCAGCAGCAGCTCCTGGGCAGTGACGCGCGCTCGCCGCCAGGGGACAGCACCGGCCCCGGCCCCGGGGCTTTGGGGGGACCCCAATCCCCCGCTCTGGGAAGACTGACGGCTTTGGCCAACGTGGCAGGCCCTGAGCAACCATCTGCTCTTCACTGGGCACAGTTCTATAGCTGGGAGTGAAGTAAAAGTTAAGATGTTCTTTAAAGTCACCCAAACTGTCCTAAACACCAAAGTAAGGCTGTTTTGGAACCAAGAACAGAGTTGGTTGCACTTAAAAGGTGCGCTTCAAAAATAGTAACTGGCTACTCTACTTTCAGATTATTAAAGAACCAGGTCTCCAATCAAAACTTTTTCACCCTGAGCCTGTACCAACAGAAAGCACCTGGAGATCCTGTCAATTCAGGATACAGAATGGTCTTGTTTAGCTTTTTGCCTTCTCCCCAGAAAAGGTGAATTGGTATTAGGCAAAAAAAGCTGCCTGGATTCTTGCCAGTCCACTGAAAACCTGGACTTCAGTCAGTTGTCAGATGCTATGGATTCCTGGGAGTGCTGGAAGCACACCTGCTTCTGGTCACGAGCAGCCTGCCTACTAACACTGGACTTGCTCTCTGTGCAGGACAGAAAAATTCCCCAGCTGTGTGTGAAAGGAGCAGCCAAGTGGCAAATCCCTCTCCTTCCCAGTCTCAGAGAGATTCCACACATTCACTGAATAACTGGCACATTATTTATGCACACCCATAAAAGGTAATCATCATGTTTTCACATTCTTATAGACTTATCTACCTAATAAGTATTTTTCAGGACAAAACATTAAAAAATGTAATAATGTGTTTTCATAATCAGAGATTTTCTGTTTATTTAATTGCAAGTTTTGGAATTAAGTAAATATGTGTAAATGTTAATATTTTTTAAAACCACTTTCTATTAAAACCAATTTGGAGTCATGCTAGAGGTCTACTACAAGTGCAACTGAAGCATTCCAGTTCTCTCTCAGAATAGAGAATTTTTTGTGGATGCTTACTGATGTGGGTTTTTTAATACAGGCAGTAAATCCAATTCATCTGCAGCAATTCCAATCCGTAAAAAGGAGCATTTAATTCTAACATGGGTGCAACAGCAAGTTAGTTCTAACAGGCAGAGGTGCTTACCTTCACACTGTGATGCAGGAAAAAGGGGAGAATAGAGCGCCTTTTCCCACCAGCATTGCTTTTCCTGGCTGCCACTCATTCTCTGCAGATTAGTATTCAATATAGGAAAGTGTTTAGACAATAATCACACTTCATTTTGCCATAAATAATATACTTACATGTAGAGGAGGAAATTCTGGTATTGCAATGAATTTTCCTAAGTCTTACAGGTCACTCTGCTCAATTTGTAACATTAATGGGAAAAGACTGTCAAACTACAGTGGAACATCCATTCTCTGAACTCTTACAGCCAATATGACTCCATGCTAGGGCTCAGACTTGGCCCATACAGAGTTATACAAATCCGGAAAAAAAAATTAAATACCAGCCTTACAGTTTATAATCTAGAGAGATGGAAGTACAGAAATGATAGCCAACATGACAAACAGTTCAGTGTAACACAAAACAGAGAAGACAGTGAACAAAAAGTGGCAAAATTTCATGTTTAAAGTTTGGGAGGATGAATTAGCAGTACCATACTCAATGGAAAAACACAAAATTAGAGAATTATGTGTCAACACAAGGAAAAAGAGGCTATGAGGATGATCAATGATTTGTCTTTATGCTAGAAGTAATCCATTCACTAAGACTGCTGAAATTCTCTCCCTTTCCCCATATTTTAATGCTAGTTTAATTTTATCAGAAGTCTTTCCTTATGACATTGATGGACATGGCTAAAATAGCAAGGGCTTGTCACAACACACATGTCCCCAGTTTCATTGCTGCACCTAAGGTAACCCCATTAGCTTTCAAAAGATTATGCCACCTTGTAACACCCTCTACAGATATTAGAATGATTCAAAAAACAAACAACAGTGCAAGTGCCTATAACAAACATTGACAAATGAGCTTCAACACTTTCTAGCCAGCTTTCTCCTCAATAAACTTGAGAATGTTTAAACATGGAAGATTAATAAGCATCCTTTTGCTCCTCCTTAACCTGCTGTAGAACTACACACCCATAGAACTTAAACTGACAAACACTCATTCCTTAATAAAGAAAAGCCCCTCTCAAACCAAGGGAGTGACTCAAGAGTGTTATATTTAGAAACGTGCTAGATTCAACTTATCTGAACTTATCCATGCTGGTTTCCTGTCATAAGACCCAGGAACAGTCTTTTTGGAACCACCCTCCAAAAATTCAAACCCTTAATTCCAGAAAAGGAAGTTCTTAGGAACTTAAACCATTGGTTGTTGTCTTTTTTTAACGTTAAAAAAAAAAAAAAAGAAAAAAAAAAGCAGCAGCTCAAGGGTATAAGCAGGACATAGTAAGAAATACGTGCATTTACAAATACATTCAATCATGGAAGCCTCACTCTGTGCTGATTATAGATAGAGGCATCTAAACTCCACAGGCACAACGTGATATTAAGTTCAAAGTCTCTCCCCTGCTGCTGTCACACCTGCACATGGGATGAGCTGGATGCACCCCAGCAGGTACTGGCAAAGCCAGCGTGAGTCTGGCAGGGCACAAGAAGCTGCAGCAGCCTTGGTTCCCAGGCTGAGGCACCGGCAGAGCTCCATGCCTGCTCTGGGATGGCTCCAAGACTGAACTGGCACTGGCTGCTTCAGCCCCCTGTGCTTCCATCGCAGCCCCAACACCTGGAGAACTGGAGCAGGTCACAGAGAGCTCCCAGCTCATTGCTGAATTTTTGTTTGGGAGGGGATAGAGGACACTTTTAATGTCCATTTTATACATTTGCAGAAGAAAAGTTTTTTCTTACAGTTGCTTAAGTGTTTCCTAGAAATGCACAGTCTCACATTGTGAAATTTTTTGTGAATTAAAGAGACACTCCCAATCAGTAAATACAAAATACCAACTCCCAAATAGCACCACGAGTCTACCTTCCTTTGTTGGCAATCTTTCCCTTTTAAAATAGGATTTCCAATTTATATCTCCTTCTCCTCTCTCACACATACTCCTATATACACTTCCAGTGTTTTATGAGAAGTTTTATTAAGTTTTACAACTAACCATCTAAATAGCTATTATTTAGAATGGTTCTGATATTAAATACTGTGACTAGAAGTCTCTCGTCTCTGAAACTATTCATATTTATTTTACTTTATTCTTAAGTTAAACTCATAGACAGCAAGGCAAAACCAGCTACAATGCTGTTTCACTCCTAGTTTTGCTGCAGGTCAGAGAGAAAAGTGATGGGTTTCCTTTCTGGTTTTAAAGCTAGGCATAGGGTAACTGAGGTTTCTCCCAGACTATTAGATACTAATTTGGAAACACCATCACTGACTAGTTGTACTGCTTCAGAACACTTGCTGACAAGGATCATGGCTGACAAGGGTAACAAGAGGCTTGAAGAACGTGAACAGAATAAGCACTAAAGCCTCAGTATGATCTGAATGAATATTATCAAAAGTGTTATAACTGACAGAAAAAAATCATATTAATCTGTAAGCAAATACTTCTTTGAACCTGCCCTGCAAGCCCTTACTATCAGGAAGAATACAACACATGAATAATTCAGAAGCCAAAGCAGCAATGAACCCATTGACTCACATTCCAAAAGATCAGGTCCTAATTTTAGTTCATCAGCCACCCAGTGAAGATACACTTGGCTCAAGAAGCCAATCACAAATGAACAAAGGGAGCTGAGTCTAGACTTTCTATTCTTAAAACCTATTTGGCAGTAAGCTCATTGTTGTATTTTATGGAAAATACATGTGGGAAGGACTCTATGAGATAATCTAGCCTCTACTCCTGCACAAAGCTGGAATCCACTACAATGCACTATTCCTACGTTCAGTCTCATCAAGGCAGAATTTCCACTGCTTCCCTAAAAAACAATTGAGCCTTACAGTATGCTCCTTGTCTGGTTACAATTCTTATTCTTCAATTTCCCTTAGTGGGATTTAAGGCCATCACATCCACTTCCTTTGTGTTTACTGGAGCCTACAGAGAACACAGCTTTTCCTTTATCTCCTCTAACTATGAACATGGCTTCTGCAAGACTGCTGCCTCTGCTCCGAGTCTCTCCTATTTGAGAAAAAACACACCCAGTTCCTTCACCCTCTTTTTGTAAGTGGTGACCTTTTTGTTTTCTCCTCAAGACATCTTTCCTGATACAAAGAGCCCAGTACTCCAGCAGAGCAATTTTTTACAGGAGGGTACTCCTGTTCATGGATCTCAATGTTGCTGTCTTTTGCAGTGTATCATTCCTGATTTACACTCAACTATCATGTATTTGAAGATGCTTTTCTGTGTCATCACTTTCTCACCTGTCACTCTTCCCATAGTGTTTGTAAAGAAGGTTATTATTTTCTGTAAATTTTAGTTGTCCCTGCAGGATTACATTTTATGTATCAGATGCTGTTCAGATTTAACAACTTTTTGATTCTAATCCTGTCTTCCAGTGTAACTGCAGACCTTCCCAGTTTGTTATTATCAGAGATTTTCATAAACATGCCACATACTAGAAAAAATAATCATCTCTGTTGTCCTCCAGTAAGCCACTGACTGTTATTTTAATAGTGCAATCTTTCTCCTAAACTAATACTTGGAAACGTCCTGTTACTCACACATTTGGGCCATTTGCAGCTTAAAGTACAGTTTAGGCAATTTAAGAGGGTCATTGGTTCCATTTTCCCCGAGTTCCATTTTCCCCTTTAAAAACAAGATTTGCTTTCTATATATTTTCTATCTTCTGTGTGTTCTCAAACAAGTATTCTAGTAGGCTTTTCTCAAATTAGTTGCTGCTCTTCATGATACTCAGGTTAATACTGCTGTGACTAACTGAAACAGTGTAATATCTGTATTTTCATTAACAATTAAAATAGATGCACTAATCAATACTTTAGATATTAAATCTTCATAGCTTTCCAAGCTTGTTAGTTCTGTTTATCAAATATCTTTCTGTCATCTTTCTGTTTCTGATTTACTTCTAGAACTTTCAGGTGTACCAAATCTTTTTTATTTGCTTTGTTTAAACCTTGGGGTTTTTCCCTCATAGATTTTTAAACTGTTATTATGAGCTCTATCTTTTTAAAGTCCTTTCATACAAGCCCTTCAATATCTCTGCAAAATAATGTTCTCATAATTAGCAGGTTAGAGCTTAAGAGTCTTCATAGGTGTTTTCATCACCTGCCATGATCAGCACTTACCAAGGACTATCTGGACCAGCCCTGTCTCAGGTAGCCCCCAAATTACTCACTATTTACAGTCAGTCCTTTGCTTTGCATGTGGATGACTCTACATGCTCTTCTTCCACTTGATTTCCCTGATTTTAAAGCACACAGTAGACACATCCAAATTCTGTCTCTTATCACTACCTGGATTTATGACAGCTTACCTTCTCCACTGCTGACCTCAGAACCAATGTTTATAAAGCACCCCTCCTCCTTTCCTCTCTTGACAGCCCTTTCTAAAGGGACTATGCACTTCTACTGCATTACTCCACTCCAGCACAGAACCTCACCAAATCTGAAGGCAAATTCAGTCATGAGATACACAAACACAGTTTTCGTCACTAAAATTTCCTCATCCCCAAAACCAATGTCTCATGCTTGTTCAGACCTCAAAACCCCAGAGGTCCAGTATGAGCATTCTTTGAGCACACTTGCTGGACTGGAGCCCATATAAAATCTGTTGACAGGACATGCAGTGTTGGTATATTCACAGGCCTTTAACTGGTACAAATTGTGTACTTACCCATGACTCCACCGCTAAATGGTAGGAGCATTTACTCAGAAGAAAAAGGACTGTACTTTGGGGGAGGGCAAGGGAGCTGTGTTTGTGGGGTTTTATGTAGTTGCTTGGGTGGCATGTGCTGGTGTTTTTTTGTAGACGTTGTTTGGTTTGGACTTTTGTTTTTTAAATTGTTTTGTTGGTTTCATTTTGTTGTTGGTTTCATTTTAGTTTTTCATCTTATGGCTAGATATATAAATATGATTCATGTTTGAAAAAATTTTGCAGGAGCTATTTGCAAATTCCTCCTGCAAAATACACTATAATTCTAAAATAAATGCTCTAATATAGAAGGTAAGAGGGAGGAAACTGAACCAGATTCTCATACAGTCTTGTTCATAAATAGGAGGTATTCAGAGATGTGTGTTTCTACAGCACATATATAACTCAAGTTTCAGTGATGCGAAACAGAATGTGTTACTATTACACTGTAGTTTATATTAGCATTTTCACATCCATTATTTACGCAAAAATATTGGAGGTACCTCAGAACACAACTCAAACCTTACATTAGATGGCTGAGTAAAACAATGACTTTAATTTTTGCCCAAAGTCAAGCATAGAAACACAAAGTTTCATTTAAAAAACATCCTTACAAATATTGATCTATACTAATCAGTCCAGATCATAGTGCCTGCTTTTCCCCCATGCCTGTGTGGGGTGTTCATGAAAAAAGTTTCTCCTAGACTGTCCTAATTCTAGGTATTTTATATTGATTTGCTTAATGCTCATGAAAATAAATAATATCACTCTTAAAAAGAAAAAAGCTCACACACATATTTTACAGCCATTTAAGAACAACAAGTAATTTAAATAAATGCTCTTGAGTCCAAAAGCCAATTACCTTCAGACTCCAACTACTGGTGCTTAGAAAAGCCTGGAGTGTGCACACACCTTCTTGAGACATGGTAGATAGAGGGGGACAAGTTAACCCAGGCTGTCTGAGCTTAGGGGGTAATCAAGCTCCCCACACCCCCCAGGGAGAGCTTAACTGCAAACCAAACTGGAGTCTAGACTGCTGAGAGGGTTGTTGGCCCTTGGTACTTCTCAGTGGCTTATCACTTTGAAGCTATGAAAATGCCTACAAAATCATGTGACCTGAGCAAGGGAAGCAGTAAGTTTTCCTCTTGCACTTAAATAAAATGAAATACCAGGGCTTTCTGAGCACTGTTCACTACCAAAAGACCTTTTACAAGCCTCAGAGCTTGTAAAATTACGGTACCACTGTATATACCAGCCACTTACTAGTTTCTTGAATGGTTAAGTGGTTGAAATGAGGATGAGAATAAGCAACCTCACAGAGCACTACACACCCAGAAAGAAGACCTGAAAAGGGCTGGAAGGAACTTCAGGCTCTTACTGTCCCAAATAACTGTATAATCATTTGTTCATGCATTATGCCCTACTTCATGATGAAGTTAGATTTCTCTTACTCGTGGTAAAAGGCAATTCCAGAATCTGTTCTGACTTACAGTCTAAGTTTATTAAGTTTTTTGATGACTCTTTCTGCAAGGCCTGGCACAAACACAGAAACTTCCCAGACTCCAGTCAAGATTTTTGAAGCCATTTCTCTGTTAACAGAGCTGCAGGAACCAAGATGTCTAGAAAGGGTCTGAAAAACTCATAAACTTGATTGTTGTGCAAGCAGCAGATATCAACTCACTGATGCTAGGAAAAGAAGTAATTAATTTAAAGGAGGATGAGAGAAGAAACAAATAAGAAAGAAGGAAAATAAGAAAGTCTGATTTTGTTAAACAAAAAGGTGAGCTTTCGTTTTAGCAAGAGAAAGGTTAGCTTGCCTATGTATGAGTTAGTGTTTCAAACTTATAATTGAGAAATATGCAATTGCACAACACAAGCTGGGTGCAACTCTTCAGTTGAAAATGGAAAAACTACCTCCAAATGTAAATACTACAACTGCTGAATATGTGCAAGAGGAGGCTGAAGAGAAAAAGAAAATGTACAATGTAAGGAAAAGAAAATGTAAGATGTAACTTACACCTATCCAGACAGTATCTCTGGGCAGCCACACATCTAATTTATTTTGATGTTTCTACTCAAGAACAGAAGGAGCTCACAGCAAGAAAACTCAGGGTATTTTTGGCTAGAACAGATTTTTAATCTTGATTATTACTTAACTTATGGCTACAATAACCAGAAAGAAACCTCTGAGTTTAACCCATAGTTATGCTGAGGCTTTCTTATGGTACTGTGGTAGCGACGGATGTTTTTTGCATCCACGTTTTACTTCTTTTTGGCTCTATGCTGACAAGAGGATGCTTTACTTTCCAGACAATTAAGCCTTTTTACAAGTCTTTCTTTGCTGAAGTTTATATCCAATAGTTCAACTCCAAATTCTTCTACTTGGAAGAAACTGTATTGAAAAGACTGACTTCAGATCTTTTTCTTCAGAATTTTAAAATGTGTTTGAATCAAATCAGTAATATTTCATTACTCAAAATTTATGCACATTTTAACATTTTATATGTAAATCAGATAACCTAAAAACCTAAGGTAAACAGATTTTTAAAGTCACATGAGTGTACACATGCATATATTTCTAAAGGTATGCAAGATGACACCAAAATACCTGAAGATGGCTAATTTTTCACAGAATCACAGAACAACTGAGGTTCAAAAGGAACTCTGGAGGTCATCACATTCAACTCTCCCTGCTTAAGCTGGGCCCAGTAGAGCAGGCTGCCCAGGACCTTATCCAGATGTGTTTTGAAATCCCCAAGGATGGAGACTCTACAGCCTTCCTGGGCAACCAGTGCCAGCACTCGGTCACCCTAACAATAAGCAAATTTATTCTTATGTTCAGATGGAACCTCCAGTTTCTCTACAAAACTGTATTTTCTAGAGATCTATACAATCACAAACATTTAAACTGAACTGTCACATGACAAACTGCTGGTTATCAGCTGCCAGCTGCAAATTCTGTAATTTTATATATCCACATACCTCTTCATGCTCTCCTGAAGAAACAGGATTATCCTCGTACGTGGGGAAATGACACCCTGCTTTACAACTGCAAAACCTGCCAGTCTCCTCACGTGGCTCCACTATTCTGCAGTTTACTTTAGAGCTCTCCACCACTCTCCCTTCTAGAGATTCTTTCATACTGCATTCTAAACAGGGATCTTGGTCTCCTACTGGCAACATCCCGGCCGACTCTTCTTGGGAATCCAATGATGTCTGTGCACTCTTCTCCATTCCAGATTTTTTTAATCTGGGAAGGAATTTTCCAGATTCAAGCTCTGATTTTCCGTAATAATGCCCTTCTTTTTCTGCATCTTCTTCCAGAGGTTTGAGATCTGCTTGTGGATCCTCAAATACATCTACTTGGGGAGGGACAGCAATACCTCCCTCATCTTTTTCTGACTCAAATTCTGACTCGCTTCCACCACCTGGAGAAAGTTCAGATGCAGAAATTGGGCGAAAGTGAGTCCTCGGAGAAATCCGTATAGCCCTGTACTGCGTTCGATCAACACCACATATCCTGGGGTGTAAAACCTCACTGTCTGAATCAGAGCACAGAATCGACTTAGGTTTAAAACTAGGGCTGAAAGATGCAATTCCTTCTGGCTCAAACGAACACTCTACATGAAGAACTTGTGAAAATGGATTGTTCAGGTCAAAGGAAGAGAATGAGTATTCAAGCCCCGGTTCTTCGACTTGAAAGTTACCACAAGCTCCCAGTAAGTCTTCATGGAAGATAAAAGAAAAACCCTTATTTAATCCGTTATCTCCACTCTTTGATTGCTCATTCTGTTCAAATGATACAAATGGCCTCCATAATTGCCTGTGGCCAGGGGCAAAGCTATTACCTGGAGTCATAAAAACATCTGTACCAGCTATTGTCACCACATCGGAAGCTGCACATTGCAGTAAGCTCCCCTTTGAGTGACCAGGTGGCACCACTGCCCATTCTCCATCACTGTTAAATGTTTTAAGCTCCCCATAAACACCACCAAGTATAAATGAGTTTTCTTTATCCTGGTTAACATCCCAGGGTTTTGATGGTGTGGTATAGTCACCACCATCTACTTTTGATAAATCATTTGAGACAAAGGCTCTCTTCTCTACATTCTCCTTTTGACCTTCCCAAAGGTGATACTCTGATCTTTGCACTGCTTTATTGGGTTCCTGGAGGGTTTCAACTTTTGCTTCTGTATCCAAACAGCAGCAATAGTTATTTACATCAGTTGAAAACAATTCATCTTCTATTCCTTCTATTTCTACCATCGCTGCAGAATTTCTGTCTGTCATATTTGTCCAAATATCTTTAATAACCCCTGAGCTGTAGCCATCTCCATGTGGACTGCTTTCCCTACACCCTTGTGTAGTTTCATAGTCTTTACTTTCTGCTTTTTGTTCTAGCTGAATACCACAGACAGATTCTAGCTTAGATTTCTTTTTGAAAATCAAAGTGGGCATTTCTCCTAAACTTCTAGCTTGTTGCTGGCAGGTTTCTTCTGGCAGAAAATCTAGAATTTCTTCATCTACATAATTCGAAGACACTCTAGGAACTACATAATTAATATCTTCTGCATTAAATTGCGTGGATTCTTCATATGGAATATTTATAGTCTCATTGTCTGAACGTGTTTCTTCCGAGTGTGACCATGGACTACAGGTTCTTGTTGAAAGATTAGAACAGTGTTCATTTTCATCAAAGGCACTATTTTTGGTCCATATTAGCAATCTAGACTGTGTTTTCCCAAGAACATTAGCAGTGCTACTAGAATCTGCATTTTCATTTCCCAAGTTGAGTGTTTCAAAAGAAAATGGTAAAACAGAGTTACTGCATTGCACTTCAAACACTGAAAAACAAGAGTTTATACCAGACCCTTCATTAATATCTGAAAAGAGCTCTTGATTGCCAGCAAGCATGTGTGAATTAAGCATTGTGCTGTCTAGGATGGGGGAGAATCTGATCGGAGAATCTCCTCCAAAACTTTCCCCATCTGCATCACCAGAACTAGAAGATGAACAGCACTCCCAAAATTGAGCTAAATTACTAAGATCTTGCAAGAACCACCCTTCAGCACCAACAGAGCTGGTCGAATCAGTCCATATTGCACTTTCCCCTTGCAACTCCATTCCATCTAACACTATGCAACATTCTGCCTCAAAATCAGTTTTTTCTTTACTCTTCTGTCGAATCATATTTAAAATCCGACTCTCCCCTTGCATCGTATCTGAGGCACCAGGATCCAACATGGATTGATCAATATCCACTTCATAGAAGTGCGTTAGTTCTGACAGATGAACATCATCTAAATACTTGTCGTCCTCAGGTTGAGAACATATTGAGGTCCCAGCGAGGTCAATATCCTCATTTAGAACTGCAGGCATTTCTACAAAGTGACCATCGATGAAAGTACCTGCTGCGAGGTATGTTTTATGAGTATTATTGTTGCTAATACAAAGACCATGCACTGATTCAGACAACTCTTCTACAGCCTCTGATGTTACTCCACATATATCTTCTCTGTTGCGGTACGTAGTCTCCAGCTTGCTTTTTCTGCTAAGAGGAACAAAGTACTCCGTAATCGGCTCAGTATACCACAAGGGCTCTTCTTTATATTCCTTTTCATTTCTACTGTCTAAATACAAATCTTTTCCATCACTACCACCAGCTTCTTTTCTTCCAATTTCTTTTAATGGCCTTTTACCTCTTTTGCACAGTTGTTTGATGGACCCGCTGCTGCTGCTGCTGCTGCTTCCGCTGTGGACTTTTCTATCAACCTTTTCACCAGATTTCACTGACAGCCTGCTCTGCCCATTACGCCCTTTTTTACTCCGAACCTCTCTTGTTTTGTGTCTTACTTTAATACATTTCATTGATGCCTTGTATTCACCTTGATTACCACTAGAACTTGAGCCAGCCTCACTGGATCCCGATGACCAGGAGCGGGGACGCATCTTTCCTTCAGACTTATGTCGGACTTGCTTTTTGTACAAAACAGGCTTCTCTTCAACTGTGTTGTTACTAAACTTGTTTTCTTTCTCGTTTTTACTCTTCTTCTGCTGGGTTCTTTCCTGTACAGTGGCAGATACTTTATTACTTCTGTCTTTAGTTACTTCACTTTCACTATTGCAGTCCTTCGGAGAAGATGTATCCGTGCTAGTTGGTGGAACAGTGGATGAAGATGAGGAGCTAGAGTAAGAGCATACTTTGGACTTATTCCATACAGTCATAATTTCCTGCAGGCAAACTGGCTTTTCAGAAAGAGGAGGAAATGCTTCATAGTACCTAAAAGCAAAACAAAAGGGACATTTGGATTGTAGATCTTCAGATAAGCATTAAGATTAGAAAGCATTACTAAAAACACAGCAAAACACTACCAGTCTAATTGCTAAAGATCTAGTTTGCAGTACATACGCACATGCCACTCACTGCACTATTTGAATGATATCAAAGGGAAAATGAAAATTAAAATGAGCTTTAAAAGTGCTTATATTAATATATGTTTAGAAATATACTGCATACAAGTAGAGCAATTTCCTTTTCAGAGACTACTAAATATCACTGTAGAAAGAAATTGTAGATGCTCACAACAGTGGCTCCAGGTTTATTAGATAATTTGGTAATTCACTGCAGTCTTCTTAAACATTTGATTTAGATCATAAAGGAGGAAGTCCTGAATTTCAGTTAGTTCAGTCCTGAATTTCAGTTTTTAAAATTCTCATTTATTAAATGAGACACTATCTGTTAAGTTCTATGTAGTTTGATCATCCAGTTATTAAGAAAAAGCTATTAAAAAAGATTAGCTTTTGAGTAGCTTAAAATGCAAGAGGTATGAGATTAAAATATGGTTTTCTGCAACATTTATAGTAGTATGTGTTTGGTGGTAGAGAAATTTTTACTGAATCACATATATTTAAATGAAAATTTACTTAAAATTTTTAGAAGTCAGTTAAATTAAATGCACATTAGCACAATCAGTTCCCTGAAGACAGATCATCCATTTAGTTACATTTCTACTAGGCTGTTGCTACTATTAAGAGATACAGAAGCAGTTGTATCTCCAAGAGAGGTCAATGACAAAACTCCTGGGTAGTTCAGTAACACTGGACTCAGGTACTTGCTAACTAGGAGATCGCTTTGGTTATCAAGAGTTTAAAGGTTACAAGAGAGTTTGTTTGCCATTTCTGCAATAGAAGAGACCTGAATCCAGGAAAGAGATTATTCCCTCCTTGCAAATCTATATGTCAATTAATGTTATTTTAAAGGTTTTGTCTGGTTGACTTAGTCTTCAGGAAACTAAAATAATGTATGGTTTGAGCTCTGTATATAGTCAAATGAAAGCAGTCTGGGCTTTGACAGAAATTAAACTAGCCCATGGTACCAAATGCTTATATTTAAATATAAATTATATTCATATTATAGAAATATAAATATGGCATGAAAAGAAATGTATTTCTTAATATCCACAAAACTCCAGATTTCCCACTAAGTTAACTTCACTGTGTTAAAATATGGGAATAAAAAGAGAAAAGCATCTCAGAATAATAATAAGAAAAAAAATGCATACATTTCTACTTGATCCTTTGCTGTGGGAGATAAATCAGTCTCAGGAGTCAAAGAGCCTTCTAACTTTTTGTGAATCTTCTCCTCTGTTTGGGAAGAAAATTCCAAATGCTTAACAGAAAAATTCAAAACACCAGTGTACTTCATAATAGTATTTAACAAAAAGCACCAGTATATATATAACTGTAATAGTATTAAAATTTCCATACAACACTGTAAATAACATTAAGAAATTATGAATTACCACCCAAGATTCAAGTTTTTCACAGTTGTCCAGTCCTGCAAATCTGACCAAACACAACTGGCCAGCTCCATGCAACCTCATGGCTAGCAATGCCCCACTGGGATGATTCCTGCTGAATGTTTAATTGTTCCATATCCAAATCCTTATCTCATTCTTGTATTGCTACAGACACAAAAAATATTTCTTAAAAATCTACTGTTTAACTAAATGTTTTTATCATCGGCCACATCTAACTTCTCATGTGTTTCACTGAAAGGAAATATCTTTGCAGTAATTGCTGAGCTTTGAGTGAATGTAAAGGCATATTTCTTGTGTGAGAATTGACTCTGAAGATTTTCTAATTCTTTATATTCAGACCTTTAAAATAAAAAAAAAGTGAGACATACTATTTTTTAATTTTTTTTTAAAAATAAATGCTCAACATCACCTTGGCTCAGGAAGAAATTCACAGCTTTATGAAATACTAAGAGCTGACTAGTGATTACTGTTTAAAAACAAAACCAGGTAAGGTAATGGAAACAGCTAAAACCACGTTTTAAGCAGGTAAATGTTTCTCTTATTTACAGCTATTTATACTACATAATAAGCATATTAATTTTACTCTAAGTGTCCAAGGCTGCTGCTGTGTGCCTGAACAAACATTTATGTGTGATGAACTTTCACTGGAGACAATATAACTTTACATTATGCTCCCTCCCCTTGACATCATAAAGTGCCCATTATCATTCCCCTGTAGCCCAGAAATTTTAAGTAGTGGTGGTTATTTGGATGCTTTTCACATAAACAGTTTCCACATAATTATTTTGAGGCAAATCTGCTCTTTGCAAGCATCAATACACAAAAGGAATAGAATCAAGCCTACTTTATTTTCATTACTTTTGGTGGGGAGGGAGGAATATTTACTAAAAAAGCAGGCACAGCTGGATATGAATAGTTATAGCTTTTCATGAAGAAAACCCCATTTGTGACTGGGTATTTCTTAGTAAATAAAGCATACCAATACAAAATTGCTTAATTTGAATGAAATTATTCAAATGTATTTTAAAATTGCATAGCCTGTACTAAAAGCTACTGAAGAACAGCCTACTCCCCCACACCCACCCCCATCTCAGAATGTTGCAGAGCCGATAAATACAATACATGGCCTCAGAAGTTTAAACATTTTTTTTCCTCACCTTGCTTACTCTGAAGGTCTTTCAGTTTGGAGCAAAGCTCCTCCACTAGCGTTTCAATCCCAGAGCTCTGCACGACAACAAAACCACGTGGAAAAAAAAAGAAAAGAAAAACAGAAAACATAACTTACTAAAAATAATTTTAATGTCATAGAAATATAGCAATACAGCAAATGTATCTCAGCAGACATACTGTTCTTTTTGCACAGTAACTACATATGAAAAAAATCAACCAAAATTATTACTAGTATAAATCCAATCCTATAAATACATTAGTTAGAGGTCAAAATGATTCCATGGAACACGAAGATACATTCACACAGAGGTTTCAAACTACAGGTCACATTGTTGTATCATTGGATATCCAAGGCTTTGCAAACACAGCATGTCACATTTACTGCATGGTACTGTTGCAAATTTAGCCAGGAGTCTCAGGATAGAAGTTCAGTGACCCACTGAGCACTAAGATGCATTTCAAAAAGCTAGACCTGATCCTTTTGGCTGCACAGTTTATACCTGTGGGAATGGGACTGTTAAATGCATACAGAAAATCAGGTACGAAGGTGGAAAGGAGAACAGTAGGAAGGTGTACCCACATATGTGGCAGAGAGGAAGACGAAATACTTCCACAGTATCTGCATGCAAAAATCCCCATCCCATAGTCTTGCCAATTTAAAATGACCACGTATTTCCTTATTTTTAAACATTGTGTTATTAACAATACAAGACAGGAGAGGGAAAAATAAACACCTTCTTCATATTCCTATAAGCCTCCATTTTCCTGCTTTATTCCTCCACATAAATATTGAAGTACTGAAAATAAACACACACACAGAATAGTCCAATATACTACCCACAGAGCAAAACCCCATGTCATTCCAATGGAATAAAATTTGAATTCCAGTCAATGAAATACTAAACACCAACTCAAGAGCCTGAAATGACCACTCCTCTTGGAAGGAAAACTAGATGAGGTGGGTACTGTTTGGATATTTGTACTGTCATTATTCGATGCTCAGGAATTGTGCTCAGAGATTGCAATTCACACTTTCCATAACAGCAAACAGAGCTGGAATCACAGCTAAACACAGCAATCTGGAATGAGTGAGGAAGATACAAGAGGTTCCCTGCACGTCACAGAGTGGTAATGAGGGAAGACCATGCAGCCCATGCACAGGAGGACCACTGTATCCCATGCAGTTTCCTCAATATCAACTCTATCATTGTTGGAAGTCTAGTTCCAATTATACTTGGAGAAGCTTACACAAACCCCAAGAAAATGATCTTATCTTCTGAATTTAACATGGTCTTACTGTGCATACAGTTATGGGACATGTTTTCTCTCCAAAGGTAATGCTGATCAAATATCAAGTTACACAAATGCACAGGAAAGAGTTCGGCTTGCTGTGTCACCCTGGTGGTATAAAGATTTCATTTTTCCAAGATCTAAGAGTTTCTCATCTCTCCTGATTGCTGTCCAGAAATTGTTGAGAAATATGAATATATGTTGCTAAAGCACAAGCAAATATTATGAAAAAAAGAATACTAATTTATTCAGTCAGACTAGCTTGTTTAATTCACTGTCAGAAAAACACACTTGAAAAATCATACACTGAAGCAATGACTTATATGCTAACTCTAAACTTTAATTATTTGCAGCCAAGTGAGAAAGAAAGCAATGTTCTATTCCTAATTGTATTG
This sequence comes from Peucedramus taeniatus, assembly GCA_013400575.1. Taxonomy (NCBI): domain Eukaryota; kingdom Metazoa; phylum Chordata; class Aves; order Passeriformes; family Fringillidae; genus Peucedramus; species Peucedramus taeniatus. The sequence continues at coordinate 32,473 of WBNO01004764.1, read as the reverse complement.
CTGCACTGAAGTGCTAAATATAAATATACCGCATACTTAACTGAGGATGACTTAGCAATATCAAACTTCAGAAGGCATCTTCTATATCAGTAAATTTACCAGTAGAAATTTAATCATTTAGCAAGAACCAAGTAGGAGAGTAATATGGACAAAGCTATGTAGTTGTAATAATTTGTCACTTTATGCCTATACCACTCCTGACTCCCTCCTCCTCCCTCAAAAAGGTCAACAGAGGAGGAGCTGGCCTTAGTTTTCCTGAGCTCCCCAAACTGTCTAATCGAACAGACACCTGTAGCAAACAGTCCAAGGAATACAGATTCACTTCCTTAACTTAACATCATGCTAAAAAAATGCCCCAAACCAGCAACAATGTGCTTACCATTACACCGAAGAAGTGAAAACTTTTGGAATCAAACGCTTCATTTCCCCCTGGACCATGAAACTAATACTTGAGTCAGCTGACGCGCCGCCCGCTGTCCTGCACGGCGCTGAAGGAGACTGCGCTCGTTTTAAAAAAAGGGGGGTGGGACCCACTGTGCAGAATGCCAGAACTCCAGAGACCCCCTGCTCAACTTCTTACTGCAGCACGTGAAAACGTGCTGCAGACTTAACGTAACAAATGCCATGGCAGTTATTTCATATATGACACTGGCGTTCTCAGAATATGAGATTTAGTTGCTTTTTTTATTGTTTACCTTAATGCGTTGTAACAACCCCATGGCCTGAAAGTAACACGTTCCAGGCACTGGCTTGGTTCAACAGGACATAGTTAGCTAACAAAACTAGGTGATCTGCTTGAACTACTTTGCTTATGTTCAAATTTAAAGACAGTCCCCATATAATACAAATACTGGAACACCTTATAAACATTTTGAAATATGGAAGTTTTAGTGCCCAATTACATAATTCCATCACAAAAGGCTTAAATCTCAAAATTGTCTGGCCCAGATTTCTACCAACCTATTTTTCTCATTCGAATTACAAAGGACAATGCATAATTTTTTTAATTAATATTTTTCATTCTGCATAACAGTATTTCCTGCACACCAAACACATTTTATTCTCTTCTACTGTTTTTGAAATGTTTCTCTTTCCTCCCCCAATTTTAACGTACATCCAGTTTCACCAAAAGTTGTTCTTTTTGGCTTTTCATCAGCTGGCTGCAGCAAAGGAAGGATTACATAAAGGATAGGTGTTATGTTACTGGCATAGGAGTGATGGTGCTAACAGATAAATTAAGCTTCTGAACTCACCCAGCATGAACAAGAACAGTCAATCTGACTGCTGGAGTTACAGGACTTCAATAACCACTGTCTTCCTTACTGACCACCATGACCCTATTCAGAGCCTAATTAATGCAGTTCTGCATAATGAAGAATAAGATTTTTTTTTTTTTTTTTTTAAGAAAACAGAACAGCAAAGCTCACACATATTTTTATACATCTTTGTAAACATGTTTGGTAGTTCTGACTTCTTTTTGAGGTTGGATTTTTTTTTCCTAAACAAGCAAATACATATATATAATGTCAAATATTAAATCATAGACCTTTTGAACACAGTCTACTTTGGAAGTAGAGCAGTCAGAGATGACAAGTGGTAGCTCATTAGCCTAAAGCAGTCCAATTGGTTTCGTATGTACATTCACACTTCTGTATAGCTGCAGAAAATGTCTCCAGAAGATATTCAATGCATAAGTGCAGTTACTTCTGAAATGTTGTTAAAAATTAAAATATTCAGTTATACTGTGAACCATGGAGAAACCCTGTATTATGTGCACCAAAGTGAAATTCACTAAAAACTGTTGCCTATGTTAACAGTGGGCACTGGCTTCCATGTGTTCACAGTTTTGAGTAAGAACCTGTGAAACATTAGCTCCTCTCATATGCTTGACAAATCACTCGAACTGTGAACTGATATTCACCTCTGCCAGCAGGTTACTTCTGAATGTTGCAGACAAGCACAGCGCAGCCCACATCCAGAAAACTTAAGACATTTTTCCTGAATTTGGTCACAAACAGCACCACTATTATTTCACACAGCTATACGCTGGAACTGAGAAGGGGATTGTTCAACAAAATTTTTCATTTTCACTGAGCTTTCACCTCTTCCCATCACCCAGTAATGATATCTGGTTATAGGTCTCATGTTTCCAACAAAAAAAATACTATGCAAACTTATACTTTGTCCTGCAGGTGAACATATATGCAAGACCCCAGCCTTCTGGACAAAACAAAGGAAAAAAAATTCTGATAGCCAGTACTTAGAAGGAGATTTTCCACATCTGACAGACCATTAATATATACACAGAAACTGAAAAAATCTGTCAGACTGTACAACTCAAAGGGAAGTGTTGTTTTAGGAAGATGTTGTTTGGCTTTAGGTTTTTGGCAGGTTCTGGTTTTTTGCCTCTAGTCTGACATAAGTTAAAAGCTTCCTCCAGAAGCTTTAAACTGTGCAGTGCAAATATTTGCTAAATATGGCTTGTTACTTCAGGTCTGTAAGGTACAGGGAAAGGTCCTTGCCCCTCTTCAATCTTTTTGAAAAGCAAAAGCATTACAATTCCTTTTACCTGAACAATTAAAATAATCACTCATTTGCTATTAGGCTTTTGAGAGCTTTCTAGCTTCCTCTTTCAAAACAAACCCTCATTTCCTTTTCCCAAACATACGGAATTTGTTTAGGTTGGGAAGTACCTCTGGAGATCATCGAGTCCAAACCCCTGCTGAAAGAGGATAACCTAGAGAACAATGACACTCCTTTCAAAAAACACAGTTCAAACAATCTAGAAATTAAAGTAAATCAATATATTCATAGTTTCAAATCATTGATTTAACGGGCCAGAGGGCTCTCCAGAGAAGATGGTATTCTGACTGTACCAGGCCTGTTTGCTTGGCGCCTCTCCTGTCACCAAGTGCAGGATTAGATAGCTTTTCTATATGAATCAGCTGTTAAGCCACGTGAACTGAGTAAGGCACAAAATGTGATTCACTGCAACCACACATCTATTTCTATATTTTGTAGGATGATGAGGGAAAGTTAGAAGTCTAGGTTTTCATTTTTTAACATTCTGACACAGTATAATTCATCTGATTACAAGTACTCTCAAAAGAGGTGCTCAAGACAGACTGAAAAAAAGACAAAAAAAATCTTGGCCCAAAATCAGCAGTATGTGAATAAATGAATAAATTATCAATCCATTAAAACAGTAGCTTCTCTGGGGTGTTTAACCCAGGTGGAGTTCAAAGGAATAAAATAAGGCTCCAGCTTGGATTATAGAATTTTCTTCCATCATAATAAGGTGGATGACACTAAGAAACATTTAAGAGTATGTACTTGTACAACCTTTTTGACCCTTTAGAAGTAAGAACACAATTAAATCTTTATCTGTTCACTTGAATACATAATGATTTACAACAAAGATACTGGACCAGTCAGAAAAACAGATTATATTTATTAACTTCTCTTTTTGGGGTCCACGAATACTTGATGCAAAGTAATCTTCAATCAACGTGTGACCTCAGAATATCAATTTCCAAGCAAACTGACTTAATATCAAATAGCTTAAAATCCAAGCTATTTTAAGAAATACGAGAGCAATAGCTCTCCAACAAGGAAATAAAAATGCTTCCTTGCAACTCTCTTGATTCAGGTTTTGGTATTACAACAACATTAGGAAAAGTAAATTACATATCTAGCACATAGCCAGGATCAGGCTCAGATTTCAGAGCTATGATTCACCACTTCACACAACACCTTCTAAGAGAGAGAGAGAGATAATAAATAGCACATGTTATTTACTAATTCTAGATAAAAGAGATCATCTGCCAGCTCAAATTAACTTCAAATGAACATGCTATCCCTAAATGTAGGTTACTAGAGCAGCTAATCTGACTTCTGTTATTTAAAACTTAATTCTTTTAGATCCCTCCCATACCAGGCTACACTGAAATAGAAGTTATTCCCCCAAGAAAGGATAATTCCTCACTAGAAACTATTCTTCCTGATTATTATTCATCACATATAAACAAACATGCTGACTTCAAAGCCACTATCCTTGTAAGCAGTGCTGCTGAGATTTCACTTAATCACAGTACTTCAGCTTGCCCAAGCTAAAATGTTCTTATCTGTATTATCAATGAAATGGGAGAAACTCATAAAGTGTGTTCCCACCAATTATACAAAGGTTCTTGTCTGCATCAAGTGAACTGCAGAAAGGACACTTGAATTTTCCCCAGCAGGTGCTCTGTCAAATTCATTCAAGTTTGCTTGTGTGTATGGTAATAATTCATAATGGACCCACAACTCAAATTTTTGGTGAAAATGATTATTCTGCATTAAGGAAAATTATAATCTAATAACACTGCTCTGTGAGGGAACAAAGGGCATTATTCAGGAGAGCTCTGTAACCAACACCTCTGGCATTTTCCTGGCCACTTCTTTGTGCCTGAACGACTGTGCTGCTCCACCCTCCAAGAAATGCATATGCCAACTTTGCTTCTGTCCCAGGCTTAGCAGAGAAGCTGCTGTGAGGACAGATCTGCCTTGCCCCAGTTTGCTCCTATTTTCATTGGAAGCACATACAAGGTGAAATAACTTTCAATCACACTGAACACCTACTTTCAGCCTTCAAGACAGTCATCTATACTATTGGAAATAATGCTTATGAAGCCACTTTTGTGTAGACTAAGCTCCCACAAGGAATTTCTCCAGTTTTATAAGTATCTTTTCTATATTGAGAAAATGCACACAAAAATTGGAATAATTAAAACTTTTGTCAACTTCAGTTAATGTTACTATTACAGACAGCAAAGTGGCTTCAGTGACATGAAAAATCAGATATGTGGTACTCTGAATATCTGTTATCAGATATCAGATTATCTGTTTAATGCCATAGTCATAAAGAAAAATAAACTGATTTATTGTAATTAATTAATTCTGTGATGGTTACCTTGGCAAGACAAGTTACTTTCATTTCCTACATGGTATCTGAAGTTATCTTAAAAATTCTTTCCTAAACAACACTGTGTGTTCTGGAAACTGCTAGTATATCCCTTTCAATAAGGACAACCGGATACAACCTAGAAGAAAGATAATATTCATTGACTTTGTGAAGTGTTTTGGCATTTTCCAGTAAACGACTCTGAAAAATCAGACACACAGAAATGCTTACTTCTGAGCTAGTCAGCATATATGCTTCAAGAATCATTAAGGCTCTTTTGGAATCTTAACTTCATTTTTTTGTTTTAATAAATTCAAATTTTCAATGTGTACTCCACCTTTCTGACTTGTTAAGATGGCTTTTACACAACTTGATTCATTCCTATGCTGTCCCATATCTTTACTTTAACACTCTTGTTCATGTCACTTCTAGTTATACAAAAACGTGTAATTTAAATCACTCAAGAAACCACCTGATGTTTACAACCTGATTCCCTGGTATCCCAGTGTAGTGGTCTGTGTGTATTACATAATCAATACTGGCTTATGTTAGAGAAGCAGAGAACAGCAGGAATAAATCTGATTAAATTTAATTTAAAATCATCTAGTTAAGGTGCTATTCTACTTAAGCGGAAAAGAAAGACCGTTCCCTTGCTACAAACTCCAGAAGTAATTTTTCCTCAGTTCTTGCCTATCAGCATTGCAAAGGGTAAGGCAGATTATGCAACAGTGCCTTAGGCCAAATGTCACACAGATACCATAATCTCTGGAGGCAGCAATAGCTGGCCAAAGTAACCCATCAATAAAAACATGCTCAGATGTGCAATCATAATCAATTTATTCATTTGGCCTGGATTAGCAGATTATTTATTCAAAGAAGGTTTATGTGCAGAACTGTAGTAACTGCATGGATGCCCCACCCCTGCAAATGTTGAAGGCCAGGCCGGATGGGGCTCCAAGCCCAAGCAAGCTGGTCTAGTGGGAGGTGTCCCCACCCATGGCAGGAGGTTGGAATGAGATGATCTTTTAGGTTCCTTCCAACCCAAATCATTCTAGGATACCATGATTCTATGAAATATTGACAGTTCTGCAATTCGAGTAAGAAAGATGACAAGCACTAAGAAAATTTCAACAAAATCTTATTTTAGACACATCTCAAGTTTGTGCTGAAAGCAAGGCACATTTTAGAATAAAATTATCATTTTAAATTTTAACAAAACTGTTCACTAGAGCCACACTCGTTCCTCTATGTGGTCCCATATGATAATACAAGTATCAGAACAGTTATATTCCCCCCTCATGACTCAAAGTAAGCAAAGCCAATGCTCTATGCTGTTAGCATGCCCACACCCCAGTAATTTAAAGGAAATTACGGTTACGAAGTTTCACCAATTATGTTTCTATGTTACCCCCAAGCAGTAATTTCTTAGAACAGTGGGATGGAAGGCACTGTGTGTTCTTGTCAAATATATTAGAGTTTCAAAATTCATCACGGAATTTATCAAGCAAGACTAGCTCTTGCTTTAACATGTTGCACACTGTTTCATGTGGCACTCTAGCAGATTCTGAGAGCTTGGTTAGCTCAGAACAGACCACATTGCCTGAACCCCATTATGACAGGCCTTGGGAGATCAGCAGCACTGGACACCAGGAATGTCTCAGGATGTGCTGTGGAACAGCTTAGGTAAAGTGGCCCCCTACACTGGAGAAGGAAAGAGCCTTGGAGCACTGGTTTCATCTGTGCAGAAAGTAAGATCACAGGAAGTTATCTCCTTTGCTCATTCTTAAAAAGTCCTCACACATTTCAGCAGAAGGACACAGCAACTGGTTTAAATGAAGCTCTGGCACCATCTTGGGGTGCAGCTTCACGTGTCACACTGCAAGCATTTGCTGACTGAACTGCAATAACACAGCTGGAACCGCAATAACACAGCTGGAGACCTGCTCGCTCTACTGAACAACGCAAATTCTAGCAGAAAAGTAGTCAGGTACAAGTTAATTAAGCTTGGATTTGTGACCAATGGACAGGAACATAAGTAATTTTAATATTATTACTAGAAAATAAACCTATTGAAGTGTCTGACATGGATCAGTCTCAATAAGTAACCTTTAATTCCAACCTTGCTCACAGTATCCACCTTGTAAAAAGTAGCACGTGAATTTCTCAACTCTTATTTATTTAATAGATCTCTGAGTCTCAAGACACTGCTTTCTGTCTTTTTACAATAACAAGACAAGTAATGAAAAATTTCATTATCCAAATACAAACTAATGTACTTTCGGAATTAGGAAGTTTAAAAAAAAAGAAAAAAAAGAAGCTCCACTTGCACCTAAACAAACTGATCTGTATTTCTACAAACAACAACAACAAAACTAATCACCAAGCTATTTAATGTTGACAGATCAGCCATTTTTACTTAAAATTTGAGGCAGTAATTTCAGGATAATATTTCTTATTTTCACCAAAGGACTTTTATATAAATATTCCCCAGTCCTAACACTAGGGTTTTTTACCCAATGTTTCATTAGAATGGATATCCATACTTGACCAGTTAATTGCAAAACAACATTTTAAAATTTCTTCCATACTTTAGCAGGATAAAAATTAAGACAAAAATCTCAACTCAAGGTCAATATCACCAAGCTTTTTAAAATTTGAGCAATTCTTCAGCATGTCTTTAAACTGCTATTTATTCAAGTGTTTCAGAAAAAATAAACATTAGAACTACAGTAAGAATAGCAATTGATTGCTACATTAAAGTACTTGTCTTAAAAGTCTTTCTCACCATCACTGTGTCTCCATTTTCTGGCAACTTGCAATGTACTTACATTTCCTCTGCCCCTGACTGCATCAAGAGCATCTGCAGCCAAAGACTCATTCATACAAATATAGACAATTTGAGGCACCAAAATGCTTGTCACACAAAAAATACTGTCCTCAGAAGGTACATACATTAACAATTTGCATTCTTACATATACCAGATGGTGCCTGTCAGAATCAGGCCTCCTCTCACAAACACAGTCCACAAAGCCTCTGCCATGGCAAAGACACAGTCAGGCAGAGCAGCTTCTCTGACTCCTCATTCTCCACAATCTAAGAAATGATTTAGAAATAAACACCAAACTTGGACTTCTTCAAATCATATGTTTGTTTTCAGCACTGTGAAATTAAAACTAGAACCTTGGACTTCTGTCTCAGATCAGTGTTTTACAGCATTACTCTTTTTACACAAGAGGAAGAACTGAAGTCAAGCAAAACTAAGCTAGCAAATGAAGTACACCCTAGGAATGAATACCGTGGAAATGAAAATCCACAAGAAGTGATTTCAAAATATTTGTTTCAACCACTAAATGAAAGTCTGACAAAAAAGTTCTTACTGCTATTAAGCCAATTTTCATATAATCTATTTTATGACTTCCTTTCTCCTTCAAGCATCTTTTTGAAGTGATCACCAAATTTTAAGGCTTTGGTTACTGGCAGGGGGAGGAGACAGACTGTCTGCCATTTCTTAACACATTATTGGTTTAAATAGTTAAATGCAAAAATCAAAATTACATTAACTGTATCTCTGTAATTTCCTATGAGAGTTAGAAAAGTTACTACTGACCCTCATTACCTTTTCATTCTCTGCATTCTTTTCTCTATAAAACAATCAGGCTGCAAAATCCAAAAGTCTTCATTGAATTGTCACCCTGTTTTGGCTCTTTTGTGTGTGTGTGCCTACACACACGTGTGTATTTATACTCTGTCTACAGACACACACAGGGTAAACACTATAGTCACTTTACTTAAATATAATTTTATTTAAATATATTCAAGTTGAAATCCACTAAGACTTTTTTTCAATTGCTCCCAATAAAGGGGCTCAAACTTGCTTGTTTTATTCTAATGCTAAGGTTGAAAGAAGAGGTTAGGCTGGAAGAGGAAGTGTTCCATATCCATGTGAGCAGATTGCCATTTCTGCATCTACCTACTTTGAAAAAGGGATCACAGAATGTAAGCAAAACTATAAACAAGCTCCATAGCTGCCCATGTGGATTATTTATCAGGCCACTTGCAAAAAGAATACATCCTGATGAACACATCTACCTCATCTGACAACAAAAAAAATCACAGGTAAACATTTCTCAGATGATTCAGAAAACTATTAAAAAAATTCAAGTGGCACTGGAAAAGAAGTATTTATTTGTATCTCAATAATTTTTATAAATACTCCTTACGCACAACTGATCTACAATTTCAACTACAGTTCACAGAGTATTTTTATCTTTTTGTAGAGACTAGACCATGAACATTGTATAGAGCAGCTCGAATGCCTCAGCAGAATTATTTTAACATTATCTTTCACTGTCCAAAATCTATTCATTATTCCCATCAGATCACCACACAAACTTAAATACAAAAACCCAACAACATGAGAAATGTGTTCCAAAAATCAGAAATAAAAGATATCTTACAAGTTACTTTAAAGTATTACCAGCATTTAAGCAGGATCATCCTTCCCTTTAATTCTGGGGGAAAACATAAAAAGTCTGCATTTCTTTCACACAATGCCTATGTTAAACTACAAAGCAGCTTTAAGTAAAAACTTTTTTAAAAAGGTTTAAAGGTTCAATTTTGTGTTTGAATATACATTATAAAAATTATGACCTGAAATTTCAAAAATGACAAAAAATGTGCAAGCTTAATTGTCTTAATTGTCTGAGCAGGCAACAGAAGTCAAAACATCTCTGAAATAATTCAAGTCCACAGGTTGCAGATTATAGGTTAATATTGAACACTAAAAATTTGACAAGGTGACAGGGGTCAAAGGTGAAGTTATTTTTCAACCTTTCAGATCCCATGTATTTTTATTCTTTCAAAACTGTAGTTGAATAGCTTCTTCCCCTCTCTGTTAAAGGTTATTAATAAATTCACCTCCTTCCTTTTGCTCTGCAACTTAACTTCTCTATATAACATAAATTTACCTCTAAGTGATGATTCTTGATTTTCAGCTACAACAGATGCATCAAGAATGTAATTTCTGAAGTTAAGAATCAATCATCAGTATTCCTGTAGTCTGAGACCTACATTTTATTGTTCATAAAATGAGTATACAAAGACAAACATATCCTCAAGAAAGACATTACTTCTTGCAATTATTTCTCTGTATTTGTTTTATATTCAAATTAACTTCTATGGTAGTTAGAGTGCTGACCTCAATATTCAGTAACCATGAGAGCAGAGCAAATTACCAACAAAACTGCACTTTGCATCACTTGTTAGGATAATACATAATGGGAAAATGGGAGGTCAGAAATCTCCCAGCTAGTCAATTAGCAATTTAGCAACTGAACAAATACTCAAGTAGCTTCATAGTGAGCCAGAATGTGATGGTAATGCTGCTGAAGGTGGTGGGAATAACCACCAAATTTTCCCCACTTCCTTGATTACTTTTCCACAGCCTTGCTGGCACAAATCTGTGCCACAATTCTGACCAGGAAACCTCTCTGGGTTAACATTTCCTCTGCCCCCAACCAGGTTAATCTGATTCACTTTCCCAAACCAGCTGTCCACATAACCACCCAATGCTTGTGCAAGCACAAGCTATGACTAGGAAGGTGTGTAGAGCAGTAAGGCAACCAGACTGCAGAGGTGGGGTAGTTTCTTCTTATAGCAGCGACAGATCAGAGTATTTGTAGTTGTGTAAACTAAAAAACAGTTTCTCATTTTTGCTGCCTGAAAAATCTCCCTGGAGAGCTTCCTCTGACTTGTGCTACAGATCATTCTTTCAACACTGACTTCAACTGCCTCTCCCTTTGTCCACTTTTCTGCTCAGCTACAGGATATCTGCTGCCTCTGCTACCTTCCTTCAACCTGCTGCCTTCACCTCTCCTCACCTGCTCTAGTCAGTCCACTTCCACTCCACTTCCACTCAATCATGTAATCTGGAAAGTGAACATTTGCTACCATACATGACTTTTTATTTAGGAATCCTGGATTACACATGTTGCATGCACAGAGCAAGATGGCTTCTGCCCACATATTCCAGTCCTTTCTACCCACACACAACACAAAGTCAACTCAGAATTTTTAGAATTACCTTTATGCAAAGCTTTGCGGTAATTTCAACTCAAACAGGTGCATTGCAACTGCCCCTGACAAGAACAGCTGAGGGTTTACAGAAAGGAAAGCATGACACTACATAGAACAGAATCTCTTGTGAAATCATTCTAACATACATGGATTTCATAATTTCCTGAATAAAAATAAAGAATTCTTGTTAAACTCTTGGCAAACTAGCACTTTAAGAAGCCACAAATCAAAATATACGCATCACAAGCCAAATATATTTAGCACAAAGAAGGACATAAAGCCTTAAGAATCTATTAAATAGTCCAAACTTACTTCATCAGAAGCAGAGCGAAGACACTGGACAGCAGCCTGTTTTTTCATTTCCTCTAGTGTTAGATCAGAGCACTTTTTCTTACTCTTTCCCCATTTCTTGTAAGCTCCCTTTTCCCAGCCCAGGAAGATGTCATTCTCCTAAAATCAAATAAAGAAATTACATTATTTAACTACATTAGTATCTCAGTACTATAGCAGAACAGGACTACAAATAATATACTGAGCAAAATGAAACCAACCCCTTTCTATCTGATAAAAACTACTTTTTGCCAAATTAAAGATTAGTTTGATTACATAAAACTTGCACTTACTATTCAGAAAAGCACATGCATCTTTCACAGGACATGGAGGCAACTCACACTTCACTGAAATATTTTCCAATTTTTGCAAAGTATATCCACAAAGGCAATTTTATGGCCAACTTATGGTTGAATGTATTACTGTAATTTACACAAAATATGTTAGTTTCACTGATCTCTGAAATAATAAGAATGAAAAGCAAGTAGTTCAGAGTTAAGATCAAACTTATGAGAAAGTTAAACAAGGCAGAAGAAGAAAATGCAGTGTTAGATCCGGAAGCCTTCAACTCAGTGTTAAAATGAACATGATTACAGCTACAGATAGCAGTACCTATCATAAAGTACACCTGAACTATTTCAGAAGAAAATTCAAATAATTGAGAAGTGAAGGTGAGTAGGTGGGGTTGGCTTTTAATACATGTAAGAATGATGAGGAACAATAATATCAGAATGCTATTGTATTATATGCAATCATCTGAAGAGATGTAGCACCCATTTTATATGGCTTTTCAGAATTTACAGAATTTATTACCAGACTTGCTTGTTCTTCACTGTCTGTTCACGCACATATACATGATTTCCCATATTCATCTCATGAAATAAATATTTTGGCTATCAGTAAGATAGTCTTTAACATCTTAAAATGTATGATTGTCTAAAATCGTCTTCTTCAGAGAGATCTACAAACATCTGAACATCTGAAACCTACCTGTTTCAACCTTTTCAATGTATCTGTTACTGCTTCCAAAGAAAACCAGGCTAAGGCCTACCCTCATTAAAAAGAATTTCTAATTCTCCATGGTTTTAAAACAAATTAAAAACAAGCTGTCAGCATAAATAATTGTCCCTGTGCAGGCAAAGAACAAGACAGGGAAAAACGGGAGGCAAGAGCAACCAATCATCTTCAGAAGCAGCCATCAAAGGGCTGCCATTTGTGACTTCATGCGAAGGAGCAGAACAATTTGGAGGATTTACTGCTTAAAGTCTTTTTTGAGCACCAAAATTGGAGAATTGCATTTAGTGCTGAAAGCACAAAAAGCTACCAGTCACTCTGATTTTCCTACCACTTGTGCAAGGTGCCAGTGATTCACTTAAAACAAAAACTTTGAATATGGTACTGTACTGTTATTAGAAGGACTAACAGAAGAAATAACAGAAAACTAATAAGAAAAAAACTCAGAGAATAGGTTTAAAAGACTGTGCATATCTGCAATTCATTTTTAAAAAATAATTTTTAAAGTCTTTTCCAAAATTGCAGTTTATGTATTTCTTTATACTACGAGGCTGTAGAGCACTCTAACTCTTCCCAATATTCGTGGGAAAGAAAAGAAACTGATGAGAACCACTTAGCCCCCACCAGCTCCCAAAACCCCTCCAGCTCATTCACATGGGCACAGCTGCAAATACGTAAATACAGGCCCATTTGTGTGGATGAAGATCCAGGTACCCCAGCAAATTTGCACTGGGCTAACTTCATTTATTCTGATTTTCTGTGGAAAGTTCACAAAGACAACATCTGCAGTAGGAAAACATTCCCAAAATGCTATGTATTAGTGTTTTTCTCGATGCTAACAAAGGTTTGCTTTGTACTGATACATCTCAGCTTTACCAACTATCTGTCAGCAGAGCAGCAGGAACCTTCATGCTCACAGAAATTTATAAAGCATTTCATTCAGTTCTTCACACATGTAATTTGAAAAATATCTGACACTTGTCTACACTCTTTGACAGTTTTCAACTTTTAAAAACTGAAAAATCTCTTTTAAAAGATATGCAATTTTTTTAATGGGGGAAGGGAAGCTAAATGGAATTCTCTCTCAGGCCCCCACTCCAGAGCTGTGGTATCATGGTCTCATCCCTCCTTCCAGAGTGAGTGAGTTGTTTGTGCACTCTGGGAACAACACAGCTTGTCTTTCAGGATGCAACGATTGAGGACATAGCTCCAATAGAATCCTGGTTTGCTTTCTACCTCTTTATACAATACACACACAAAAAAATTTTGGACACATGGTTTTCAGTCACACCTGGCTGCAAAGATTAAAACTTGGGTTTGGACTTTTTTCCTGGACAAACTCATAAGTTTTATATCCCCAGATTTTACAAGACTAGCAAACATCATGGATTACAGCTATTCCATGCAAAATTTTGCAGTTTAAAATCTTCATCTAAACTACAGTATTCATCAGCACTATATATGTATTGGATATAGCCTCTGTTACTGAGGATCTTGCCCCCTCTGTACACAAATCAAATACCACACCCATAAAACTCTACAGAACAGTGAAGAAAAAAAAAATCCGTAGGCATAATTCTTGCATATCAGAACCATTCTGGATCAAAGACAAAAAGGTTTTACAAAGCCCAACATTACAGTAAAATGCCTGAGAAACAAGAAAATGTAATACACCCTAGAGAGTGAGTTTGCAGAATGGTGAGACACAGAGTGATCCTCTTCTTTTATGATGACTAAATTGACCAAAAAAAAAAAAAAAAAAGACAGATAACCCAGTAGCTCCCAATGGTTTAAATTAGTTAAATAAGTTTCTTAATTTTTTTCCCTCTCTTTTTCTCTCTGTGCTCAGCAGTCAGGAGCCCATCAGTAGGTTTACTCCTTAGACTGAAAAGCATCAAGTCCATAAACAACAGGAAAGAAAAGTAGCTCAGCAAAACATTCTGAATGCATGAAGACAGGTAAACTACTTCTTCCACGTGGAAAGAATAACCAAGGACTTCTGATCTCTTCACCTACTAGATACCTTCATTTACCACATTTCCTAAAAGAACTAGAGATCATAACAAAATGCTTGTTTTAATGCAAGAGCTCTACACTGGTCACTGAACTTTTCACAAAAGCAATGCCACTCTGAACTTAGATTTTAAAACTGTGCATACACACCGAAGAAAAACTAAAATGTTGCTGACAAAGTTTAAATATGTAAACCAAACTACCACTACCGAAATTTTCAAGAGATGACCATCCAATTTCAAGAGGTATCAACAGAAAGCCAGTGCCCTCTGGATACTGAAAAAACCCCAAGTTCGTATATCTAAACTATTATTCAAACATCTACTCTTCAGAGTTCTACTATCCCCTACCTACTATGTAACTAGATAATTTCATTAGAGATTTTCAATCATGAAGACACTGAAAGTGCATTTTCCTGACAAGAATAACTTAGGAACTATAAATATGGCTAAAAAACATTGATGAAGTATCTGTATTCTTCACACTAATGATGCCTCAAGAAATCCAGTATTTTGAGTGCTTAATTCCATTTTAAATTAAGATACAGGCACAAAAGTTAGAAAGATTTTGAAATGGTTTATTCTATTCAACTATGCAAAAGCAGCAATTCCACCACTTCCCTCTAAACTACCAAGAAATTAGAGAAGCTAAAAAAAAAAAAAAGTTTGATAGTGATTCTCCTTTCATTTGCTGTAAAGAGAAATATCTACTATCCTTAAAAAAACAAATGTGACACCTTGCAATATGACTCAAATAAAAATATTATGAAGCTCATGATTCACATAAATGGCAACATTAGAAAGGGAAACATAACCTGTTTTTAAAAAAGGAAAAAAAAAGAAAGACTTGGGGAACTACAGGCCACTCAGTGTCACTTCTGTGTCTGGTAAGATCACGGCACAGATCCTTCTGGAAACTGTACTAAAGCACATGGAAAATAAGGAGGTGACTGGTGACAGCCAACATGTCTTTACTGGGGACAGATCGTGCCTGACAAATTTGGTGGCCTTCTATGACAGGATATCAGCTTTGCTGGGTAAGGGAAGAGTAAATGATGTCAACTACCTGGACCTGTGCAAAGCTCATGACATTATCCTTGCCTCTGGAAAGACACAGATTTGACAGATGGACCACTCAGTGGATAAGGAATTGGTTGGATGGTCACACTCAAGAGTTGTGGTCAATGGCTTGATGTTCAAGTGAAGGCCAGTGACAAGTGTTCCCCTGGGTCAGTATTGGTACTGATGCTGTTTAACACCTTTGTCAGCGACATGGACAGTGGGATCAAGTGCTCCCTCAGCGAGTTTGCCAATGTCACCAAACTGTGCAGTGTGGTTGGCACACTGGAGGGAAGGGATGCCATCCAGAGGGACCTTGACAGGCTGGAGGGGTGGGCCTGTCTGAACTTCATAAAGTTCAACAAGGCCAAAAGCAAGGTACTCCACCCCAAGTTGAGGCAATTCCAGACACAAATCCAGGCTGGGCAGAGAAAGGATCAAGAGGAGCCCCAAAGAAAAGGACTTAGGGCTGTTGGTTGATGAGAAGTTGAATGTGAGCTGGCAACGTGCAGTCACGGCCCAGAAGGACAACTGTGTCCTGGGCTGCATCTAAAGCACTGTGGCCAGCAGGCAAAGGAAGGTGATTCTGGCCCTCTCACTCTCATGAGACCCCACCAATAGTACTGCACCCCAGGTCTGTTCCCAAAATGACAGGGACATGGACCTGTAGAAGAGAGTCCACAGAAGGGCCACAAGAGAACTGGAACACCTCTGCTATGAACACAGGCTAACAGAGTTCTCTAGGTTGTTCAGCCTAGAGAAGAGAAGGCTCCAGGGAGACTTTACAGCACTCTCTAGTACATGAAAGCCTACAGGAAAGCTCAGGAGGGACTTCTGACAAGAGCATGGAGAGACAGCACAAGGGGGGATGTATTTAAAATTAGGCAGGCAGGTTTAGATTAGATATTAGAAAAAAAATTTTTACTCTGAGGGTAATAAGACACTTGAAAGGTTGCCCAGAGAAGCTGTGGCTGCTCCTTCCTGGAGTATTCAAAGTCAGGCTAGATGGGGCTCTGAGCAACCCAGTCTTCTGGAAGGAATCCCTGCCCATGTCAAGGGGCTAGGAAGTAGATGGTCTTTAAGATCCCTTCCAAACAAAACCATTCAATAATTCCATGACAAATTATATGCAAAATGGAATATCACTGCCTCTTAGAGGATTTTACAATTGAGATTTGAGGAAAATCGCAACAGATCAGAAGTGTACTTAACCTTTAAGATTATTCAACAATGTATAAAGACCTCCAGTGATCTTGCCTGAAAAAATGCTTCCACTAAACTGAGATTCAGGAAAAACTCTCATAGATTGCTTAAAGCCACAATGATGGATACCTTTTCATAATTAAATTTATTATAAATACTGAGAAAGGTCTGGTGGGCCAGGATCAGCTTAGACATTCCTTACAGGCTGCCTCAGACTGAGATACAGATATAATACATAGGTGACACAGTTCAGAAGAAAACACAAGAACATTGGCTCAAACTCAGCTAATATGCCCCAAAGGAGATGCAGACAAAGAGTACATTTCTGAGAGCAGCATAAGTTTTCTCCATGACAAAAAAACATTACTAAACACAGAATAGAGAGGACTGGGAAATGTTCTTTAATGTTAGATAATAACTCCAAATCCAAGGGTTATCAGGGAAAGAATTCATCTTAGACTTATAGTGAAAAACCAGGGAACCATCTAGCCACTACAGTCACCTCTTTCCCAGATGTTACAACCAGAACATTATAACCCTGTGGAGCCAGACTGTAACAGAACAGCTGATAATGTAGCAGATCACAACATGCACTGCTATGACCTCAGGGTATTCGGGACTGATGGCAGGCAGGGAAGAATTCTACTTATCAAAACTAATCAATCCAAGTATAAAATCCTGTAATCTGAGTTTCTGTCAATTATAAACTTTTGCTTATAATCCTCCCAGTTTGAAAGGGCAGTCCATGTCATGTTCACTAATTAGAAGTTACTTCTAGGCTAAAACTAAGGAGACGAAATTTGTCACACCCACTCCAAAGAATGAGAGAACATGCAAATGCTGCATCTGTTAAAATCTTATGTTTGTTGAGCAGACTGCCTTTAGACTTTTCCCATTAAAGTAAAAACAGAAAAGAAGAAAGTTTAGCAAGGCTATAGCTAGAGCTATAAAGACATCATTTTACTTATATATCTGACTTACACTGCAGAAAAGAAAGCCAGGAACTCAACAGAAACTGTCACTACAGAGTCAAAGTGTCTGAAAGGGGCATGTCATGACTGGAGAAGTTATTTCATAACATTTATGGTTGCTTTCTTAGCTTTGGAGAAGAAGTTGTGTGGCAAGCATCACAGACCACTGTAACCATCTGATTTCAGAGAATACAGGCAGCACACGTCTGTGCTTGGAGAAATGTGCAAGTGTACTGTCATGCAATGACATGTAACAGAGGAACACAAAGGAAGCATCTCAATTATGCCCAGAAATCCAAACAGTACAATTGTATCAGCACAGAGATGGCTGCAAAGAAATCCTGACTGTTAGGAGGACTCACCAACCTGATACTTGAGCTTCCATCTCTGCTTTGTATTATGTAAGCCTTTGTGAGAATACATTAGCAGTCACAACTTAATAAAAAAGGAACAAGCACCTCATTATGATCCCTCAGACCAATATAAATGCAGCCGAGAGTGTGGAAATAAAGTTTCTTAGATAGGCAGAGTCCTTGAGAATGAATGCCTTCTTCTGCACTAAAACACGAGCTGAAGCTGACTGCCCTGGAACCTGTAGTTTGCACAAATACGAAGCCCCTGCGAGGCTACAGCTGAGCTCCAATCCCTGCCACCACAATTCCCACCCCTAAAACAGAATAGAGAATACAAACTCACAGTCCATGATACTCCAAACCTGTCCCATATCTAACAGTCACAGGATTGAGAAATACAGAACAAATCAGTTACTGCAAAATTAACAAGACAAATGCCAACTAAAATCAATAAATAAGTTTCCTGAGCCACATGCTTTTACACTAAAGACATTTCAGACATCTTCCATTGCTTAATTGAAGAAGAATGCATATCCACCTAATTTTTCTCAGAAAACTAATACTGTACACAAAAAAATTACTTCCCAAAATTTGAATTATATAGCTCTCAGCTATAGTACTCCCTTCCTAGAAAGGATGGAGGGCAGGACCACAGCTAAGTTTTCCTTTGTCAACTTTTAAACTTAGTTGTCTGAGCTTCTAGAAAGTGCTTTAACTTTTGTATGAATAAGCTTTATGGGCATATTAATTTCAATATATAGTACCATTTAAAAAATATGATTAATTGGTCCTTGCTTCAGTTTACATGTTTATGTATGGGAAGAAGAAGGGGGCTATTCCCATTGCTGTAAACGTATACATTTGAGTAATCTAAGGATTTCAAATCAGTCATAAAAAAAGTACAGCTAAAATTCTTGGTCTCACAGTTCCCCCTCCTACCTATTCTTGTCTTCAAACACTGATTCCCACAATTTGAAATTTACATAATTTGTTGGGATACTGACTAAAAAAGCAATGGTCAGAAAATTTAAAAAATTGTTCCTACAGGACTGTTATACAGCTTAATAAGCAGTAACAGAAATACAAACTAAATGGAAAATGCTTTGCATTCAAGAAATTTATTTCTACATGTTGCTGGTGAACTTTGAAATTTACTCTGTACAGCAGTCACACAGCACATTCTGCATATTGTAATGCATTGTCAAAAAATGTGTTTGAGTGACTCAAAAGTATTTATTAGGGATGATAAAAGAATAGGTGTGATTATACTAGAGGCAGCATTGTTATTTTTGTCAAATAGGAATACCAGCCAGATTAACATTTAACACATGGTTAGTGGAGTGCAGAGGACCAAATCATCATTTCTCCTCCTCTCTTTAGGTTATGAATGAGACATACAAAAACACAAGACACATACAAAACCCCACATCGTCTTCCTCCCAAAATATACATGGGAAAAACTAGTATCTATTACTAGAATATAAATCCAGACATCAGGTCCCTCTACTGGGTTAATATGGGATGGCAGGAGAACTAACAGCCCACATTCCACTGGATCTGGGAACCTAGCAAGTGCACCCCAAGTTCAGTCACCAAAGTGTCCTGTGTCATTAGCACATGCAAGCCAAACATAGACTAAAGCTGGCAATGATATCCCCATCCCGGGGCAGAGGGATAGGCCAAAATCATTTATGGACTTAAAACCGCCAGGTAAAGCTCTAAAATACATCACATATGGGCTGAGGTGTCTCTTCATTGCTCTCCTCTTCTCTTAATATAAAAAAGAAAACTATATTTTGTATTTTACATGTGTAAGTGAAAATGATGAAAAAGCAAGAATAAAAACTATGATCAGAGTCAGCAGAAGTGTAACTATCATTCTCACGACTTTTTATGCCTCCATATAAAAGATTACCTGAATGGAACTACTTCAAATCAGTCTACAAATAATTAGCCTTCCCACAAAAAAGCCTTCCTGTTAAAACTGAAAAATCAAAAGCAAAAATCTCAACCTGGTCACAAAAGTACATAGTTTGCAGTGCAACAGACAATTAATTCTGAGAGTTAGGAAAACATAATAAAAAAAAAAAAAGTATTTTTACTTTTGAGGTTCAGAAAAAAACTGTTAACTTCCAAAAATGAGTTGAAAGAAGTAGATCAAAAGCAACAGAAGACACTTGATTTGGAAAGTATGCATAACAAATGCATTTCAATCTTCCTGCTGCATGACCAAAGGCTTACAAACAAAGCCTTTATCTCACAGAGTGGCTAGCTGTTGGAGTTAGGTTTTGGGGTTTTTAAAATTAAGGCTCTATCCCTTCAAAAGGGAGAACAGTCTACAGGAACAAGTCTATAGCTCTAAACCATAAATTTGTTATTTTCAAAATCAGTTAGGCTTATAATTAGTATGTGAAAGATAGAACATAGAACACTGATTTTAATACTGTACAAAGAATGATCAATGAAATAATGTTTCACACAAAGTATATTTTAAGGCAATGCCTTCTGCTTCACACAGATTATACTATCTTAATGTGATATTTACTGTATCATAAACTGGTTTGAGAACACATGCATCTATAAATATATTTTTAATTAACATTTAAACAACAATCAAATCTTTGATTTGATTGTTTTAAACAATCTTTAAAGCACCTAGCTGGTTTGCCACTAGGAGACTAAGAGCAAGGTATTCTAATCAAAAATTAGTCTAGTGTGAAGTCAAAAGGCTGTCTCACAATATTCAGATCTCCACCAACAGCAATTCTGTGCGTCCCCAAAAGTTAAAAACTTGCCAGCAATTTCATAATTTTCTGCTTAATTTATCATTTATTCCAAAATAAGTAAATTCAGTAATAAAATGCAAATGGCGAAAGCATGTATACTTGGCAGAAACATTCTGCGTTTTACCTACATTAACCAGTTTGTAAATCTACATGAATTTTATGAGGTTTTCCTTAATGGACTAAAAGTGACTAAAAAGGTCATCTATTTCAGAACAAAATACCAGTGATTTCCAAACATTTTGAAGAGACTATTGATAGGCCTCAAAAAAAACCCAAACCAAACTGAACCAAGTAAACTCCCTAACACACCTAAATAATGAATATCTTATATAGCATGGTTCAAGAGATTTCTTTAGTAATCTTTAGGCCATGTAGACATCTAATATATGTGTAAATCAATTTGACAATTGTTCTCTAGAAAGAGGGTATGCAAACATCTTTGATTGTAGGAAAAAAAAGGGAAAGTCTACCACTGAAATCCTTACTTATCTTCTGATATGACAAACCTCAACTAGCCACAAAACCCCCAAAACTATTTCTATGGACTGTATCATAGGAGTCAAGGAAAATGTGCAAACCCAGTTCATACTATCTTTGTATTTTCTACTCCATCAGTCAATACTGGGGAAAAAAATCCCAAAGAGCATCCTACTTCTGCCCCCTTAAGCCCTCCATCTGCAATATCATTGCTGCTAAAAAAACCTGAGGGAAGAGGGAAATTTAAAAAAAGAAAAAAAAGAGTACACAGTCAGAATGAAGTACTTCTTAAGAACTTTACATCTTGAGCTCTTAGACTCATTTCCAAAAGTAGCAAGTATGGCTTGGATAAAAATTGTGCCCTAGATGCCAACAATAACTAAGTTACCTTCAGTACTTGAGTATTTAAAAACAAACCAACATGCATTTAAAGTGTGTTTATTCAGAGAATTTTACAGTAATTCTTAATAGATATGTATAACACATATATAACCACAGCAGTCCTGAAGATCCTGGTACTACAGCACAATTTACCATAAAAAAAGATTCCTTTCTTGGAAATTCTCTATTCCTTTGAAATACTTCCTTTGAAGCTGGGCAAAACATACTGGCTTATAAATTTTCCCAATATTTTAATAGCTATTTCAATTTAAGCCAATGAGCCAGAATAGAAACTGCAAACATTCCAGTAAAATTTGGTTGCAGTGTATTAGGGTTTTACTTCCACCTATGTTTTCTGTACTTGCAAAAATCTGCTATGAACTCTCTGGAAACTCATGACTTACCAATCTAACATTTTGTGATACTGAGCCTGAATCCATATAACAATACCCAGCATAGACCATTCTAATTGGACAAGGTATAGAAGTAACACCAGCAACAAACCCAAACAAAACACAAACAAAAAAAACCCTCCCTCACATACATACAAATAAATAAACAGGAATGAAAACCAACACAAGGCCCCACACACATTTCCTTAGTCTTATCCTCTATCCAGACATCAAATTATCTCACTGTAGAAAAAAGATAATATTGGAGAAAGCCACACAAATCTGCACCAGAGTAACACTGGAGAAGCCCACAGAAGACTGCATCAGAATCTAGACCAAAACCCACATATCAAATATTACTAACAGAGCAGAAAGGAACATCCTGCTTATTCGCAAAAATAACCCTCAAGATCTAATCAATCAAGACTCTCACAGTCAATCAAGATTCCCATATTCCTTTGAAATTCTTATTTTAACTGTAAACAGAAGTGACTGATAATGTGACAACAGTGATATCTTAAATAGCTGTGCATGCCTAGTAAGGTTGGAAATGGGTTTTCTTATTTATTTTTGATACCAAATCTTTTTGTACTTACCTGACAGAACCTCAGTCCAGACTTCAGAGTTCCATTTCCCTGATACACTTGGTGATAATAGAACACTATGAAGCAAGCACTGAAGGAGGCTCCCTGAAGCAACTAAAACAAGTGCTAATGATACCATCAACACTCTCAGGTGGAAAGATCTTAATGACCATCTTAGCTTCAGTCTGTAACATTTCTAACAGAGATGACAGTATCCATAAGATTAGGACTTCCTAAATTAGTCCTCTTCACTCCCACTCCCCAAAAAAGCCTGCAATGGATTGTTCCTATGCATAATCCCATTGTGAGACTACGCATACCTTGTAACCTGCTCTAAACAGAAGCCACTGCTGTATTTTGAGGAAAAAGGGATGGCTACTCATTATCCCCAAAACCAGAGTTCTAAAAGCAAAGAATCACAGAATCACATTACAGCTCAGGCTGGAAGGGAAAAAAAAATCATGTGGTCTACCCTTCCAAGGGAAAAGGAGATTAGACAAGACCATCTAGCACCCTACTGCATCTCAACAACCTCCAGCAACAGGGATTCTATCACATTCCTGAGAAGGTTGTTCCAGTGAATGACTGTTCTCACTATAAGAAAAAAGAAAAAGAAAAAAATTCTCATATCAGGATGAAACTGCTCCCAGTGCAACATATACCCACTGTCTCTTGTCTTCTCCATGTGAATAGATTGCTTCAGTCCTTTTTGTAGCTGTCCTCTAAGTTGGAGAGAAATCATTGCAATAAGACCACTACTGAGAATAGCTCCTCCCATGAAATTTCTCTTATCTTTCTTAAGAATTAAAGGAATCACATGGGAGAAAAAATTCCTGAGATGCCAAGGACCAAATCTTCAATGGGAATTAATCTGGATTAAAGAAGCTCAGCAACTCTTAGTATTTTACTACTAAATTACTTCTCATTTAGGTATTTAATTCCTGTTCTCTTCCTTGACTTCTGCTTGTAAGCAACACTAGTATATGTTTTTCACCTTTGTCTTAATATTGTACCCATCACCAAAATTGGATTGAAATTGCTTATATATAAATACATCTTTTAGAGTAAAGATTTTCTTGTTTCTGGGTAACTTCACCAAACCAAAATTAATTTAAAATGTCAAGCGATACAAAGAACCAGTAAGCAACAAGCAAAATTTAAAAAAAAAATCAGTAATAAATAAATAACAATACACATGTATTTAAAGATTTCCTCAATTTTCTATGTTAGAAATTTGTACTTCCAGGCTTTACAGGCTAAGCTATTTGAAAAAGGAATTAGGGAGCAGCATGTTTTGTAATAGGTGCATCTAATCATTACTACAGAAAAGAATCCCAAAACTAAATTGATATTAGGTCTCAAAACTTAGAAAATGGTTATTTGAAGTAGGGTGAACAAATGCATAAGTACATTATAAACAGGATCTAATTGGAGGAGGTGGAAAAAAATCTTCCAGCTTCAAAGCCCAATGCTGTTCAGAAGACATCCTGTACATTGGCACCACAGCACCCGCTCAACAACACAGGTTTTGGCTACCCTGTCAGCATGTGGTATTCTTCTCCCTTTGGCTCATTAGGTTCAGATAATCAACTTGGAAAAAGAACAGACACATTCCTAAAAGCTCTGTTATCAAACCCACAAAGGATCCAGTTAAGGTATCAAAATGAGAAATAAACTGAATGAGATTTTCACAATATAGTTACCCTGCTTCTTGCAAAGCCTGATAAAAAGAAAACTAATTTTGGCACTTCAGTAATTTGAAATATCACAGTAGCAACTTCAAAGTTATGACTGTGGTCTGAAATGGACTGAAAAGAAACATATCTTCATTTCCCCCAAGGCCACTGGCCTATCGCTAAAGCTCTTCAAGTTCTCACGTAGTTTCAATTGGTTTCATTTTGAATGTCCTCATCCCACATGCTCCTTTCAAACAGGTTTTGGAACCTTTTTCTGCCCCCTTCAAAAATACAGCTATTCATGTTTGACCAAGACCTACATGTTAAGGTATATTCCAGAAAGTGCTTACACTGGGTTTTTTAAACTATTATTATTACTAATTGTGGGGTTGTTGCTGATGTCACCTACTGCTGCCAGATACACTTTTGAACAAAAAGAAACAAAAAAACTTTTACAGATACAAGTTTTCTGGTTTGCACAAGTGAAGCATGAAGGCTTTTATGCATCGTAATGGTTGCTAGAGTTCAAAAACTGACAGCACCTGACATGAATTTCTTTGTGCTTCTGTTACACTTACATCTATCTCACAATAACCTACTCTGCTCTTGCTGAATTTTTAAAATGATAAACTAGGTGACAATGGAATTTCTGAAGCAGTTAGGTAGCAATGCTTGAAGTATAACCAAAACAACAGTAATGAAAAAGGACTAATAATTAAGCTATCAAATAATAGGTTTTTGCTTTCCTTCCTTCCCACTGTCACCACAGCCACCTTCTTAGATAAAGTCTATGTTTAGAGAGTCTATGTCATCGTCAGCCTTCTCTGAAAACACTGTAATTTCTCTGAGTCCTGAATTCGTAAAACTCCACTATTAAAAGTATTTCTATACAGGTTCATGATGCAGACAAATTA
>WBNO01004763.1:21923-35999 GCA_013400575.1 Peucedramus taeniatus | reverse complement strand
ACTATAATATTTCAGTCTCTGACACCTCCTCAGGCATGAATGGACAATTAATGAAATACATCATGTGGAAGTGTGGTTAGAAACATTTCTGAATCCATGATAGTGCACATTTTAAATCATATATGAATTAAACATTCTTTGACTTAGTAGGTTTTCTCTTTGGGGACTTAAGTATTGGCACACCAAAGAGCTGGTAAAGAAAACAAAATTTTCAGAAAGTGGAAATAAGTGCTGCATAACAAAAGGAGAGTTGATATTTCATAACATTCCTTTGTGGTAAAATGGTTAGGTTTATATCAGATTCCTGGACAAAGACTTTTAATATTAGGGAAAAAAGGTATCTCAAGACAGTCACATCATTCATCATGTAAACAATAAAGTGTATCTGTAATCTTCGACCTTCTGTGATTTCTTATGAGGTGACTTAAGGATTTTTGTGTTTTCTAAATTCATATAATATCTTTCAGCATTGTCTTTGAAACATTATTCTTCTTCACAAAAGCGTGATTTAAAGACACTATGTCCATGTGGGTCTATTCAGATTTGTCATGATAAAAACTTAACTTGCCTTTCTCCTTGTGTTTGTACACAGACAGAGTTCATGGTTTTTCAGTCAATATAAATATACATATATTTCTATTAAATATTATTAATACGCCACTTATTTTAAAAAAATCAAAGAACAAAAAACAACAAAAAGCAACGAACAAAGAAATAATTTGAGAAGTTTTATTTCCTCACAAGATCCTAGGGAGAGCTTGAAGACACAGAACTTACAATTGATATCAAAAAAGCTGTAATGTAACTCTGGCAGTCCTAAAGTGGTTAGGCATTTAGAGTGAATTATTGTTGAAAGCTCCTTCCAACTGTATTATTCTATTCTATTCTATTCTATTCTATTCTATTCTATTCTATTCTATTCTATTCTATTCTATTCTATTCTATTCCATTCCATTCCATTCCATTCCATTCTACCCCACTCTATTTTGTCAGACATGAATATGAAACAAGTTGATATATTTTATTTTTTTCTTTTTCAAGACGGCAAATGATCATAATTGTTTAATATGAGATGTCTTTCCTCTGAAATTGCTTTATTCATTTTGATTTCTAACTATGGCTTTTCTAATGTTACTAGGGAAACAATATTACATAGAATAAATTGAAGGGCTTTTCTGATATCATGTTTAGTGTTTATTCATGAAAACCCAACAAAAGAAAGACTATACCATGTTGCTATTGATTCATTTCCATGAGAGGTATTCTATAAAGTTTGGGGTTTGTATGATATATTTCAAGAAATTGAACAAAAACTGCATGAGGCAATGCCCTTTTCTGGTTTTATAGGGAAATCACTGGTCTGATCATCAATTATTTAATAATTGAAATAACTGATAGTTATCTTCTGAATTTTTTAATAATGTAAAAAAAAAAAAATGAGTTTCTATCTGAGTAAACTGTACTTTGCATTGAATTTATTAGTTCTTCTTACTTCAAATTTATTACAATTTTATGGAAATAATTTTTGCAATAATTTTAAAGAAATGCCTTAATTTTTCTTTGCCATATTTTTCAATGCTATTTTTAAAAAACTGTACAGATTTTTTTTTCATTTTCCTCCTTCCCCCATTTACAGAACAACTTTTTATGAAGATTAAAGACCAGCTTTCTATTCTGGTTGAAATTTTTTGCATTTATTTTTTTTTATTTTATTATTCTTTTTTATTTCTTATTTTTCTCAAACTTATGTTATTTAACATCTATTTGTAGAAGTTACTGTTGTACTACACTAATAATGTTGGATAGTGATAGCCCTCATGAATTTCAGTAATTGTTCAGGCAGTATCCAGGTATTTTATAAAATCTAAATTAAATACAAATTACAAGAATTACCTATTCAGTAGAGTTACCTATATGCAAAGCAGTAGCTGTATCTTCCACTGGCTTCAAAATCAAGTGCAATTAACTTGGCTTTTAACTGTTTTGCTTTTGACGCCCTGTGTTCACAGTGATTTTTTCAAGATTGTGTAAATTAAATTCCATACTAACTCTAAGATTTCTCTAAGACTTCTAGTACTACATTTTCACACTTGTTTTTAGGTTTAGATCATTATTCAGAATTGTTGAATACCTAACTAAACAAGCAGTACCTGTTTTTATCTGACACACACAATGTCATACTGTGAAGGAAGAACTGTAAAAGGTATTTGTATCTTTAGCGTTCATCTTTGCCACATCTGTGTTAGTCTGTCTTAGTATGGGGATAAAGACTCAAAAGTCAAATCACAAACTGAGATAGGCATGAGACTGAAGAGACAAAACATTTGGGTTTTTCCTACCACACATAAGACTGCCATGCTGTCAGGCAACCTGATGCAGTGTGAAATTGTTCAGAGACCAGAGAGATTTTCATACTCCAATTTAAGAAGATGTGAAATAAAAAAGGAAGTGCAATAGTTTTGAACTTCTTGCATGACTAATCTTAGGTGTTATAACTTTGAGTTAATAGAAGTCACACATATGTGCAGAAATACTGGCTTATATGTGTGGTTCTGAGCTTCTTGTTTCATTGACAGCTACAGAATTGCTCACACAGCCATCCACCTCAATGAATCAGTCACTCAAATCTGGTACAGATAGCTTGGAAATCACTTACTCCCCACAGG
This sequence comes from Peucedramus taeniatus, assembly GCA_013400575.1. Classification (NCBI taxonomy): domain Eukaryota; kingdom Metazoa; phylum Chordata; class Aves; order Passeriformes; family Fringillidae; genus Peucedramus; species Peucedramus taeniatus. Next base: position 33,333 of record WBNO01004763.1, on the reverse strand, counting down.
ATCTCCTATCTTACAAAATTACAGTTTCTTTCTGCTCGCTGATTTATATAAGAAAGGTAGCCAGCATTCTTTAAGGAATTTGTGTAACAAAATGAGTAAATTTTAAGTGCAGGAAAAATACACATATTTTAGAGCTACCTGTACATACACTGGACATGAAAACGATTATTTTCCAATGTCTAAAGCAGTAAGTATTCTAACTCAAAAGGAAAAAGACAAAAAGATAATACGTTTATTGATTAGAATAACTAGTTTAAATTAGGGGTCCTGCAACGCTTATATGTCTTTTTCTTACTAATTATCAAGATTTCAGAGAAAGGATTAACTCAAATGGTAGAATACTTGCTTAGCATGTGAGAAGTAGCAAGATCAATGTCCACATTCTCCAGGTCATTCCTGCCTTTGGCTGCCAGGTTGCAGCCCTCTGCCTTTATCAGCACATTACAGGTTTTGTTCAATACTGGATCTGATGGTCACCAGCATGAGTTGATTTGGGGCACCAAGATAGGAGGCGGCCTGGCCTGCAATGACCATGCACTTCGGGGTTTTCTGTTCTAAAGAATATGCGTCAGGTAGGGGGTAAAGTTAGTTCTCTGAACTTTAGGAAAGCAGGCTTCCAGCTCTTAAGGGAAATAGTAGGGTTCACTAGAAGATTTCCCTCAGAGACAAGGGAGCAAAACAGAGCTGGAAGATCTTTAAGGAAGTCTTCTGTAGAGTGCAAGAGCTAACAATCCCCAGGAACAAGAAATTGCACAAGGAAGGCAAGAGATGAAGTTTGGATACGATACATAGGGGTGGAGTGAGGAAAGCCAAAGTGAAGCTGAAACTGAACCTGGCAAGGCACATGAAGAATAACTGGAAGTACTTATACAGGTACTTTAATAAAAAGAGAAGTAAAAAAGGTACTCTCCCCGTGATAAGCAGCCACAGTAAACAGTAAATAATGAATGAGGGAAAGAAAAAAAAACTCAAGAACTTTGACTCAGTGTTCAAGTGAAACTTCTACTCCCACATCTCTCAAGTGGATGGACAGAAGGATGGATACGGCAGGAGAAAGCTTCCTCCCACACAAAGATCAGTTTTGTCACCAGCTGAGGAATGTGAACGTGCATAAGAGTACAGGACCATGTGGAAATCATTACTCAGTCTGTTCTGATTGGGAAAGCAAAAACCATCAGGTGTATTTGTCTCAGGAGCCAGGAGAGTGGTTGCACCCTCTTACATGAACTGTCCTGCAAAGTGCTGTGCCATGTCCTTCTGACACACACTCTGGGTTGCTCACACTCCTTAGAGATGTTCAAATGTCCTTCAAGGGCTTCCAGGTCTGAACAGAGCTCTAGACTGCTGCTGGGGTGTCCCTGAGCAAATTAATGCTCATTCCTAGACTTATCCTCTGTTGCCTCTGCTGCTGCTGCTACTGCTGCTGCCACTGCAGCCTCACTGGCTGGGTAGGTTGTTCTCAAAGGGATTTAATTTTTACAGAAAAGCTGAGAAAGTTTCAATGCTGAAACAAATCAGTATGGTAAGAAAACAAACCAGTTAGTTAAACAAAGTATTTTGCATTAGATCTTCAGGGATTATAGTTATAAAAACAAGCAAATATATGTCCCTATGTGTCTTGCATCCTAATGTAGCTTTACCAAAATAATGGAAAAACAAATGGGATAGATAGGATGTATCAGGATGTACAGCACCCCTTTGGCACATTTAAGTACCCAGACCTGGAAGAATGATACCCAAGTATCCTCAGTTTCCTGTCAGACCTGGAAAGCTGTAGCCAATTTAAAATACTCACATCAAATTACAAATTTTGTTGCTGCCCTGAAATGTTTCACTCATAATTGGGGACATTTTAATTTCAAAGTCATGCATAAATTTGCCCAGTCATCCTATTCAAACAAACACACATCGCAGATGTTTTTTCATTTTATGTACGATAGAAGACAAAAGCCATATCTTCACCTATTTTTAAAACCTGTTTTTTTAACAGATAGGTATCTGGTTTTTAACAGATAAGTATCTGTTACATGGTAGTTTTAAAGAATAGATGAAGCATTTGCCATGACTTTAAGCCCTTTTTTATTCAGTGAAAATATGTTTCTTCTAAATCCTCTTTTGAAGTCTAATATTTATTGACAATATTATGTAGTACCAATTAACAATTTTATAGTAATTATAACAAGAATTTTTTCATGTTTAATTACTACATTTCCCTAAATTTAAATTTATTATAAGCTAACTCAACTGATAGTTGAAACTTTAACTACTAATGAGTATTTTATGTATTAGAAATAATTAAAATGAATGTAATTTAGAAACCTTCATCTTCATTAATGTCTTACAGAGAATCTTTCCAGAAATTGTTTACAATGTAGAATTGAATTATTAGCAAAAATATGCATTTTTAAAGGCAGAAATTTTCTAGAAAATTTAACCAAAAATGATCAAACATTATGTTATTTCTTCTTAATAGCTAGCTATGTTATTTTAAGCCTGTCCAAGGTTTATATTTGTCCTTTAAAGTTCACTTAGTTCTCAGAAAAGTGAGAATACAGTAATCTTGCACTTTTACTACTATGCAACTAACTTTATGCAGTTTTATGCAAAATGCAAAGCAAGAAATTTAAATAAGGACAAAGACTGTGAGTCTGTAATAATCTCTCATATTTAGGTGAGCTTTTTTCTTTTAAAACACCCCAGTCTCTTCTACATTCACTGTTCAGAAAAAAAAAAAAAAAGTCTTGAAAGATCAGTAAGCATTTCCAGGATGGATTTAAAAAAGAATCAACTCATCATTAATGTTGTACTGGGCTTGCATGGCCAAGTTTTGGTAGTAGTGGCTACAGGAATGGCTTCTGTGAGAAGCTGCTGGAAGCTTCCTCCATGCCTGGCAGAGCCAATCCCGGCAGCTCCAAAGATGGGTGTTCCACAGGTCATGGGTGGGCCAATTAGAAATGGTGGTAATGCCTCTATAATAGCATATTTAAGAAGAAGAAAAAACAAGCTACTGCACAGTTGTAATTGAAGCCAGAGAAGAGCAGAGTGAGAACATGTGAGAGGAACAGCTCTATAGACAAGGTCAGTGGAAAAGGAGGTACTGCAGGCACTGAAGCTGCAGCCCCAGGTGAAGCAGCTGTGCCCTTGCAGCCCATGGAGGACTGCAGGGATGCAGAGATCTACAGCCCATGGAGGAACCCACGCCAAAGCAGATGGATGCCTGAGAGGAGACTGGGAGGCCACTGAAGGTCCATGGAGAAAGGAGCCCATGCTGGAACAGCCTGTCCTTGAAGAACTGCACCCCATGGAAGAGTGACCAACACTACAGGAGTTTGGGAAGAATTGTTGCCATGGGATCGACTCATGCTGCAGCAGTTCACAGCAAGCTGGTGTTCATGAGATGAATTAATGTAAGACAAGTTCACAAAGGATTGTCTCCTGTAGGAGGGACTCACACTACAGCAGGGGAAGGACTCCCCTCTCTGAGCAGTGGTAGAAACAAACAACAACAACCCCCATTCCCTGTATTCCTGCTCAGCCAGGGGAGGAGGTAGAGCTGGGCAGGAGAGACAGTGGGGTGTAAGGTGTTCTGAAGGTGTTGTTTTACTTCTCATTGTCCTGTTCTGACTTTGTTAGTAATAAATTCAGTTCATATCTCTAATATGAGCCTGTTTTCCCATGATGTTGTTTGGTGACTGATCTCTCCCAGTCATTATCTCAACCAATGAACTCTTTTGTTATAATTTTTTCTCGCCTTACAGCTGCAGAGGAGAAGGATAAAGAGGCTTTGGTGGGTGCCTGGCATCCAGCCAGCACCAACCTATTTTTAAAGTACTACATATTTTTAAAAGATAATTAAACCTATTATTATAGCACCTCTGAAAGACACGACCTAGATTAGAATTGGGTAGAAAAGTCCAAAATGGTCTATTCACAGCAGCAAAGAGTTCTACAGCAGTACAGCAGAACAAATAGAGGGACTTTCAGCTGAGCCATGTGTTGTTCAGGCAAAAGAGCAGCAGTTACACAAATATTTTAATCTAATGAAAATTTTCAAAGGAAACTTGTTATATGGATGTAAATTTTCAGTACATGGATAATGCTACAACTGTCAATAAATGTAAAAGATGAAAATTGGAAAAATGTTGAAAGGACACGTCATAACTATCTATTGTCAACATGGTCAAAAGTAGTATTTTGTGAAAAGTTTGGTTTCTAAAATTACTCAGAATGACAGAAAATTGATTGAGGCAAATAACAAGAAACTTCATGAAAGTGAGGCCTAAAATTATTGAGATGACATAAATCCTTTAACTGGCCAAAATGCAAAACATACACAACCTGATTTCTTGTCACCTGACATGCAGCATATATAGGATTTTTTTTTTTTTTTTTTTTTTTTTTTTTTTATCTGTGGGATAAAGGAATCTGTGGGACCATCTTCATGACATAGAATTTTGGTAGTAGTTTTATCAGAAAATGTGAGTGAAATGGTAAATTGTGGGACACTTAATAATCATTCAGAAGTGCTACTGAGGAAAACACTATGAAAAACCTTCTAATTCTAAAATTCTAGACTTGCTCAACACTTTCAAAGCAAAGAAAAATTCACAAGGTATGATGAAGTACTAATAAATTGATAAATTACATAAAATTATTAAATTTTGCTACAGTACTGAAAACAGAAACTACTAAAACACATATTTAATGTACACCAGGAGTATACCAAATTTCAAGGAAAATTGGAGCTTATGTCTAAATACCAATAAACCAGTGTCCTGTGTGATTCCATAAATTATAAAATAAGAAAGCAATTTTGATAAATAATAAGATGTATCAAATTTCTGCAGGATATTTTAGGACCACCAAGAAGCATACTCACAGAAGAACAATAATAGCAAATGTATAAGATACATACAGTGTAAATTTGCAGTTAAAAGAAAGTCACAGATGAAAATAAAATCAACAGTAAAATATATTTGATCAGAAAGAAAAAGCCAAATATACTGGCTACCAGGCTCTCTTTCCCTCCGTCCATCCACACTTGCACCTCAGAGGATTTCTTTGGAAGTACTTTCTTCAGTGTTCACATTCCAATACATAGAATGTTGAAAAGGACCAGAAATGGTATGCACATTTGATTCAAAGGGGAAATATTGCACAACTAGCACTTTGAAGAGATATTGAGTTTGACATTCATTCAACAGCCTCCAGGCTTTATTTATAATGCAAAAGATATTTTAGGAATGTTCTACTCTATACTCAGCATGTTATCCCCCTATCTCCCAAGGTTGTTTTTCACCACGCAAGATCTTCTTCTCATCTTCCAGCTCAAGATTTAGCTAATTGTTGCCCTTCCAGTCTCCTGCCATTTCCACCTTTCATTCATAGTTGTGGAAATGCATGCCTTTGCCTCAGTAATGCTTATCACTTTCTCTTATCCTTTTCTCTCTGATAGCCAACTCTGTCAACCTAGAAAGAGAGAAATATATAAATATTTTTTCCTATCTATAAAGTCCAAATTCAATAATTTATGCCAACCCGGTATGAAGACACTTGGGTAGTTTTATAATGTTTATGCAAACCTTTTTCAGATATCCTAATTTAGATTATAAATCTTTTATGAAAAGACTGACATTGTAAACTGTTGTCTGCTCCTGTTGTACTGCAATCCTGAATCTTGCAAAAGCTGTATGCGATAGAACTCTAAAGGTAAAAATTAATACTTTGACTATTTTGTGATTTAATGTATTCATCAAGTGAAATAAGTTTTTCTCTCTCTTCCTTTCTCAATGATTTCACTGTTTTGCCACTACAGAAGTACCTGATAGATAAATGGTATAACAATGGTATTCAAGATGTTCAAGAACAAAGATTATTCAGGCCTGCACCTCTTCAAAACACAACAGCTGAGGAAAAGGTTTCTAAAATTCCCCCCCACAGTATTTTTCAAAAATAAGATTAAGCCATCAGTTATTCCAAAATAATACTAGAAATAGATTATCTTGTGTTTGGTGTGATTTTATTTCATAGGTATTTCATAGGTAGTAATTTCCTGTAATATTTTTGATGTGGGAAGATTGATTTAAAATAAATGATTTTCTGACACGTTTTCAAATTACAAAGTCAGGATAAAGCATTTTATTTCTGCACTGTACATCTGATCTTATGACTCCTGTTTCGGACAATTCATTATAAAAAAAAAGTTAAATGTACAATGAGATGCACTTTTATTTCTGTTGACACAACTTACAATAGCTATTTAATGTTTGGTTTAGTGTTATATATGTACTTTAAAAAATACTTCAAGACTTAGAATGAAAGAAAGGTTTCAGACAGAAAGGATCATCATGGATCATCCAATTGCAACTCCCCTGTTATGAACACGGGCATTTTGCACTAGATATGTTTGTCCCAAGCTGCTTCCAACCTGACTTTGAACGCTTCCAGTGATGCAATATGCAAAATGTCTCTGGGCAACCTGCTCCAGTGCCTCACGATGCTATAGAAATTTTTCTGTTTATTTCTAAATTTATTCTATATATTTCTGTTTTCTAATAATAGAAAACATCTTCCTTATGAACAATCTAAACCTAAATCTCTTGTATTATCACTGGTAAGGATAAGATGCCACTGGTGGCATCTTACCTGGTGGTTCTAGTAAAGAGTATTAATCTTTTTTCCAAGACCTTTTACCTGTTGGAACACTGCAATAAAGTCTGCATAGGCTACGTTTCTTCAGCTGAACAATCCCAGCTCTCTCAGCTTGTCTTCACAGAAGAGCTGTTGCAACCCTGTGATCATTTTTGTGGCCCTCCTCTGGACTCACTCAAACTGGTTCATGGCTTTCTTGTGCCGGGGAACCCAGATCTGGGTGTCAGACTTCACGTGTGATCTCACAAGAATGGAGTAAAGGGGCAAAATCACCTCCCCGACTATGCTGATCACACTTCTTTTGATGCAGGCCAGGAGTCTCATGTCAAATTTTTCATCCACTAGTATCCCCAAGTTTTTGTCTGAAGGGCTGTTCCCAATAAAGTCGTCCCTCAGTTTATATTGATAAATCAATTATATAAGTTTTATAATTCCCCAAATTTGCCTACCATAATATAAGAGCTGTTAAATATCCAAATGTCACTTCCTCTAACCTTATGAACATTGCATTTCCAAGGTCAAGAAAATGAAAAAAAAAGGACAGAAGACCTACAGAAATGAATATGGAACTCCTGTCAAAATGCATTTTGTTAATTTGTTTGCATTTGTTAATTTCTGTGATGTAGTTATGTTATTTGATGGAGGCGTTTTTACTTTCTAAAACCTAGGCCATTCAAATCTGAAACAATCAAAAGAGTTGTCCCCAAACATTTTTTTCACACTGAATAAGTAGGGTGTGCAACAGTTCACTCAGCTGGACATTGCCATCAGGCAAAACGCAAGCTATGCAATATCTGTAAATTGAGCTAGCAATCCCTAACCAAACTGAACCAAACCAAACCAAACTGAACCAAACCAAATCCCCCCCTACCCTCTCCCAAACGTACAGAATCATGGAATCATGGAATTCTGCTGTAGAAAAAGACATCCAAGGTCATTGACTGTAATTAATTAATTACATTAATCTTATCCTGTCATCTTGCAGTGGTTTTAAGACCAGACAGACATTAAACTTCAAATAAGCCACTGCCCTTTCATCTGCCCATTCCGGTAAGGGAGGGACAAAAGCAGAGATTATTGGTTGAGTTAAGAATTTACTGAGAGTACAAAGCAGTGGAATAAGACACATATGAACATCAATCAACATCAATATTAATTGCAAAAGTTTACAAAAAAAAAGTTGTTTTACCCACAAAAAAGTGTTAACTGCTGGAAACAAAGGAAAGATGGCAAGCACTGCCCAAAGCAGTCCATGTTGGCTTCCTGAGACAAAGGCATTATGGTGAGCATTCCCATATGCTTCTCACATGGTCATCGGGAATGATAGCACTATGGTGATTGTTCCCATGTGCCAATGTCATGGTTGTCAGGAGCAAAACCAAGATGGCAGGAGAGCTACTGCAGCTAGCATTTCCCACCCCCAGCCTGAGAACAGTGAAAAACAATGACAAACAGCCCCCCTGGCAGGCAGGTTCTCTAAGTAGGGTGATGTGTCCCCTTTGCTGAGCTCAGTTGGTCATAGGCAGGTGCCTATGTCATTGCTACTACTGCTCTGCCATGCTAGAGGCTGGTTCCCAAGGGTTGCTTCTGCCTTTTGCACTGCTCCACCATCCTTCCTTTTGGCTTGGCTGGGCTCCCTTTTGGCTCATCTTGGTACCGACATCTTTGACCTCTTTGCCCGGGGAGAAGCCTTGCTGGGCTCAGATGCATTTTGCTGCTTTTTCTTCAGCACCATGTTCCAGAGCTACACTGCTACTTCTCCTCAGCACCACATCCTGCAGAGGAATTCCAGAGGAATGTGGGGGGAAAGTGAATGGCAGCACAGAGGTCCACAGATCTGATGCTAACACCTTCCTGCTGGAGAGAGAGAAGCAAAATGATGTATTCCTGGTGGGGTGCTCATCTTTTCCTCCAGAATCCACACGCCCCATGATGATGGGTGTGGTGTAAAATAACAGCCTGGCCATGCCCACATGGTGCTAAGATCTTCCACTTCCCATCAACTAGGACATGCACTCACAAGTAAACCATGTCCCTGAGCGCATGTCCCATCTATATATGTCCCATCTACACATCTTTTTGGATCAGAATTCCCCAACTACTTTCTTGGGCACATTCTTCAAATGCCTATGGACCCTTTCAGAAAAATTTTTTCCAAATATCAAATCTAGACCTCTCCTGGTGCAACCTGATGTCAATTCCCCTTGCCTGTCACTTTTTACCTAGGCGAAGAGACAGAATCCCATCCATCTGTAACCTCCTTTCAGAGGTTGTAAAGAGCAATAAGGTCTTCCCTGATCCTCCTTTTCTCCAGCTTACTCAACCTCACCTCGCTCAGGTGATGCCCATAACATTTGTGCTACAGACTCTTCACCAGGTCCATTGCCCTTTGGACATGCTTCATCACCTCAATGCCCTTCTTGTAGTCAGGAATTAAACCCTTCAAGGTGCAGCCTCACAAGTGCCAGGTACAGAGGGGCGATCACTGCCCCTCGTTCTGCTGTTCATAAGCCAGGATGCTGTTGGTCTTCTTGGCCACTGCTTGCTTATGTTCAGCTGGTTGTTGACAAGCACTCCCACCTATTCTGCAAAGCAACTTTTCGGACGCTCTACCTCAATCCATTGGCAAGGGGTTGTTTTGATCACTTCCAGGTAAGGGGATTCCATCACTTCCCTGAGCAGCCCATTCCAATATCTGAAAACTGTTCAGTGAAGAAATTTTTCCTGTTGTTCAACCTGAATCTTTTCTGGTGCAACTTGAGGCCATTTCCTCTCACCCTGTCACTAACTGTGACATCTAACAACAGATCACTAACTGATGACATAGGCCATCCCCCACCTTGTTACAACATTATTTCAAGTTGTTTTAAAGAGCAATTAGCTCTCCCCTAAAGCTCCTTTTCTTCAGCCTGAAGAGCCCCAGCTCCCTCAGTGCTTCTCACAGAGTGTACTCTCTAGACTCTTCCCCAGCTGTTTTCCTTTGGACATACTCTGGCACCTCAATGTCTTTCCTGTTGTGAGGACTGAGAACTGAACACAGTACTTGTGGTGTGGCCTCACCAGTGTCGAGTACAGAGGGACAATCACTGCTCTGGTCCTGGTAGAATAGGAGAAGACAATAAGAGAGCAACGCCTGATGCTATCAAATTTTGCAGCATGGAGAAATATTTAAAATATCGACTGGTAGCTACCAGAGTAATTTCAAAATCACTTAAAATGCTCAACTTCAGATTACATGCAAAAGTTATGTCTGCCGCAGAGTCCACCTATCTCTTACTTTTGATATAATCAGAAAATACGTAACAATAACATAAGCTTGAATATTACAAGCAATATCTTATAGAAAATTCCCACATAAATTAAGAAAATTTCACAAACACATGTATACAAACAAAAAGCAGGGCTGAGTCTAAGAATTGTATGTTATAGTCTTAGAAAGCTGCATCATATAACTTAGAAAATAATTTAAAATTATGAGTTCCTCATAATTTGTTTTGATTTTATTTCAAGGAATTGTCACATTTAATCTCTCTGCCCAACATAAAGTCCTTAAACCTTACTGGATAAAAACAGCACACCAGAGTATCTGTTCAAACTGAATGATTGTTGCCACAAATGTTCAACAAAGAATATTTGAAAAATAGTGTCTCATTTTGGGTTTTTCCTCCCTTTTTATGGTTGGTTTTCTCTGTGAATTTTATGATGACTGTACAAACTCAGACCTAAAATTACCATTTTCTCTATCTCCTAGCAGACTGCTTAGGAACACTTTATTTTTCATATTGCAGTGGGGTTTACAATTATTGTTAAAATAATTTATACTTTTATAGCTTTCAATAGTTTTAAAGACCTTCAATCTAGTAACCTGCAGCATTCTCCTTCCCACTTAAAATTAGACTAATATTTAATATCCATCCTTTAAACAAACAAACAAAAAAATGCAAATACCAAACAATCTTGCTAAAATGTGCTAAATGTCATTAAAGACTACAGCTCATTCTGGCTGCTGTAGTGATTTTTTTTTGTTAAGGGAGACCAAACAGATTAGGGAGTATGGCATGTGTTTTATTATAATATGATATAATGTATATCAAGAATATGTATTAGCCAAGGATACTTGACCTTTGCTTCTGCAAACTCCTGTTGGAAAAGAAGAAAACAAAAATGTCCTCCCAGAAACACCATTATACTGATAAAAATTTCCTAGCTGAAGCTGGGGAAGAGAGAAATCTGATTTTCTCTCAGGCTCCATATGAAGGATTTTATGCTTCTATGAACATGCATTATTAGTAATTCCCTTATCTCTCTCTCTGCAGTCCTTAAAACCTCTTTACCTTTACATATATGCTTTATGAGGATTTTGAATACAAAACCTTTGCAATATACATTACTAAGCCCACTGGGATGCTAGTTTCTATAAGCTCACACATATACTTTTATGTATAATTACTTCTTTTACTAGCATATTTCAGTGGATTTGAAGTAGCTGCTGCTTAAGCTAATATATTAAACATAGAAACAAAACACTTTGCACTCAGGAACAGACTTCTTTCTGAATATGAGATGTTAAGCCTTTTACCATTGCTAGCAATGGACCACTAGGGAGAGATAGATCTTCACAGACTTCCAGCAACATGTGATTTTAAAATTCAATCTCAAAGGATAAAAATGTAGGAAACTTACTTAAGGAAGAAAAAAAAAAAAAAAAAAAAAAAAAAAAAAAAAAAAAAAAAAAAAAAAAAAAATAAAGAAAAAAAAA
>WBNO01004763.1:5202-21913 GCA_013400575.1 Peucedramus taeniatus | reverse complement strand
TATGAAGATAACTTAAAAAACAGCCTACAAATAACAAAGGTCATTGGAATACACCACTGGAAAAAAGAACATCTTGAGCAGAAGCAAATTCAATATGGCTCTTTTAGATGACATCTGGCAATCTTTATCAATTATATTCTGTTTTACCAGATCTGTTGCAGAATGGTTGGACTCCAACCAACTTTTCCAGTCTAAATTTAGGAAATTAGGAATCTAAATGATTCCTTAAGTTTATGTTAGAATGCCTTCTCTTCTTATAAGGTTACAATGAGCATCATGATGGTAATCTTGCCTGTTGAAAGATGTTGGCTTAAATTAGCATCTCTAATGTAAAACTTCCAAAAATCATTAGTGAAACAGTGTTTCTATGGTTCTTCTATGGAAGAACCAACAACTCCTAGAGATGAACTTTGCAGCTAGTGCTTTATTTGCAATGGTGCTTTACAATTGCGAATCACACAGGATAATTTCTCCAGTAGCTAGGCAATTGCAAGCACTTCAGCAAAACAGGATTTGGAGGGGGCGGGTGTTGGCAGAAGAAAATCATTCAAGTCTTCTCTTACTGTGTTCTGGACTTTCCTCATTATACTTCTAATCAGAAAAAAGATTTCTGTGCACAACTCATCTCCTGATCTTGGTACCTGGAAGGGCCAGGTAGCTTTGAGTGCGTGAACTTCACCTAACTACCACAAGTGAAATACACTTACTCTGTTCTGTATCTGGGCTCTATTCAGTTCCATGATTAGATATGTATCCACCTGAGACACTCTCATAAGGTTTCACCAGGAAGGGCTTGAAATAAAGGACCTGCCTTAAAAGACTGTCCTAATTCTATTGCCTGTCTGACCAAAGAGGCTGTGTAAGGCACAGAAGGGACTCTGCCTTAAAAAACTCCATAAGGTAATCTCACATTTTTCTGAAAGCAAAGACAGTGATAATCCAAAACACGAGTTTTAGAAGTCTCAGTATTGGATAGATGGCACTTAGAATTTTGCAGCTATTTCCCTATATTCATGAAAAAAGGAATATGTGAAACTAAACCAAAACCATCAAACGCCTGATTTAATTATTAATAGAAGACTTTTTCTGATTGGATGCTAAGGTATTACACAATGATAAACAACTTCTAACTAGAACTGCCTAGGTTTCCTTAATGTGCTTTCATTTCTGACACGAGATAGTAAAATGGCTACCCACTTACTAATTTTTTTTGTTGATGATTTGATTGACCTGCATTTTTTAAGAGTCAGGACACAAAGGAGAGAAGAGGAAACCATTTAATTAATTTTTAAGAATTTTAACCTCTTAAACATTAACATTTAACATCTTAACATTTTAACATTTTAACATGATTTTAACATCAATAAAGTCCCAATCTTATTTGGGATCCACTCCAAAAACCATCTAAAACAATAGAAAGAATTATTGAATTCAGTCATAGCTAAATAAAGCCTTATAAATATAAATCTTGACACTATTTTAATTATGGATCTTTTCTAGCACCTCCATGCAAAATAACACTTCTGTAAAATGGCTTTGTCAAGAAAACACTTTCTCCTTTTTGATATACAATGGCAAGCAACAATTAACATAATTACTCTTGGTTCTCATTACATAATTATGCAATTTATTGTACAAGTAATTAAAATATTGCAATTTAATAAATTGGAGATGCAAAACTCCTAATTTATATGCATAACTGCATGGGATTTTATTGCCCTTGTAGTTAGCTAAATTTTACTATAAATTGCAATAGGTTTACTTGTTCACATAGACATTATTCACGACACTGTCAAACATCTCAAATATTATTTACACTGAGAAGTCAGAAGACTATTTTAGAGAACCTTATGTATAACAACTATTTAAAATTCCTCCAAAAGTTAGTCTGAAAGTTATGTATAAATTAATACAGAATTCCAATACCCAGTGTTACATTTAAGCAGTTTCTACACATAAATTGTATCACATCTCCATATTTGGTGTAAGTTATAGTTTTAAAACTTCTCTATTTTGCCATGTTTCATCTTGTGTAAGATAATTTATATTTCAGTGCATCTAAGGTGGTCTTCAACTGCAATATTTTTCTTAGAATATCAACCTCAGAGGTGGTAGTATGAAAAAGTTTTAATTTACCTGGTCTAATCTCTCTGAACCATTCCTAATCAATTTTAAAATAGTATGATCTTCTGTATACTGATGCATAGTCCAATTACAAGATTAATTTAGTGGACTCTTGTGTTTGATTCATTAGATTTTAGATTCAAGGTGAATTTTTCTTTGCTTTATACTTATTGGAATTTGCTAATTATTCATCTTGAATGAGGACATATTCAATCTTTATTTCCCCTATTGAGTTCACTTTCCCAAATGAAAACAGACAATAATTTAACTTATTTGATAAACGTACAGGATTTATAAATATTCTGGAAAATGGAATTTACAATTTAAGCAACCAAATCACTTTTAGACTGTCAGAATTTGCATACTGGTTAGACCACTCACCTATCTTCTTAACTGACCTCTCTGCAATGTAACACGATCTGATCAATAAGGAAAAAAAATTTCAAATTCCCTACTGTAGTCAGTACTGTGTCTAGAAAAAATATCGTCTGTAAATTGGTCTAGTCTTCATCATAACATGCGCTTGAAAGATCTTTGTGCTATTCTCAGACTTAGTTATTTCATATTTACTTCAAACAACTTGATGAAAAAGACTTGTAATCAATCTCAGCAAAAATACATACAGTTAAACTTTTTGAGATCTGCATTAGAAATAGAAGAAAAAATATAACTTTAATTTCTAAGTAAGGAAAGGAGAAAAAACCATCTTTGCTGTCTTTATACTGGTCTGTAAAATATTTTGTTGTTTTTACAGCACAAATACACATGGTGAATTGTAAGATTTTATTTTTTCTCTCTCAGCTTATGAATTTCCAACTATACATAGCAACAAGATCTGTATAGGATAGCATATCTAAATATACTGTACAATACAATTTTAGATTAAGTTATATTTTTAGGTCAAATTGGAAAACTATACAAATGGCTATAAATAGATAGATATTGATCCGTGTCTCTGAATGTTGTACAAAATGAACACCAGTACTTTAATTCCTCATATTTGTAGCCCATGACACTTTTACCATCAGGAATATTCATCTGAATATGAAAATATTCACTCTGAATTAAATCATTGCACATTTTTCCACTTCTTTTCCAACTTTAATATAATATTCTGCATCTTTAAGCCCTACAGATTTCTCGCTTATTGTTATCATGGCAATGATGTGTGTCAACACAACATTTATAGAATTAAATCTATACACTGCTTTGTATAATCATTGGTTCCATATTGTTAACATGAACTTGTGAAATAGAAATTAAATAGAAAAATAATTAACAAATATATATTTTAAATGGCATAAACAGGGTTCATAGTTCTCAGATTCTAGTGGAAAAAATATGCTACTATAAGGGTGTCATATATTTTTCTTTAACTCAGTTTCACCTATGGAAATGACACTACGAAAATTCAGTACAAATTATTGTGTCATTACCTTATTATCCATATTCCTATGTATCTGAATTATTTTAATACATAAAATTTATAGTACTTTGTTAGTCACAATTTAACTGTGATATTCAGTATTGTATGATTTTATAATGTCAAACTTCATTAATGAGATCCAGCTTCTGTAAAGTCTAGTAACTAAATTTTTAGCATAATCGAGGACAAGTCTGCAGCATTGTAATTCTGAAGGTCGTTGAACAGGTAGAGATTTATGTATGTGCAGGAAGATAAAAAAGGCATCTGAGATTCTGTATCTCATAAATGATCATGGCAGACCAAACCTTTAGACTTAGCAAAACTGGAAAGGTAAAGACGACAAGCTAACAGAGAGACTATTTATGAGAGTGACCAGAGCACAGTGCTGTGAATCAAAGATCAGAAAAGATAGCACCTCACAGAAATATTTCCAGAATAAATATATATCTGTGTCTGATTAAAGAATAGGTTTTGTGAAAGTGGGCATACAAACAATTAAAGGGATAGGTAGCAAGCAATTAGTATCTTAGCTACACAGAATAAATTGATGATCTCATATGTGGCAGCTGTAAAATTACCAGTTTCTAATGCAGAGGAACTGTCTAGAATGGCAGATCCTTATGTACTCTTCTGATCTGAGTAGCTGGAAAATGGCAAATGTTGAACAAAATCAAAGAATTCTTTAGGCACAGTAAAGACCGTAATGATCACTTTCCAGCTTGCCTTCACTGCTCAAAGAAAATGTTGACCTTCAAGAACAATAGAGGCTATCGTAAAGTCTTGCTTTCATGTCCTTTCTTGAAATGCCAGAGGTGAAGTAACTGTTTGAGAAACAGAAATTAACTATAAAATGATTTTTGAAAGAAATAGAAGCAGAATGAGACTTTACAACTTAAATATCCAATCTGCATTGCATTGGAAGTACTCAAATCCATGATGATGAATTCTTTAAAATGGTCATACTGTCTATGTATTGCATATTTTAAATACAATTAGCACTTAAGATGAACTTTAATGTATGACACAATTCCATGCTTGTTCCTGATTTCTCAGAAATATTTATCATATTTTCTTCTCCTATTTTTTGAACATAAAATTGGTAAAAGTACAAAATTAAAGTAACACTAATATAGAAAGAGTTATGAACCAAAAAGAAGACAAAATCTGGGAAAACCTGTAAAATCAAAATGGAGCGCTTTTAGATTATAATTTAAAATTACAAACACACAGAGAAAATCTAATCCTGATTAAAAATTTCTAAACACTGCAATATGTGATTATCAAAGTGTCATAATCCTAGTAAACACTTAAAAAAGAATTAAGGCATATAATTTGTTTCCTTTGTACTGATATTTAAATATTATTTTGATGTGTTTGGTTTTCTTCTTCTTTCTAATATTGAGAAAAGGTAAAATTCTATCCTCTTGGCTATACTTGGTTGATTTGACCTGCTTCTCTTACAGCAGTAGAATTTCTGGAATTCAGTTTAAGAGTTTTTCTGTCTGACTTTGATATTTTTATTCAAAGACCAAAGTAAAAAAGAGGAGAACTCTTATTCCTCCTCATCATTCTCTACGTGATGCAGTACTAAAACTTTACTGTCATTGAAGTCTGTTCATTTTTAAAATAGTGCATGAAAGTGCATTGAGCTGTGCTTAAATTTGTTGTTCTCCAGTCTTAGGCATGAATGTTTGGTCTTGAGAACATTTATATAATATTTCTTCTGATGTAGAAAAAGACTATGAGCAGTGGACCTCAGTTAATATGTCTCTCCCTTTTCTCTCCTCCCTCAATGTAATTCTCCCAGCTCCAACAGTATTTTCTCCCTACATGTTGCAAAGAAGCACATTTGAAACATAAAGCAGAAGATGAAACACCAATTGCTTGTCTATTCAAAGTTTAAAAATCACCCATGACTGATGCTGAACTGATGTGCTGTTCAAACCTAGCTATTTTTCATACTAAGTAAAAATTTTATGTTGTCTTGCATGTGATTTGAGAAGATACAAACTTGCTTTGCATTGAGTTAAGAAATGTAGAATGTACATCTTCATAATTCAACACTCTCTTTGATACTTTACCATAAAATATGAAGAAGGGGATAAGACAAAACAGAGAAGTTGTATTGGGTTTAACTGCCAAGGTGTTGGCAGTGGGGTGGGAGGGCTGCAGGGATGGTGTCTGTGAGGAGTGACTGGTGCTGCTCACTGCTGGACACAACTACAGCTGGCTCCAAAAGACGCACTGCAAGCCTCAGCCAAGGATGAGTGTCTATGAAAATATCAGCAAATCCCTGCCCATCAGTGTAAGGAAAGAAGAAAAAAAAGTCAGAGAAAGAACCCTGAAGGCAGCAAAGTCAGATGAAGTGGGTGAGGAAGAGCTTCAGACCCCAGAGCAGGCACCCACACTGCAGCCTCTGGAGTACCTCATGTCAGACCAGGTGGACATTTCCTAAGGTGCTTCTATCTGTGGAAAGCACCTGTGGAAGCAGGGGAGAAGCATAAGAAGGAAGGATCAACAGAGAGGAAGTGCCATAAACTGGCCACAATCTCCATTTCCCATCCCCGTGTGCTGCTTGGAGGAGAGAAGATGGAGAATCTGGGAATGAAAAGGAGTGAGGCTGAGCCTGTGAAGAAGTAGGGAGTGAGAGGGATGTATTACAGTTTTTGGTTTTGATCCTTTTCACCTGACTCAAGTTTTAGTTTATAATAAAAAAAATTAATTCTCCCAAGTTCAGTTTGTTATCCCTGTCACAGCAACCAGTAAAGGACTTCTCTGTCATCACTTTGACTTGTCAAAGCTTTTTCCTACCCTGGTCCTGCTGAGGAGAGGAAACAAGATACGAGCTGGGTGGAGGTTTGGAAGCCAGCCAGCATAAAAGGCTTCTAAGAGAAAATCTTGTGTTATCTGTCTATTTCATGTAAATGAAAATTCTACTAAAATAGGTCATAAAACATATAGAAATCCCTAAATATATTTGATATAGGTTTAATACAACTACATAATATTGGTTTGAACAAAATATTTCATCCTACCTGTTCTATATTATCATTTTAAATAGCAAAAATATAATCCAAATTATTATTATTATTATTATTATTATTATTATTATTATTATTATTATTATTATTATTAACATTTACATACTTGGTGTTATTCACCACCAAACAGCACCTGCATTCCAATGTTATTAATATGTAGTGGCAGTTTTCAGCAATATGCTCTCTTGCATCAATTATATGAAAAAGGAAGAAATGTCCACTCTTTCACAACCTATTGTAATTGGCTTGAATATTTGTTGATTTGGTATTTTATTTTGTTAGGTGTTATTGAAGATAAACAATATTAGAAATTTTCAGATGGAATGAGGAAGAATTTCCTTTTTAACACTGGTACCCAAAATAACTCTGAATGAAATCTCTGCAATACCATTTTTCCATGTTTTGGAAGGAAAATTATGTCAGAAAACATAACCTTCAGAGCACATAAGAGAGTCTTACAATCTCCCCCAAGATTCATATTTTGAGGTAAATTAATATTTACTTCATTTTGGAACACTACTTTGTCAAAAGTAATGCATTCACAGCTATCTGCTATTAATGAGAAAAAGGCATAGTGACCTTTAAAAAGCAGGGAGATAAATTTCCCAATTTTGGAAATTAAGCTCAGATAAGTGAACTTTAACTGCAGCTACACCTGCATTTTTTATTTAGAACAAACTTTTATCTAATGTTTGCTTTCATTATTCATTTTGCATGTTTCCTGATAGTGTGACTAGGAAGTGTTAAATTTGATTTTAGACAAAATTTTCAGTAAATGCAGCTGCATTTTCTGGCTAAAAGTGCACTCATCAGCATCCAGGGAAGGAGCATCTAGGGAAGTACAGACTGGATCTTTGAGAAGGAGCTCAGGTCTCTAATATTGGGTAAAAAAATGCCAGGCACATTTCAAGTTTGTTGAGACCAACAAAGAGCCATGTAGATAATGACAGCAGTGGGGGTGTCTGCCTTCCTGCTGGCTGGTTGTCAGGGGTCAACCCTCAGCACCCCTGTACTGGCACTGGGGACAGGCTGTGACAGCCCCCAACTCACTCCTTTCCAGCAGCCACAGGCTCTGATCCTCTGCATATTGTCCAGGGCTCTTTCAACCATATACACATGCAGGCTCCAGCAGGTCTCATCACCCCACCACTCATTACCCTAGGCCTGCTCTCCTCCTCCCTACACTGTCTGCCCCCATGCCCAAGAGCTCTGCTGTCCTACCAGCCTGCAGTGCCCAGTCCAGACTCACTACAGCAGCGCCCCATTCCCTCCTCTTGCCTGGAGCCAAGCCAACAATTGGTGCTGCTCTCTGCCTCACCACTGTGCTGTGTCCTGGCAGGAGTCCAAAAAAGTTCAACAACTTGGAAGTACAAAGATTTCATTTCATCTTAAGTGGTGCAACAATGCGTCCTTCATGTTCTCCTGCTTGGAGTTCTGCTGCTATCCAAACCCTTTGACCAGCTGCCAGGCTGCAGATCCAAGACTTGTGCACCACTATCTGCCATAGACATGGGTCATGCCAACAATCCAAGCCCTGCTGGGTCCTTCTGCTGGTGCCTCTACCATGGGTAACTTCTCCACGATCTCAGTGACTGATCTATAAATAAAGTAGCTGCCATACTTCGTGATTACATAAAATTCAAAGTTTACTTAATTCTGTTCTTCCCATGGAGAAGTAAGATTATATTTTCAAAATCCATTCCTATTGAAATAGACTATTTTTACTGGACATTAATCAATGACTAGAACTTATATACAACATTTCCTAGAAACATTGCACAAGTCTAGCTAGAAGACTTAAATCAAAAATGTCAGAAATACTGTATCAAAAATATTGTGGCCAGCAGGACCAGGGAAGTGATTGTTGCTTTGTGCTCAGCACTGGTGAGACCACACCTCTGAGTGCTGTGTCCAGTTCAGAGCCTTCTTATATAAGAAGGACATTAGGGTGCTGAAGGATGTCCAGAGAAGGGCACCAGAGCTGGTGAAGGATTTAGAGAGTAAGTTGTATGAGGAGCAATTGAGGGAATTGGACTTTAGTTTAGAAAAAAGGAGGCTCAGAAGAGACCTTCTTGCCCTCTACAACTATCAGAAAGCAGGGAGTAGCAGGGTGGGGGTCATTTTTCTCCCAGATGACCAGGAACAGGACAAGAGGAAATGGCCTCAAGCTGCACCAGGTTGGAGGTTCAGGTTGGACATCAGGAAGAATTTCTTCCCTGCCAAAATTTTCAGATATTGGAATGGGCTGCTCTGGGAGGTGGTAAAGTCGCCATCCCTGGAGGTGTTCAAGAAACAACTGGCTATGGCACCTAGTGCCATGGTCTAGTTGACAGGGTTTGATTCAATGATCATTTATGACCTAAATTATTCTGTTATTCCATGATTCTATGATGAAGGCCATCTCAGATGAAGTTATATTTTATTATTTGCACATCTACAAAATTTAAATTATTTACCTACTTCAGTCAGTAGTGGAATAAAGTCTTGTTACTAATTCTGTACAGCAATAGATAGTAAATTACACTTTTTAACTTGAAAGTGCCCAATGACATGCTTTATTTCACTAAATAAAGCTCTATTGTACCAAATACTACCTGGGGTTTTGTCCATTGTAGTGCTTGTTCTTATGTCAATTATTTTACATTAATACAAAATGTGCCAAAAGTAGAGCTGATTTATTAAAGAAATTAAGTAGAGAAATTGCTATTTAAAGTAAGGTTGCTTTTCTGTACATTATACTGTATTATGCCTTATGATGTCAGCTGTAGGGCTGAGTAATCTGTAATTCTGAGCAACTGCTGTACCACAGAATCATAGAATCGTTTAGATTTAAAAATACCTTTATGATCATTGAGTCCAGCTGTTAGCCTAGCACTGCCAAGTCCACCCCTAGAAATAAAGATGAACAGAGGAAACATGATTTGTATATATTTGGGTATGATTTAGTGCAAAAACATTGTTTTACAGTGCTGCAACCTGCAATAAAAGCCTCATAGATTTTCTAAAAATTTTAACGAAAGAAAATAGTAATAGAAACTCTGTGAAATGTGAAGATAATACTGACGTGTGCATTTAAACACACTGAATTTACTTTCATGAGATCTGACAACTTACTTGCAGTGTATCGTTCTACCATGGAGAAAGACAATAAATAAACCCTTCTAATGACCATGACCTTGCAGAGTCAAAAACTATATTGCTTGTTTGGAATGTTATTGTTAATATCACAGAAGAGCAGATTTCTCCACTTAACTATTAAATGTGGAAAACAGTTTCCAGTAAAGCAAGATTCATATTAACCTGATTTGCATATCTCTCTAGAGCTCAGTATATCTTTCAATATTACACATTACAGTTAGTGCAGTACTGCATTAATATTTTAAAATAATAAAAAATATTTCAGACCACCTACAGAACTGAATATAAAGTAGTTCTCAAGTGCTGATATAGCTGTTATATATTAGTAAAAATGTTTATTTAAACCCCAAGAAGCTGTCCATAAAAATATTCTCATGAAGAACATTTTAAGTACTGGAAAATATGTACACACTAGCTGATATACTTGAGTATAATGAGATCATGGATTCACTGGTTTACTGCATAGTTACCAAGAGAAAAGCATTACTGCAGCATTAACATGTTAATAAATAATTATAGTTGTTTCTAATGGAGGTACTGCATTGTCACTGATAAATAATACATATTTTATATCATGGTGATAAAGCAATTAATTAATTTCACTAGCATCCTTGTATTACTTGCTGTTATACTCTAGGATAACAAGTGTCTTTCTATTAGCTACTAAATATTCAGAAGAACATCTTGAACAGCTTTAATTAAAATATTTTAATTGCCTATGGAAACCCCTAATGAAAATTACTATTGTGACAAGAGTGGCAAGACGTTTCATACTGCAATCATATAGATTTTCTTTGTAAACCCCTTTCTTCAGGAAGTATGGAATTGATCTAGTTTCTAGGAGTGGAAAGAGTTAATTGGATCTCAAAAGTAAATGCATATTGGGAACAAAACGACGTCACTAGTTATTGATTATTTCACACCAGATTGCTGGCAAGCAAAATTCAATTAGAATGGAAGCATACGTTCATATTTTTCATAATTTCATCCCATAACTTGCTAATGTGCAAGTTATGGAATTTTTTCTTAAAAAGGGTTTTGACAATGAAACCATGATGCATGGGTGGGTGGAACTGTGGAATTCTCTAACTTTAGAGGTAATTACATAGACTGTGACACATTTTCTGTCAAAAATCAAGATATTTAAGAAATAAAAACTGAGGTAAGACTTCCAATTGAGATATACCCCCCACAGAGTATTTGAGAGTTTGTAGTCACTGAACTCCTATGACTGTAAGTTTTCAGAGTGCTGTTTCTTCTCATAAGATTTCCATGAGAAACATCTTGTGAGTGGATAGCAATTCTTTGAAGGCTTTGAGTTTGTTTGCAGATCAAAACTCCAAGTTTTAAACTCATCACTTAAGTAATTCAAAGTTGGCTCAATTTCAATAAGAAACAACACTGCTTCTTGCTGTTCCTGTTTCTGTATTTCTAAAGCAATGCAGGTGTATTCTAAACCTGGTATCTCTATACTTCACTAAAAGTCGATCTCTGTTTTAGCAATTTCTTGTACAAGTTTAGAAAGATATTAATCTTTAATAAAAAGAGATTTGAGATTTCATGGATTTTATGCACAGAAAATAGAAAGTGGGAAGGTTATATCAAGCTAGATTTATTTTGGCTTTGTATACTGGTATACAAGTATAATTCAGTAAGCAATAAAAGAGAAAGACCCTTCCTCTTTTATGTTATTACCTCTGTGTCCTTGTCACCCATTAATAAAATTAAGTTTATGAACAGAACCAAGAATGGAGAAAATATAGATCAAATGAAGTTTGAGTTGCCTTGATTTCAATTAATATTTTGAAAAACAATGTTTGAAAATGTAAACAGCATCCAAAGATGTCACCTTAAGAATATAACTAAGAAAATTGCTTCCTGTGTGTTGTAAACAACCCTTTCCCTTCAATTTAAGGCTGGTTTGTGGTAGTTTACTCTTGTGTCTGTCATCAGCCTAACTACTCTGGCATATTTCTGAAAGATTGAGATTGAATCACAGCTACACAGTTCAGACTTTTTCCTTATTTGCAGACTGCATCTTCAATTTGCTCTTTCCAGATAGTTGCTTATGGAAGCATTTAAACAGGCTATGAACTTTCATGAGTACAGAACGGTAGATGAGTAAGCTTGTTAAAGAAGAGCAATGCTGTTTCACAGGCAGAGTGGTAGTAGTGGTTCTCACAGCAATTTTGGAATCTCTGCAAACCCCGCTCTGTTCTGTGCCATCAGGCTCTAAATTTACAGTTCCCTAATCCATTACTTACCCAACAATTTCTGACATGTGTCTCCCACTGGCTGGCACTCTTGATAATATCAAAGGTCTGCAGCAACACTCGCTAATATTGTCTTCAAAATTATGTCTGAGTCTTGCCAAACTTCATAGAGGAAAAGAGGTCAAACACATTCATAGCTTCCCTTTAAATCAGGCATGATGCAGAAGTTCAGCAAAATATCCTGTCTTTAATATGGTACAAGCCATAGATATTTTAAAAACAGTGTTGGTTTTTGGTTTTTGTTGTTTTTTTTTTTTTAAATTATGCTATTGATACCCACAGCAGTATAAACTATCATAAGCCCATAAGACCTTATAAGCTTTTCAAATCCCTGGAACTTTGAAGGACTTGTAGCACTGTATTTCTGAAAAGTTTTAGAACAAATCCTCTAAAGCTGGTACTTGTGAGTATGGTGATGGGACTCTTTTTGGTGATCTGGGAGCTGAAGTGTTTACCTGATGATACTATACACCAGAAGCCTTCAAGATCACACATAGTCACCTAGAGGTGATTTAATTCTTCAGGCCTTTGTGATGTATATTTCTGGCTTGTTTTCTAATGGAAATGTACTCTATTTGTCCAGGTCCTGCTTTGTATCCTTGCATCAAATCCTTGAATTATAAGAACCCCTCTGTAATGCATTTACTTCAAATTGCGCATAATGCCAAATTAAGACAAACGTCATATATAAACTATCTGTATTATCTAAACCATACAGCATTGTTCAAAATACTCACAAAATTCTTAAGCAAACAAAACAAATTCCACAGCTTAACTGAAGTTACAACAGAAGAACTCTTCCCTTCCTGAAAAAGTATTAATCATGATGTCTACTTGGATGTAATCATCTTCACTTCATGGAAAGCAGACCTGATCTCTACAGATTCTGCAGAGGATTTAAAGTGATAATCATTCATGACAAAAATCCATATTTTCTCTTTTTTTCCTCCCCTTAGTTAGAGAAGATGCTTTTTCTATTTTAAATTAAATTGTTTATCTGCCATAGTAAATAATACATTAATCATATTATGAATACTAATTTGCATTTCATCTCTCAAAAATTCCCCATTTTTTCCTAGGAGGTGTAAAACTCCCTTTCCTCCAGTTCATTACTAATTAGCATTCTTCATGTAATTTTTTCACAAGATCTTACACTCAGTAGCCATTTGTAGATTAGACAAATATATGATCCAAGGATAAATGTTTTCTGCTATCTAAAGCAATAAATTAAAAACTAACAAGCAAACAAAAAAGAAAGCTGTTGTTTGAAAAGCTGTTGAAAGAAACCAAACAAAGTCTGGTTTTCAGTTGGTGGGGGTGGTACCCTATGGGGACCTGCTGGGGCCCATCAACTGCCTGGTTTTAAAGAGTCGATCAGCTGCCTAGTTTGGAAGATTGACAACCGGTTAATCAATCAGTGGGCTAGTTTTGAAGATCGACACCTGGTTAAATCACTTAGACAAGCTGCCTTAGCACCTCTACAAAAGCACATTTAAGGATGGGCTAGCCCATGAAAAGCTCTCTCAGCTTCTGGCCTCTAAAGAGGTAACTGGCTGGGTCTGGGTTGACGTGCTGCTTGGCTGGGATTTCTGCCGCTGGACCATGCCACCAGGACTGTTCTGGAGCTGAGAGCAACCACGCGGCTGGAACTGCTCAGCCAGAGTCAGCGCAGCCGGAACAGCACCGTGCCACTGGGACTATCTTGGCATGGCTCACAAATGAGCTTTGTTTTACTCCAGGAGGCGAGTCTGGAGGACTCGCCAGGAGTGGCCCCATGGCCAGTGCTGGGGACAGCCCTGAGGCCAGGAGCGGCTGGGGCCAGGAGTGGCCACTGCTGGCACGGTACGGGAGCGGCCACGTGGCCGGGACTGCGTGACTGTGGCCATCTTGTCATGTCTTGTAATGGACTTTGTTTGTTTAGCCGCTTTTAGCCAGCCATGCTGTGGACAGAAGGACAAAAGCAGTGGCAGAAGTTCTGGATTATTTTCCCAGCGCCCAGCATGGAGAAAAGGCGCAGGGTCGGCGCTGGCAGCCAGCACTACTCGCATGGTGCTGGCAGGACCATGTAATCAGCAGTGAGAGACGCAGCGATTCCTCAATTGCGGAGCCTGGATGAGATCAACCTTTCAACCCTGCAGGACTCTGTAAAAACTGTTTCAATTGATAAAGCTTGAGAACAAATGAACCTATGAACACTAATTCTCTCCCAAATAAGGAAAAGGAAAGGGTGAAGACACGTAGAGAAAACAACTTGGGTCTGAGGTCGGTAAAGAAGGAGTCAAATTCTAAATGGGAGGACATTGAGGAGATGCCTTCAGTCTTGGGCTGAAATTCTTTTGTGAGGCTGTGGTGGGGATATTTTTTTTTGATATATCAGACTTTAGGTTTTCCCTGCAATAAATGGAGTGCATGGGGGGGAATGCAGCATTTACCTGCAGCCCATGAGAAAAGGGCACTCCTGCTGGAGCGTGTGGATGCTGAAAATCTGTAATCCAGTGGGCAGCTTGAACAGAGAGGGATGAGAAACTTTGTCCCAGGGATAGAAGATAAACCTCTCTTCCCAGAGATAAAATAAGAAAACTTTTGTTTTTGTGCTAGAACAGCTCATCCTTAAAATAGCACCACATAAGCTGACATGGCCCATGAAAGCAGCTTTGGGAAAGCTGCAAGGCATGGCAGGGACCTTCCCACAGATTTTCCTTTCATGGGCAGCTGATTCACTGTGACACTGAAGATACGAGAAAACTGATTCTTGTGGAGGAGTCGCCATGGCATGGCAAGAGAGATTCCTCTCCCTAAGTGGATTGAAAAACAGACTATTTTAGAGGTGGTTAACTGACTGAAAGTTCCAAGTTTTGTCTCTTTATGTTGTCAGTGGGAATGAAAAGAAGGTGTGGGGGAAGGAGAAGTGTTCTGAAGGTTTATTCTGATTTTCTTATAATTTTTTTAATTTTTATTCTATCAATAAGGTTTTCTTTATACCCTTTAAAGTTTTGACCCTGTTTTGTCCTTCTCCTCCTAATACATATCTCACAGCAGGAAACTGAGTAAATAATTTCTAGTGGGTGCACTGGCATTTGGCCAGCACTAAACCCACCACATAAATTGGTGCGTTGGCCGGGAAACTCAGATTGGCAAACCCAAAATAATACAAAAGCCAAAAGAGATGCTGTTACATTCCATTTAGAAACCAACTCTGTGCTTTTCTTCCTCTCATTATCAAGAGACAAAAAATTAAAATTATTCATGAGTAAGTTAAAAGGCTGCAGGATTTTCTGTCTCTCAATTGCAACATTTTCATATAGTTAGCCTTACAAATATGTGGAAGTTAAATAATTATTTATAGTTAAACTAAAAGTTCAAAGGTCAACTTAAATGATTTTGTAGGTTTTTGCTCCAAAGAATTAAATAAAACCCAACCAAACAAAAAACTCCATAGTACTTATAATCCAAAGTTATCCTGTAGATACTGTTCTAAAGAGAAAATTTAGTGTGTCAGTATAAAATAGCATTTAAAAAACAGCATAAAAAACAAATAAAAATATTAAATAGCTACCATCCTTACTTGAAAACAATGCACTTAAGCTGAATTTTCAAGCATTGCCTGAAATGTGCACAAACTTTCTTTTGTCCTAACACCAATACTTGTTCATGCCTGAAATTTCCGTCCCTGACCTGTACTGAGTCAGTGCTTATAGTCAGATGCTCTTGCTTCTATGAATGGTGGTAGTGGAACACTTTTGTAAAGAAAAGTCAGTTTTTGTGAAATGCCTCTGATGACTGTCAATATTTGCAGTTTTAGCCAGCCCTAAAAGCACTTTCCCACTCCCCCCACAGAAAGGTTTGAGGATTAACCCAGATCAGGGAATATCCAGCACAGGCAGGAAGTATAATGCCATACCTATTCAGCATGCCCCACAGAGTTCAATTCTCCATGCTGAATGACATGTCTAAAAATGTCATAGTTAAGGGACCTTTTAGAATCAAAGAGCATGTACCCAAATATTGAGTCCTTGGGGAATCTTATATAGAGCTGGGCAAAAGTAAAAGAGTTTTGTCATAAGAGCTGTTTAACTATTAAGCTCAAGTTGCAAAATGTATGGAGAGAGGCATGGTGGCTAACTCTCCACAACAGCATTTGAATTAGATACATGGAGGTACACAACCTGACCCACTGCTCTAGTGTTGCTCAGCGTTGTACTGACTATGTTAGTCAGATTATATTGAGAAGGGAATTCTAAATTCTAGGCTGTCTGTTCTGATTCATCATATGCCATGAGAGGCACTACTCATTCAGAAGATCCTAAATGAGGGAAAATCAAGCTTGGTAGTGGGATTAGGCCTGATGTTAGACTCCAGCAAGGGAAACTTGGTTCCTGCAAATGGGAGAGCACGAAGGAGGTGATAGATACTGCCTTAGGGTGAGAATCTTGCTGAACTGCACAGAACCAGAAAGAAAGTTGGCACAAAACTGTCACTGCAACAGGAAGGCATTCTTTCACAAGAAGTGCAGCAGGTGGATCAGCATCTGTCAAAAACTGCATGAGCATAGCAACAGAGCAATGTCTTGTCCTGTGCGTTAAGTGCTGATAGAGTGGATTATGGGTATGCATGGCATGGAGGAGTCTCCTGGGCTTTGTCCATCTGACTAGGGTGACATGGCAATCACTTCATCCTTGTGTAATATAGGTTCAGAGTGTGGAAAAAGT